>JASJUZ010000500.1:0-37761 GCA_037159825.1 Tupiocoris notatus
TTGGCCTTTTATTAACCCGTCTACTTATATTTTCGATAGTATCAATAAAATTACAATTTTTTTTTAAATTAATTTTTCAATGGGCGCAAATGTTTAGTCCACTCGTTAAATGAGCTCACAGAATATCGATATTATTAGAAACGTAGACGTCCTTTATGTTTTCAATGCATCACATTTTATTATTATTTACAATTCAACATTTTTTATGACACAGCAGAGGTGATGAGAGTTTGCTTCGAGAAATATCATTGTGATTTATCACCATCAAAGATTGCGATTTCCAAAAATCGCGTCCGAATTATCATCTCCTTCGAATAAATCGTTTTCCGCTCCATTTTCCAACGGTCAAAACCAAAACAAATTTTTCAACTTCAGAAATATAGATCAATTCTGTCATGCGACTATTTACGAAGCATTTCGCTGAAAATATATCGCCTAATTAACCTCAGCAATTCTGAGCCTAATAAAAAGGAGTAAATTACTCTCCAAGTCGCCCTTCATTTCGAGGAGAATGGCAGCGTGAATTTGTAGAGTGCCGAGTGAAAGTCTTCAAAAATAGGCATCTGTTTTTCGAGAGAGACTAAAATCCTATTTAAATTGCATACCTCGGTAATAATGGTGGTGATAGCGGGCGAGATTTGGGTAATAGGACGCATGAACTCGGCATCTTCCTTCATACCACATTGCTCAATCTGTAGAATTTAAAAAAAAAACAATGAAACAACTAAAAAATCATTTTTGTAAAAATATCAGAAGATCAAAAATTGTACAAATTAATTAAAAAGTAATGACAAAAAACAACCTGTTCTAAAGAGAATCACAGGGGAATTCGGTTGTGAATGTTTCGATACTACTGACAAGTCGAAGAAGCCGTCCAACCTTTTAAGGCAATTGAAGATAGTAACTATTCAAATTTTCCTGCTATCCCGACAAACCTGTCCGGTTTTAAAAGGGCGACTGAAAAATTCATCTACGCGGAGACTGCGGTAAAAACGTACTTCGATATCCGTTTTGTTTATTTTCCAAATAATTTTTTACCACGCATTTTTTCGCCTTCGGTAACGAATGAGAAAATCATCAAGTCTTCCAATGGATGTAATTCGACACTGGAATAGCCAGAGCCACTTAACAGAATAAGGATGTCCAAAGGCGCCACGAACAAGAGACTTCGACAGGGCCGTAAAACTTTTTCGAAAAAATAATTTACATATCATCTTCATTACAACGGAGATTTACATAACGTGGACGACGAATCTTTTATTTGGGAAAACTCTTCCTCAAAGCTGTTGAGCGCACTCGAAACATGCGGTCCTTGTTGGAGTTTTTAACAGCCTCATTTCTCGTCGTTGGAAACGTCTTTTGCCGGATACTTCCCACACCTTGGCCATTATCTTCAGTTTCACAACGCTATTCGACGTACGTTTTTGTCCTTTCATAGCCCGTTGGATCGATCGGTATATCAACGGCAAGCGAGCTATCATTTATCAGATAGCTGGGCTTTTGTCTTGCGAGGAAAGATTCTACGGAAAACATGTTCGAATTTTCGTCGCGAGATGATCGAGCGGAAGATAGTTATTGAGATGCTTCGATGTACTGCTATAATGCGAATGAAGAGTAATTTCACGTTGAACAGTTCGGGTACATTATAACGTATAATTTATTTATTTTTTAAAAATATATATTTAAAAAATTTCCCCATACCGAAGAATGAATTATTAGAAAATTAGAAACTTCGTCAGCTATTGCTATAAAATGGTGCGATCGGTATGATAATGTCGACTATTGAATTAATATAAGTGATTTGTCGCTTACTCCGTTTCAACAAAGTTTATAGAATCTTTTATAGAATCATAGACAAAGGTATCTATAAACCCTCGAGGAAACAGCGTACGACGTAGATCAACTTGTTCACTAAAATAATAATCAACTGCACTATGCGACTCGATATTTCCCTTAGGCCGATCGGTGGACGAATAATTACAATATTAGAGTCTGAGTAATGACCCCTAGTCCCCGGGCGAAGCCCATATAATTATACCTCGGGCTTATTAGCGGTCCCAAATGTTCACTAAACCGTTTGAAAAACGTATAGATGTCTGAAGATGGAACGAAGAATCTGTTCGAAGTCGACGGCGCCCGAGAGCCAACAATTTTCAATTGACGTCGCGGACACACGTTAAAGTTCCTATCGTTTTCTGATCGAACTCGAGGATAAGAAGCAAAAGGGAAACGCTCCGTTACCAACGTCGCGACGGCGCTTGGATGATTTTTTCTTCTCGAATTGATGCCCCGCGGCGGTAATTATTAATAATGTCGAGATATTTTCAACTAAAAGAGGACGCGAAGCCATAGATGGAGGAACAGTTGGCTGAAAATTTGAAAACGTGCCATTAGTACAGGAGGTTGAACAGCATAGCAGTTCCATGAAGTCATCAGTAATATCGGCGAAGAGATCAGCGAAAGGACCAGTCAGGTTTAGCAAAACATGAATCGAAATTCGGCTTTAATCAAGAATTCTTGGTTTAGGCCAACTTGAGAGTAGAATACATTTTTACTGTAATGGAACTATGCAATGTAATCGTGGACTAAAATTATTAATGTTTTGTGAAATTCAATTTTTTTTCTTCGTTTATATAAAAAATGACTGAAAGGTAAGGATTAAAAAAAAAACCGCAAGTCAACCATAGTAACCTCCTTTTTTGAAGTCGGTTAAAAATCAGAAAAAAAGAGGAAGGTATGGACGATTACTTAACAGGGCAATCCACGCAGGTTTTTTCCCTTTGAAAATCACGGCGCGCGGAGACGTGAGAGGATACCGCCATAGAAAGGCCAGAAAACCCATGGGGGAAAAAATGGGAAGCGGTGAATAAAAGTTAGGTTTTTCTTTGGTAAATCGCGGCGTTACGGGAGAGGAAAACGACGGGTTATTCGTCGAGGGATAAAATGTGAAGAGAAAACTGACGAAGCGTTAGATGAGATGATTAGGCAAGTGATGAGAAGATCATTCGAAATAAAAATAAACCAGCGCAGCGTGGCTTTAACCAAAAAAAAACTCCTTCAAATTACCTTTAAAAATACCTAAAAAAAATAAACATAATAAAAACATTAATAAAAAAAAGCTGCAATTTGATTAAACTTGAAAAATGTATGTATTTTTTACGTTATATTAAAAAACTTTGATTTAATTCTAAAAATTACACAAAAAAGAAAAAAAAACTTAAAAGGTAGGAGTTTTCGAAAATTGCGAAATGGACTAAAACTCTCCATTGATTGTTTTCCCACTACGTTTATTGGGCACAAATATGAATTTTCGGATTGTATTAAATACTTTTCCTCTAATATTCGGCTACCAAAATACTAAATTTTCAGTCAAAAGTAATCCTACATAGCTCTGTCCTCAAGGTGATTTTTCATAGAGGTCTCACACTGCAGACATTTGACTAGTTCAGCGCTTTAAGTCATCTAAGCCATATTACGATTCTGCTCAAATACAGGAACGTATGGTAACCATTTTTTTTTTTTAGTTATTAAATAGCTTTTCATCGAATAGTGCGTTGATTTACTATCGAATAAACCAAAAAAAGGTCAATGCAAGAAAAAAAGGTACACCACGTATTTCTTTCTCGCATTGTTTCAATTTTGCGGAAAGAAATGATGTAATCCAGTTGCGGAGTATAATTGGAAACCTTCGCAAATAGCGGGAGAAAAATATCTTTCAACTTCGTAAGGGTCGAAGTCGTCGAAACGGATCAGCTCGTCGAAGCAGGTGCTTAGCTTCAGCTCGATGAGCGGAGGCGGAGCGGTTTCCAAGGTAGCACGCGCTCTTCGCATCACAGGGCCGAGTTGACGTTGATTCGCCGAGGCCGGAACGGACGTTGGAAATCAGCGCGAAAAAGATTTTCGAAATGAGTCGCCGCGGAGTTGGTAAAGAGCTCAGTGAACCCGTGTGGGCAAAAGCAAACCCAGTCCGCCCATTCGAACTTCCCATTTTGGACAAAGGACGAACGGCAAATAATGGAAAACGGACCTCGCCCAAGCGTCGCCAATTGAGGTTCGCTTGTTTCTTTTTTTTCCATAGATAGTCACAGCAAACTGTATTTTTTCTCGATTTTACTGGTTTTCTCTAGCGAAACGTACAATGAGTGCGCTTGGGTACGTGAGAGGAAACCGCCAAGGGAAAACGGCGAGGAAAAGTATGACGAGAAAAGTTTTTGTTTTCCGTTGGTAAATCGTGGCGCGCCGTACGCGAGGGGAAAACGGGAGAGGAAGGGAAGACCATTGTTGAAGTTGTGTGTACGGCCAGATGAGGTGATTTTGCAAGGGAAAAAGTGGCGTGTGAATAATTCGATGGTAAAAACATCCATGTATAGGCTAAAACGTTCAATACAACTGTTAAGCCGGGAATACACTTGCGCCGAGGCAGGCCGCGCACCGCATGAGCAGCCTCGGCTCGCCGCGATGCTCAAGTGTGTACAGCTCCTAAACACAGCTGCGAACAGGCTCGGTCTGCCTCATGCGGTGCGCGGCCTGAGCCATCGGCTGTCGGTACATCAAAGTGAGCACGGACCGAGGCAGCCTCGTTCGGTGCTCAGTGTAGACGGTATTTTGGTCGTTCAGTTCTCGAGCGAAGCACCGCGCAAAGTCGGATCAGTACTGAGCACGCGCGCCTCGGCGAAAATCACTTGCAAATTCGTATCGCGGCAAATCACATCGCGGCGAGCCGAGGCAGGCTCGTTCGGTGCTCAGAGGATGCGCGGCCTGCCTCGGCGCAAGTGTATTCCCGGCTTTATAAGTACTTGGCGCGGCGCGTGGTAATGCTCAAAATGTTCAAATGATCGAGCGAAAAACCAAGCGTTTTCAGTTTTTTTTTTTTTTTTTTTTTTTTTTTTTCAATTTGGGAGATTTTCACAAATTTGGCAACAGAGTATAACTTTCTTCAACTGCATCGTTAGGCGAAAAATTTAGCTTTTAATTTGGAAATCAAGAAAAATGAAAATTATTAAAATTACAATCGTTGCTACGGAAGTTTACACTATAGTTACAAATGTGTTTTTCGGCGGGAACGTTGCGAAAAAAAATTCCTAGGTTAAAGCTCCAAAAATATGAAAATCGAAAAAAATTCAAAAAATATTATTTATTGTTAGAATTTGATTATTTTCACTTCAAATTCGAATTATGCGTCTAATTCCCAGTAAGAATCATTAATTAATTAAAACTGAACAGTACTGTACCTAAGTATTTAAAACGAATTATCAAAGTTGAAAAACATAACAACGGTGTAGTACTAAAACTGGAAAAAACTAACATTTGTCGTCAAATTTCCGTTGTTTTGACGTCAAATTCGGGTTCAGCGTTCAATTTCCTATAAGAATAGCTCTCGAAAACGCTTAAAAACTCGGTTCAATTTTTCACCCTTACCGATGCCAGCGGAGCTTGAAATATCCGCCGGTGAATAACTCGATTCACGGAAAATAATTTCTCTGGCTCTATTTAAATTTTTTTCGTCAAACTTTTTGCCGTGTACGTGTGTAGGGCGTTCTTATGAAGACTCCTGCATAATAAAACAACTGATTCACATTGATTTTGACTCCGAAAATCGCCGTTAAAGTCCAATTTTTGAGCTTTCAAAAACCGATTTTTTTGGACCACTTCCAGATTTTTCCGAGAAATAAAAAAAATCACAAAAATACATCTTGGTAAGACACAACTTTCCTAAAAATGTCACATTTTTATCTGTATTGAGAGAGGAGTAAAAAATCGTTAACTGTTCGGTTGAAAAAAATCGCAGGGGTCCCCCTTGGATTTTTCGCGAAAAATTTTTTGAAATAGATGTCGCTCAAATTCAGCATAATAATAGTTGATGATGTGTATATCAATAATATATGGTTCATTCTTTGTTTCTTTTGCACTAAATAGATGAAAAGAACGTTTAAAGTTGAAAAAAGTGATTTTTTCGTGTATAGTCCACTATTATTGTAGAATAACGCAAAAACGGTTGAAAAATGAATAGGTACATTACATTGGGAAAATGTGGACAATTAAATTACCTATCTTTTGGTATATTCAAACATCTGAATTGACGAATTTTTGTTAAAGTTATCCACTGTGCAAGTTACGAATCTTGGAAACTTAAAAGTTGGACTTATCTCAGCAAGACTTTGACCGAGTTGCAAACCCACTATTTTATGATACAAAGTACTTTTAAACACCACCAACTACTTACAAAATTATAGCAAATACTATATAAAGTATAAATTACACCTCTCCATACAGAAATAAACTACTTTTTGTCCGGGGGTTGTTAGGGAGAGAAAAACCAGGCGATTCATTCTACGCCGAGCACTTTCGCCCATTCGGGCATCTGCAGGCGACGTGGAGCCATAGGGTCCACAGCCTGACTGGTCTCCCCCTCACAACCCCCGGACATCAAGAAATGCGACGAAAAGGAAAAGAAACTACTTTTTGGTAGTGAAAAGGACAACATCCAACCGATATGTAAAGCAGGAGTTGTCTCTGCCCCTAGTAAATATATATTATTTTCATTTTCAAACCAAACGCTGTGAAACCACAGAAATACTGTTTCGAAGCCACATATTATAATTTACCGTTCAATTTGTAATTTGCGATGAAATATTATTATTATTTTAAACCAAGGCCTTTGGCAGGTAAATTTTTTCAACGATTTGTTTTTCTCACTTGAATATACTGTCTTCAACAAAAGGTAACAAATGTGCGCGATAATTTCCCTGCTTTCCGATCAATGAGCAGTTTCGATTTCTGTCTGTACAGACTCTATTTGGTTCTATTGCAGCGAATAGCCGAAACACTTACGTGTGACGTATCAATTGGTATAAAAATCACTTGTTGGAAGCAGCTTTTGACAAATCCGTTCCCGATTCGTTCTTCGATTTTAATGGCGTGCAATAACGTCCACAAACACAAATTATCTTTGAAAAGAAGTAATTCCATGACGAGATTTTCAAAGGGTGTGTGTTTTTTATTCCTCAACAATGCATAAGCTCCATTGCTGCTAATAAATCGAGCTAATTAGATTAAACGCTCAGTGCTAGCGACTATATATCTGGAGAAGAGTAGGTGTAAAGATTGGAACCGCTTTTGTTTGAAGAATAAACGTCCCGCTCAAGCCCTTCGGGCGATCCGCTGATACGTGCAACTTAACCCTTCGAAATGTTTGTTCCCACCGGCTGTTATTAAAGGTATGTTTGATCTGTTGCGCTGTGAAGGTGTGAATGTCAGATCCAAAGGGAAACGGCTCAAAATTCTTCCTTGATCGTCGGTTGCGGAGAAGTCTGACAAACACTGTCAAGAGAAGGCTCGAATTGTTCACGGCGTTCGCCCGGTTATTACGTCGCGACCTCTGATCCACGTAAGAGAATCACAAGTCAACGAAAAGGGATACAGAGGTTGAACTAACATCTTTCGACGCCAAGCGCGTTGGAACGGGTCATTAGAATGTTCGCACCGAGGTAATACCAGGTTTAGGCCGGGATTGAAGTAACTCACCGTACAGGACTTGGTTAACGTCTTCAGACTCTGTAGGAAGAAGTATAAATAATATAGAAACTTTTTATAAGAAGTTTCGATAAAAGTGGTCAAATATGAGAAATGGAAAAGTTGTCTAAACATTTCACAATTTCGGATCAAAAAAATAATATTGCATTAAGTGTGTTATAAGAACCCCGTTAAAGTTAAATAAGAAAAAAGTTGAAAATCGGGTGAAAAATTCCTCTCCTCTACGCATGGAGAGCGAGAAATTTCGATCTCCTCGGGACTTGATTTTCGGAAAATTTTCCGCCGGTTCGCAAAATATTTAGTAAGAAAATTTTACACTATGAACTATATGGCATTGAAGCTTCGTGTCCAATAAACCAATATTCATAGTAGGAAAATTTAAACCGTGAAAAGCTCAATTGAAGTCGTATTTCTCGATTTTCAAAAACTAAATTTTTGAGCAATTTAAATAATTATCATGTGTTAGAGAAAAAAAAAATATTTTTTTTTATTTTTGTATCTTGGTACAACAGAAAATGTCAACTTTTTATTCTCATAGACGGCCCAGCGAAAACCCGAGAATTGATGTCGGTTCCAAAAATCGTAGGGACAGGGCGTTTTCATGAGAAAAAATAAATAAATAAAATGGAAATAAATTAAAAATTATTTAAAAAAAATGTTCGGGTTCCGCTAAAATTTCGCTTTTGCTTGAGAGTTTGATATGGTGATACAAAGTATTTTGGAACTGTTCATTTTTTATAGCCCCAAAGTCACCGAGGAAAATGCTCACATTATTATTTTGCAATTTTCTCGCATTCAGGGAAGACAAAGAGAACTTATTATCATTATTTGGATACATTTATTAATTTGAATCGATAAGTTTTTGCTGATTTTTGTCGAATCTTACTGCTACAAAAAAATTTCAAAGAGAGATTTCGTTCGAACATTTTAAATCCTTATTGTCTGACAGAATTGATCAATCCGATACCTCGATCTGATCACATCGACCAGCGATTGGCCTTTGAGTTTTTTTTTCGCTTAAAAATAATCCGGTAGTCACCGAGGTGTACATCAGCGCAGCAGGAAATGGGCGCGGCCAAGACGGTAAGTTCGCAGGTGACATGCGCGTGGGCGAAACGACGCATTCGCGTTACTTGGATTGATAACATTAACGCGTTCAAATGTATACGGCTGATCTGGACAAGATGGACGCTGATTAACAATCGCTACTGGAACAGCGGGGAAAATTAATGCCCTCGAAATAGGAAATGAACAGAGCAGACGGAAAAAACGATAAATGCGATCCAGTACCTAATTAGGGACTGTGAACTATTGATGCTGACCAGTACGCAGCGATGTGACAGCGCTGTGAGATTTATGCAGAGAACGATGCGCGGAAAGATAGAGCACCAAGGTACAAGAGTTGTATTCGGAGGAAATTGCCTGCATTGAAAGTGCCGATGTCCGAAACGATAATCATCCGGCAAATAAAAAATATGGTAGGCTAATCGATGTATAAATTAGGGAGGTATATTTTAGTTCTACAACCGGAACTGTCTTTTACTCCACTTGATATACAAGTTTCTGGTTTATAATTCGATAATAAACCCTTGTAAAATCAAGGAAAATCTTATCTCAGTGGTTCGAATTTTATGTGAGTAATATTAATTTCCGACAGTTCCTCGGTGAACTTTATCGGTTCATTTTCTCAAGAAGCCATTGTTTTTGCTAAAATAGTTTTTTTTTAGGAGGTGATTTATTTAGATAGCGGTTCAGGTAAATAGTAGTCGAGGACTGCAGAATGAAAAATATTAAACCGTCTAGCTATGAATTTTCCTATCCTTTCCATTTACAATAGGTTGAAGACGAGTCTTTCATTATTATTAATCATTCAATAATTAACCATGTAATCGCTCAAGGAATAAACATTTTCTATCCACCATTTGTCTTATGCAATGGCAATATATTTTGAAATACCACTGTAGCTCGTTTCTAAAATCACTCAAATTTAATCTCAAAATTAAAATTCAATTCCCTACAATTGACTCGACCGTTACATGTTATCAATCCGAAAATAGGGCGATTCGGCTCAAAAAACCCGAAAGCGTTACAGTATAAAATCTTTCAAACCGGTGCCAGTTTGCACGAACGTTTGCGGTTGTCTGCAAAAACATTTTATTCCCCAACTCATCTCGGTTTCGATGCTGTCAGATATCCACATTAGACGCCATTCCTATTCACCTTGGCGATTTCAAGTCGCTATTCGCTATTGGTGCAAATCGGGTGTCGTCAACAAAAGGAAGACATCTCGCTCGACATCTGTGAACCCCTGGCGTGAGCTCGTTAATGTTTTTACAACTCGAATAAAACTCGAAATGAATGTACTGCTATTGAAAAACGAAAAAAAAACATTACACATGGCAGGTTTCAGATGGACGATTTCGACACTTGTTTGAAGATTTTGATGTTTCCATTTTAAGTTTAGCACAATAACATGGTGCGGATTGAGCGCGAAAATATCACGCGGTAAGTCCATTGTTATCTTAGCGATTCAAAATGATTTTTTACTCCGCACTTTGCAACTATTCTGACTCTTCAGAAGAGAATTATGAAGAGTGCGGGTACTTTCTGTCACTTAATACTCGTCAGTCTACTGTGCAATTTTACTTGAAATGAACAGTACTTTGAAAAGTTATTTCCTCACATATGAAATGTGAACTTTGAATAATAGAACAAGCCAACTCTTCGGAGGAGATCTTTAGGAACAGATATCCGTTTGCAAAGTGCTGAGTGGGGATTTGCAGAGTGAAGAATGAAAGTCTTTAGCCCTGGTTTATTAAGCCTGGAGATTAGGGCGAGATTCTCCGACATTGACGGGTTAATCTGCTCATCCACTACGGACATTTTATTTTGTAGCCGTCAATCAGGGTTAGACTCTAACGAAATTAAAGTCTCGTTCGCCGAGATTTCGGATATTATACTCTTATTTCCTCCTTCAGGGCCTAAAAACATAAAAACCACACTAATTGAAATGTATTTTACATCAATTTATAAACAATGTACAATACTGCAAATTCCGACAATGATTATTTGATTGCAATGTAAACCAATTTCTAAGTGTCGTTGTGATTTGTCGAATGTGTATTTGATTCGACGTGTAGATAAGGTTGAGATGAAAGCTGCGACGTGATCTCATTTTGAACTTATATATTTCGAGCACTTTCGCCATTCAAGGCCTCTTCAGGAACGTGTTTCAGAAATTTCCTGAAAGTACCCAGAAGTTAACATTTCCCTGTTATAAAAGAGACAAATGCTTAACCATTAACTCTCCTTTTAACATTTTAGATTAATGACAATCCCAGCCTAGTGGAGCTACTTACAGGACCTATTTTAAAAATTGTATGAATCAGGTATTCACTATATATTACATTATTTATTGTTTTCTATTGGCTAGCGTGATCAGGCTGTGCTGTCTCTGTAAAACTATCTATAATAACGAATAATTGACAGATGTGTCCTGAAGAGACCTTGAATGGCGAAAGCGCTCGAAATATAACGTTTAATCTCCCTAACCCTGATTGACGACCGCAAAATATATAACAAGGGTCGATCATCTATCTTTTTATGTTCTATTTAATATTCCACCAGTTCCTTGTCTACATTTTTGTATTCTTTGACAAGAACTAGCGCTCAAATGGAGTCAGAATGGAAATTAAGAAATAAAAAGGAATCCCCAACTTATTATTAATGTAATATTATTATAATATACTAGCTAATTCATTATTATATTATAATTATTATTATTTTCATTATTAAAATATAATAATCCCATTATTATATTATAATTATTATCGTTCATTAGCGAACAAAATGTCAACCTCAACGACAAACCGGTCGTTTGGATCGACGTTCTTTCCCTTAGAAAAAAACGGCAAGGGATTATTTCCTTTCGAAAATGATTTGTGTTAGTCTACATTACCAGAAGTCAGTTATAACTAGTTTTAACCAGTTTGACCAGTTTTCCCTTCACATTCCATCTCTTCGCGAATCCCTTCGCGTTTTCACCACACGGCGCGCCACGATTTTCTCAAGGAAAATAAATAAAAATGTCGACACACTTTTCATCCGCGTTTTATCCCTTGGCGGTTTCTTCTCACGTTTTCTCGTGCTGCGATTTTTCAAGGGAAACAATGAACATGTAAAGAACATATCGCGTTCATTTTTACCGCTTTTATTTCCGAGTGAGCGAGAGCACAGCTAAAGTATAAGATGACCTCATCCTTCGGGAATATGAGTCGCCGTTGGGCAGACCATAATAGTTTAATTCACGTGATAGCAGGCTACCTCAGAAGTGAAATGAAATTACAGATAATGAATGCCCTCCTGTCCCTCAGTTGTGTACCGAGCAAAGCTGAAAAAAACTTGACAGAGAGGAAATCATCTATAATAAGGTCCTCATTTAGGAGCTTCAAATTAACTATCTACCGATGAAACTCGACCCGATGATTTTACAAGTCTTTGACGCCTTATCGTAGTTAATTCGACCTCGGACGAGGCCTTACAAGAGGTGGATTATAAACGGAATCAGTATTCAGTATGGAGGAATGGGCTAACCGCGTTAATCGCCCGTCGAAGTGACACTTCTGGACGCGGGAAGCTGATGAATAAAACAGCTGAGCTAACAGTTATCATTTTTAATAACCCGAATTTTCGACGTTGATGGGCACCGCACGAACGGCAATTTCCAGTGAAAGAGGGGACAACGGTTCTGGCCGAAGCGTGCTCCCAATTTCGGAATGCCTATAAATAAAATGGGAACATAAGAGCACAATTAAAGTATTTATCACGTTAGAGACATAATGAGAGATCTAGGCGAATCTATAAAGCTATAAATGCCGTATAAACGTTTTCACGTTTTTTCTCCGTGTCATTATATTATTTTCTAAACGGACGAAATAATTCAGAAATTGATGGAAAGCGATTGAGAAACCGTTCGTGTTTTTCGAAGCGGAGCCATGGAAAAGTGACGAGTAAAAAGTGGCAGAATTGAGATACTTTTCACTCTAGCGTTTAATTTTTCATATTTTTTGCATGAGTGTGAAATTTTAAAGTTAAGTTTTAAAGTTTTGCAGGGATTTTTAAAATCAGCTCCCTTTTAGCCAGCTTTCTAATAATATTTTGCAAATTTGAAAAGCAACTACTTTCCCAGAACAATTATTATTTCTTTGCGCATTATTCTCCTAACGTTTCACTCAGTAATTCCGCACTTCTCAGAAACCACAGTAAAAAATGGAGCAATACTCACAAAAAAAGGGGCTTTTAGGAATAAATTTTTTCCCTTTTGAAAATTAATGTGAAATGAAACGAGGTTTTACAGCGTCAATCATCATTATTCAGATGATTTAATAATCTAGTAAAAGAAGCGATGAAATCGAAGCTTCGATTTCTACACATTCGAGAAATGCCATCCTACGTTACTTGTTAGTCGATCTCCAACAACGAAAATGTTTGCCATCTTATGTGTTCGAGGATTAGAAAACAGATGATCCCTGAACTTGAGGTGTACGCGAAGAACCTTGTCGTGAAATGTCATCACGGTGAATTATTCAAACTAGCTCAACGGTTGTTGCCAGATCGAGATCGTGATCTCGAAGACCGTTAGACAACCTCCTTTATTCGGTACTCAGGCAACGTTTAGCAAGCAATTTTTCAAAGGGTCGTCAACAGATGACGTTTTTGTCGACGACGGATCTTTGATTTATGGAAGTTTTCCTGAGTGAAAATAAAATTCGAAATTACTCCAATTTGGGCATTTTTTAGAATGAAATTATTCTGAAAACAAGTTAAATAAGAATAGAATAGGTAGTCAAGTAAATATAGAATTATTTTTCAATTAAGTATTTATTTCATTATTTTTAATTATTATTATTTTTTTTTTTTGTGATGGGTTATTTTTTTGTATACTCAAGCGCTTGTTCCCTCTCATACGCAACAAGCTCTTATTCGGAACTAGCTCGAGCAGCGAGACTATTCTTGGCCTCTGACCTATTCAATCAAATTGGTACAGAGCTGATTTGAATAATCATACACAACGGATTCTATAGTACAAGTGAGGCCTTATAGAAATAAAAATAAAAAATGAAACAAAAAAGCAACAAATTATTGTACAGTGGTTTATTATTCCTTCGCTTGAATAATGATTTAAGATTATCCATCAGTAATAGAAATCTTTCCCAACATTTGTAAACACCCCCATCGAAAAACAGATTGCTAACTATGAGGGAAAACACCGTAGCAACAACTGTTATTTTATTCATTTTTATTTTTCTTAATTTTCAAATTAAAAGTTGAATTTTTCGCCCGTATAGTTGAAGAGTGTTTGACGACCATATTCTAACGAGTATAGAAAGATTTTTATAGCTCCAAGAACTCTCGAGTTATATCCTCGAGCCAAATTTATGAAAATCTCTCAAGTTCAGCACAAAAGCTGCGATAACTCGAGTACCAATAAAGTTATCGACCTCGCAATGGTTTCATTCGATTCAAAGTCCAAAAATCTATTGAAATTGATACCCAAATACACCTTTTTTCTGAAAAACGTCGGAAAATACGACTATTTTCCCCCTCAAACCCCCCAAAAAACCATTAAATTGAGGTAGAGATTTGATTGTAGAACGGGGCTACAGAACTTAAAAAACCTCGCCAATTTAGGTTCCAATAATTATAGTTTCCTATTATAGTTTCCCATCGTTACAGTATATTTTATAATTTCCTCAAAAAAATATTGACATTAAACGAAAACGGAGAGATTTTTTTTTAATATTCAGATTTTACGAGCCTTTAAACGTCAATAAAAAAAAATGTTTGGAAAAGGCATAGAATAATTTTTCCCTTAAGCGATTACAATGGTTTATTACCTATTGAATAATAAACGAAAAGTCATCACGACAATTGTGCATATGTGAGTACTTCAACACCTTTTCAGTTCCAAACATCGACCATGGGCGAAATTCATTTGAAAAATGAGCCAGTAGAGAAATTCATCCGCGGTTGAATTCTCGAGAATATCGCACCGGTGATAATAATAACGGCTTAAAGGGACAATGCCTTTCATCGCGCGTCATTCGTTTCGGTCTACAAAACGACCTGAAACATAATAAAGCCTCCCTATTATCTGATCTTCCTAGATGATAAATTCATTCCGAGAGAAGTCCACCCTCGACGGCTAGCCACACCCCTCGACATGCCCTCACTCCTTCCGCATTGTCACGGCCGCTATAATAATATAATTACACTACCAGCATAAAAAAGTTTCTCATATCGCCGCATCTTTTTTCTCAAAAGGCCCCCGAGGGGGAAAAGGGGTAAAGCAAATTAAAACCCATTTAGAAAATAATCACCACCCCCGCAGGATTATTAGCTTCTTGTGTGGTTCTGGTGTTTCGATTTTGTTTCTCCTTTTTCCGTCCGTTTTATCGCTCTCGAGTACGATTTTCCCAGGAGATTTCGAATACGAAGGCCCTTCTGAATACATCAGTTTCTCATTATGCTTATAGGAAGAACCTTTCGATTTTATATGACAGTTACGTTTTCCTCTCTATCAGGCAAATATTGAATTTAAAAATAACTTTGACCTGTTAATTTATTTTTGGCTGGAGTTTAGTTTCTCTTATCGAAAAATAGTGCTTGAGAATTATAGTGCTTGAGAAAATAGTCGTTGAGAATTTTTTTCTTCTTTTCTTATAACGAGTATACAATGATTTTTTACCCCATCTTCATTACATTTTTCGTTGGTATGCAACGTTCCAAGGCTCGGAAATCCGCCACAAAACGCTTCTTTAACAAAAATCGGCAATGAAATTGCTCGAATATCATCAAGGAGATGAGACTTATTGAAAAATATAAAGAATGTATAGCGTAATAGCATCTTCATATTTGTTGCGTTTTTCCACTGCTGCAGCTTAAGGCGAATGTCCGCGCCAAGTGTGCAAGAGAGAGGGAAGATGCTCAAAAGTATTTCAACAGTTTCTCAGCAACCGTTCAACTAATTTTCGATCTGAAAAACTTTTTGTGTTCAAAATAATGTTTCTAATGAGGGCTTCATTGCAAATTCCGCGATTTTAAATTTTAAAACAAAAATAAATTTCAAATTTTGCGAAAAAATCAAATTTTGAGAAAAAAGAGATACAGCCCGGATTCCGGAATGAAACTTGAGATCCATTAAAGCTATCGATCTCGTTTTCGTTCCATTCGATTCAGCGTGAAAAATACTGAATATTTAAATTTAAAAATATTTTTTCAATGCTAGCATTCGATTTGCTAACGCATAAAACGGATTTTGTTGGTATTTTCGCGTCGAAATTCGATTCAATTCGTCGAATTTTCTGGAACAAACCAAACAGCATATTTTTTAAACCAAGGATTAGCTAATCCGTGGTTTCATAAATGATAACGCGCCGTTTTTTTCTTTTTGTTATAAATTCTGTACCGATTATTGTGAAAAGTGAACTTCCCCTCGAAGCTGTCACGATTTTCTATACTCAAATCTTTTAGGCGCATCTAAGATTAAAATGATGCATGCTTTTCCGAACATTTGTGAAAGCTTCCACCCAAAAACAGAGAGAGAATTTTACGTAGCAACTTCGGTAACTTTAATCATTTTTATTTTTCTGAATTTTCAAATTAAAAGCTAAATTATTCCCCTAACGGTACAGCTGAACAGAGTGTTGACGACCTTTCCAACGATTAGAGAACGATTTTTATAGCTCCAAAAATCCTCGAGTTATACCCTCATTGCAAATTTCTGACAATCTCCCTAATTCAACACAAAAGCTGCGATAACTCAAGAACCAATGAAGCCACCGCGATGGTCGCATTGGATTCAGCATCCAAAAATCTATAGATATAGATACCAAGTACACCTTTTTCAGAAAAACGTTGGAAAATGCGAATTTTCTCCCCCCTCAAAACCCCACAAAAATACCCTCAAAATTGAGATAGCGATTTGGTTTGAATTGAAGCCATTTTCAGGCCAAGTTTGATTTTTGGGGAAAATTTCAAGAAGCTCATATAGTTTTGTCAGAAAAGTGTCGACGGCGCACGGGGAAAACATAATTTCGAATTCTTCTACGAAATAATTGTATTTATGGAAATCTATTATATTCAAAATTCAAATCGAATGCCTAATAGTGGAAAGGTAATTGCTCATCAAACTTTCCGGATTCGAGAATGTAATAAAACTATATAAGAATAAATTTCAACGATCAAAATTCAAAACCGAATGGGATTAGAAGTTAGAGAGAACTTCGTATATAACCGCGTTCCGGCTCGTTAACAACTCGCTACTGTTACGCGTCCGCCGTCCGCCCCTGAAGATTTTTCCCCGTCGGACCAATTAAAAGTCGAATTGTTAATTAACAAACTAACTGTAATGACCGTGTAGACATCCACGGAGCCTGTTATTAAGCAATGGTTCGATCTCTCGGGAGAAGGACAAGTGAAACGTTGAATATAAGAAGATGATTCCGATGCCCGGACTACGAGAGGTTTCTCGCCTGTAATTTTGATAAATGAATAAATCTACATCGGGCATTTTTTTTCTCTCTTCGAGAGTGAGAGAATACGAATCAGAAGGAATGGAAATACGGAATTAATTGCTGGCTACTGCCTAATAGTAAGCCGCTCTTAGAAGCTGCCGTGGCGGTTTCAAAGAACCCAATGATCTGGAACATGTCTTCCAGAAATGATAAATGAGGGATTCCCATCAACCATAGGAGCCTCTTTGTCTCAATGCATCACTCATTGAACCGAGCGATATTTTTTGTGTACAATCTAGTGGAAAAAGCAGACACAGCTCTTGATTATGATTACATCTGGATTCCTCTGAAAATATGTCTGCTGCCATTTCAGCCTATCAGATCGAAATCGGGGCGATTTCGTGGAATCGCCTTCACTGGTGGATAAATCCTATAATAATATCAAGAGAGTGTAAAGAAAAACGGCATCTGCTAGTGCAATAATCGTGTTCATCTCGAGGTGAAAAATTATAACCAGTAATGAAGATTTTTCAATACATCACAGGCCCGGGCACGCGTTCGGTCGAGACGTTGGGCCCTGAAGGATATGATAGACACCCGTGATGCTATCAGGGAAGAAGTCAGTTCCGAGCCTTGAATTTATGCTCGGGCACTTTGCCTTGATGGATGGAACAGGTTTAACGACCATCGTTCCCTGCAGGCCGACGGGATCAGATCGGCAGGTGACGGTGCAGAAGTTGGCTTGACTTTCGAAGAGAGCACACGAGAAATACGACCGAGTCGGACGTGATATTGTAGAATGGTTTGGCGATTATAGGCCATCGCATAGACATCCGCCTGTAAGGCAGTAAAAGTGCTGCTAGTGTAAATATTCCATAAATCGACGTTCCAATTTCTTATTTTTCGTAATTGTCTCATCCTGCCTTTCATTGAGTTGTTGAGGGGAAAGAGACTCATTTTCTAGTTTCTGTATCACTTTCGACCTCGGGAGAAGGCAGCTTCAATTATTTTTCTCGTCCCAGTAAAAGGTCTCTGAAATACTACCCCAGTGAAAAAGTCGAAAAATTGCTCGTTTATAATTTAAAACTCGAGTAACTCACAAAACCACTCGTTGAAGTATCTTTTCCCAATAAATAAATAAATAAAAAGTTCGTGTTTTTTACGCAACACTTAATGGACGACGATTTCGCTCCTAATGTTCCCGGATGACATAACTTTTTACCACGAGGTTCCAACAGGATCCAATTACAAAGGTCTCCTCATAGCACTGTCGAAATGTCAAATTTTTTATAAATGAATAATTTTCCCTAATATCTCGGAAACCGTTCACCATGGCAGCACATTAAACAACCTGTTATCCCACTGAGAAGCCACCGTTCTAGAAATGTAGCCCCTATTTCGCCGTTTATGAATTTCGTTTATGGATTTCGCCTACGTTCGACCGATTCTCGAATTTTATCTCCGCAAAAGCTAACCTATCGCGAAAACCCACAGTGAAAGATTTTCACCGCCGAATTACAGTTCCTCTGTGATTTTTAGTATCGTGGCTGAAACGTTTAGGCGCCGACGTATCCGGTTTTATTAGCTGTTTTACGAGACGGAATAAAAGCATACATTCTCTTTCGAACAGTGAAAAACACATAGGCGAACCGAAATAAAAACTACTTTTGAATTTATTTCCTGTAGGAAGCTCTTTAGACTTGAATAAAACCTCTTATCTTGTCCGAGCTCAATAAAAACTTGAATTTATTGTTCCAACTTGTCGTCGACATTGTGCGCGGGGAGGAAAACGTTTATTTCCTGCCATTTGTAGCTTTCAAAGTGTTACCAAGACTTTTTGCCATCGTATGCGCTTCAAAAGATGCTAAACACCTTTTGACGTCAGATTTTGAAATCAATGCAGCCGCTGGTGACGGTCAAATTACGCGGATTGTTCAAGCCGGAAGGCATCGGGGCATTAACATTTTTGATTTTATCGGACGACGACCGATGGAGATTGATGGTGAATTTATTCTAAAATTGTGGCGAGGTAACTTGACTCGTCCAGCGTCTCTTGTAGAAGAACGGTTTGAAGAGATGAGATACAAATCTATTATTTGGTCGCCTGAGTTGTGGATCGAACAATCAGCCCTCCTGGATGATTATTGAAGCAGAGAAATAACAAACCACTGTACATCATTTGCAGCTTTTTTTTTTTTTTTTTTTTTTTTTTTTTTTTTTTATTATTCTTCTACGGATGTCCTTGCCTATCAAAGCTCATAATACGAGCCAATAATTTGATCCTGTTTAAACAAAATTGGAACTTCAAATAAAATGGAAAGCTCTAAGGGATTTAGCCAGGTCTATTCGATTCTTGTGATCATTCTTGGGAAGGACACTGTTTGATTAAGTAAAGGACAGAAAGTACGTAACAACCAACGGCATACGACAAAATGCTCTTTCACCCGTTAAATCCTATTCTGCGCACGAGCAAAATTAACACAACGGAGCAGCGAAGAATTCGGGCAAAATATAAATATTTGCCGTCAGAAGCGACTTCGTGACTTCAAAACATGACTTGATACTTATCTAAACGCGTAGGATTACTTCTCTTATCCTTGTTTCGAATTCATTCATAAAAGACACGAGGTGGTTCCATTCAAGGCTAAGCAGCCGTCCGTTCATTGTTAAGAAAGAAAGTCATTTTCTGCCTACACTCAAGTTGAAGATGCCGGATAGTGTCGCAACTGTGTTGACTTATTGAAGAGGATGTCAAACGGTATTGGACAATGTCATCGCATCTGGTGGAAAAGCGAACATCTGTACGATTTCGACGGTTTGAATCGCCGTTTTAGGTAAAAGTAGAAAAACGCAGTAGGTCAGTAAATTGGAGATTTATTTATATCTACCCACTCGATTGTTCAAGCGTGGGATAGTGAGGTTCTACGTGAGCACCTGCATAGAAAACAGCAATGGAGCAGGGAAGTTGAGTAAATATGTTGAAAAAATATAGCGGGAGTGAAGATAGATGTGGAGTGAAGACTGGAAGTATGAGGAAGAGAAGGAAAGTAGAGAAGGAGCTAAATTGGGAGCGGTGTGAAGGTGAGTAGATGCGGAATGGAGGAAATGGAAATGGAGTAAGGATAAAAGGAAGTCAAATAAGGGGAAATATGAAGAAATTGGAAAAGGAAAAAGGTGGAAGTGAATATTGTATGCGAGTTAGTTGGTTTGAAAAACACTGCAAAAAATGAAAAGGGAAAAAAGGGAGAGGAGGGGGATTGTAATTTTAATTATTTTTATTTTTCTTAATTTCCAAATTAAAATCTGAATTTTTTGCCTAACGGTACAGCTGAAGAGAGTGTTCGACGAGCATTCCAACGAGTATAGAACGAATTTTATAGCTCCACGAAATCTCCAGTTATACCCTTATGCCAAATTTCTGATAATCTCCCAAATTTGACACAAAAGTTGCGAACTCGAGAACCGAATCGACCCCGCAATGGTCTCTTTCGATTCAGCGTCCAAAAATCTATATAATTTGATATCAAATACACATTTTTCTGAAAACCCTGGAAAAATATAAATTTTCTCCCCCCTCAAAACCTTCTAAAAATACCCTTAAAATTGAGCAAGAAATTTGTTTCAAGAATTGGGCCGTCGGGGGACCGAAATTGATTTTAAATGAAAATTTCAAGAATGTAGCTATTATAGTTTAGCCGAAAAAGTGTTGGTGCGGACAGACAGAATTTTTTTTATTGGATATTCGGATTCTACATGCCTTGAAACGTAAAAGATCAAATTTTGAGGGGTTAGACAATTTTTTTTCTTTTTAGGTGGATTACGATGGTTTATTATTATAACAGAAAATAACTTCGATATGGAAAATGTTAGGAAACAATGGATCAACGATTTGAGGGCTGAACTGCTCTGGTCTGACAATTTAGGGTAACGCACCGTTAAGCCCACGCTGCAAACGCTTAGGTTTTGGCACTTTCTGATATTCAAAATAATTAAAATAAAAGAATAAATTACTGGAAGAGCAACAGTCTCTGTCTTCGTGATTTTTCACGGCTATTAGAGGTTGGAATATTAAACGCTCGCGATCTTGTCGCAAATGTTAACCAACGAAATCGTGCAAAATTTCGCAGAAGCGCTCAACCAGCACGTCGTTCCATCTCAAACGACTTCGCGGGACCACATTCAAACGGCGAATACTCCAGAAGTTTACCCGTTCAAATTATTGTTCAAATGAGTCGCTCGAGGTGCAAAAATTACGACCTGCTTAAACGCGCGTTTATCAGCCTTTAAACGCTCTTTACAACATGTTTTCAAGGATCGTTAGCGCGTTTTGTTTCCAGTCTCAAGTTCACCGTTTCGTTTAACGCTGGAAACCTCGCGAAGCGAGAAACCGACGACAGCTTTCATGGCTGACCGTCTAACGACCGCGAAAACGACTGCGCAAACTAACTCAGCTTTTACTACTCATTCCCTGAAGGTGTTAAAGGTCAATCTCCGTCGCTGGGTTTCGACAATGTTTCACAGATATGCTGCTTATCAATGTCCTCCGATTAATCGGCATTACGACATTTATAGGCAATTATATGAAACCGTTTGCAAGAGGAATTCTTCGAAAATTAAGTAAAAGAAGAATTCGGAGAACACATACATTTAATATTGCTCCTCGGCTAAGTGAATATTTCGAGTCTTGTTTTTATATGCATGGAGTTCGTTTCATCATTTTTACGATGGTTCGGCTAGAGTAATTCGAGCGGAGAGATCGAGCATTTTCATGAGTAACATTCATTGCAAAGTATAATCACACACTTTAACGTGTATCACCACGTTAACTAAGGTGGGAAAAAGGGCTAACTTGCGTTAAAAAACGCGTTTCTCCGATTTGGAACTAAAAGTTATTAAATTGATAACAGCTACTTCCCCAACCCCTCAGGCGAATTTTTAGATATCCTTAACCTCATCTTTTTAGTTCTACTCTAGCTAATCGACCCTGATAAAAATATTTTTATTTTAGCTATTGTAAGATACTACGAATAATTTCTATGCAGCAAGCGCTGTATTTTTCCCTCTATCGCCCACGGTTTCGAAGTCGCCCGTTGCGAAGAAATCCGATCTTCGCACAGAACGGGAAGTCGTAAATCACAATTAGGGCACCAGGCATCATACTCGCCCTTCGACCGCTCCCAAAAAAATCCGCAAATCACATCAGATACAAATGGATTTCAGTTTGTCGTATTGTCGTTCGGCAATTGAACCGTCAAAATTGTCTCGGTTTTCGGACAACTATTAAATTGAGAGAGAAAAATCTCGGTGCCAAAAAACTCATTTTTCTTTAAAAAAAAAAAATTTTTCATTAGTAAAAATATGTATTTTTGGGAATTTATTCAAACGATAAAGAGAGCCCGCGTTGAGGATCGCGAGGTTGAATGATCAAAACGTACTTTACAACAACGTAGTTCAGGTTATTTTTTATTTTTTTTGTATTTTTATCAATAGTCTGAATATTTTATTCGTGTTGACGCTATCGTTTTCATAAAGGGTCACAAAAAAAGTCTTCTAGTTCCTCAAAAAAAAAAAAAAAATAAATAAATAAAACAGAAAAATAATTACCTCCCAAATCAACTTGTTATTTAAGAGTTTGAAAAAGATATTTCTGTACAACCACTAATTTATCAAACGACGCAAAAGCGTTGAAATTGGCCTCTCTTGTGTAAGACTTTCTTGCGTGAGGAACGAAAAAAGCATTTAAAGAAAATACAGGGAAGAAGAAAAAATACTGCGAAATGCGGAAGGGAGCGAGCGAAACTGGACAAGAACAAAAAAAACTTAGCCGCAGGTATAACCTGTCAAGGGCATGTGAGCCGATGACGTCCTAAAGCGTTTTTTACGAAATCCGAATCCTATCAAGTAACGCGGCCGACTATTTTCGCATGCTTATTGACGTCAATGAGAGAGAAAGGGAACCTTATTAGATGATCGGGAAAGGGCTGCGTATTATTTTCTTCCCCACAAAAATTGGTAATAATAAAACCTTCAATTCGGATGTCACGTAACGAGGACAGTAAGCAATTCGGGGTTATTTTTCCCTCGGACAAATAAAAAGAAGAAACGAAATTGTATCAGAACTAGGAAAATAATTTAACCCAGTCACTGCTTTCATAGAATATTATATTCTATCCAATATTATATTCATAATACATTCATAGAATCATCATAGAATAGATTTTTTTTTTTTTTTTTTTTTTTAGGACTGTTCAACACTTCTCTGAGGAAACCATAATAACTACATACCTAACTGAAATTTCACCAAAAACAATTCTTGAACAGTTAATTGCTCAATTCTCTTCAAATGCTCAATGCTCAATCTCAATGCTGCTTCAAAAAACAAAAAAAAAAAAAATCCAAACCGCTTGAAATAGTTTATTTTATTTTTTTAATTCTCAGCATATTATATTTTTTCTGACGATGAAACGACTTTTTCATAATTCTCACTCATGAATTCACAGTTTACTCTTCTGGATAAGTTGAAAAATTCGTTTTAATTAGATAGACGTTTAAGCAATCGAAGAATGTCACTTTTCTTATGTAGGAGCGAATTACTCATCAGCTACACTACAATCACATTCGTTAATGAAGGGCTTCCGAAACGACCCCTCAATTATTGAATATCGGCCTGAGTGAAAACCCGTTCATTGATTTCCTGCTAGGTTCTCTTGTCCTTCCTCGCTGTCGCTCTAATTTTACTGTGGAATGGCCATTTTATAACAGGGCGCTTCCATTCGACTCGGAATGATACGTCCTATTCGATGTATCTTAACACGTTTCACAAGTGATTCCATGTTCATATCATTATCCGCCATTAATCATTGGGTAATAGCGGTTCATTATGATAATCAGGGGCGGGGAAGGGGCGTTGCTCAAGTCCTCTCGCTGTCTTTTGATGTGATTCTTATACAAGACGCAGCGTTGTGTCCGTCTTCATAAAAATATTGATATCCTTTACCAAACAACTTAAATCAAAGAGCCATATTGTTGCTAAGGGTCTTCTTCGTTGAAATGATCCTTTAATTATAGCTCCCACCTTCTGCCATTGTTGAGAGAAATGCAGACAAATTTTATTCTAAAATTGAAAATTGGAAATTAAAAACTGGAAATTGAGAATTGAACATCGAAAATCCAAAATTGAAAATTAAAAACTGAAAACTGGAAATTAAAAACTGAAAATTGCAAAATCGAAAATCAAATGTCGAAAATTGGGTTGGGGACTATAAACTATTTTAGAATTGCAGCCATTCAAATCTGGGAAATATTGTCATTTGGACACTTCCTATCTCTCTCATAATTATGTTCCTAGCAGAAATAATTACGTTTTGGTCTATTTTCTATAATTTCCTTTTCTTTATTTTTGTTAATTTTTCTGGCTGAAAAATGTCGGTCCATTTTCTGAAAAGATCATCGCTGTATGAGTCTGTTATAATTTTCTTTTTTTTTTTTAAATATAGATAACGTCCTGATAACGTCCTGACTACTTTTAGGAACAATTTTGAGATGATTCAATAATGAAAAATAATTATCCCTTCAGTATATATGAGCTTTTCCACTCCATTCCTCTCTCAGTATTATGAAAACGAATGAGGTCCTCTCCTATGTTTTTCTCCAGCGCTTTAGTCCCTTTCAGCTCTCTGCTACCTCTTGAAGCGCTCTATGCTACCAGGAATTACTCGGTCCTCGGACCTTCAATCATGGGCCATAAGTTTCGCTAAATCTTCCTCATCACTATATTTTTCATCCTGGCAAGCCTCCATGATCTTCTAGTCGTCAATTAAAATTCATTGACTACTAAGTAACCAATTCTACATTTCTTCATCCCAATTGTGCCTTTGTCAATTTTACTTTCTCAATCCGAATAACATTCGTCGGTCTAATGAGCTGTAGAAACTTCACGCGGCATCGCAATTCTATCCAGAAGTTGGAGGAAACTGCTCCTGCGTTACCGGCTACCGTCTTCCGCCCACACGAGGACCGAACTTTGGGGCGCGTGGGGGTCCTATGGGTAGCTTTTGGAGAGCGCTTTCGTGTTCCCATAACGCTAATAACTATCATCAGAAAAGAGCCGGCTGGACCGCGCATGCTCCTGGTCATCAATTACAATCTTTCTCAGGGTTGATCGGATGCTCTGTAAATCGGTTTCGGGAACCGAAGTATTCTCTGCTCGGTTTATGCGTGCTTTACTATCTGATAAACAAAAGTGCTCTTAGTTGGAAATTGAATGCCAGTATTTCAGCGTGGCGATCGGTTCTGTAAAAAATGTGTAGGCGGAATATAGAGAAACAGCTCAGCGTTAATATTCGATGCAGATGGGTGACATTGCATAGCTTCATCTAGGCATAGAATTTGCCAGCAGAAGCTAGAAACGAAGAAAAATCTCTTTATGGGATTACAAATCAGGACACATTTTCTAGCTCCTCGTATTTTTCACTAGAGGAGCCGAAGTGCTATCAAAAGGCAGTAAGTTCGATTCCGACAATGAATTCTTGTCCGTAGAATCGTATATATGTTCCTTCCGAGTTTGATGTGAGATCAAAAAGGTCATCAGGCTTAGTCAACAATTTACCACGCTAGAACAACAATTGATCACTCTTTCGAAACTACATTACTTCCTTATAGAACTTGCAAACCAAACTTGTCGCCCAAAAATCTCGATTTTCCAATGAAAACCAACGTTCTTCCGAATGAAAAGTGATTTTTGGCCCCAAGATAAATTGTATTTTTTTCCCTATACCTAAATTTGAAAATTTTATATCAGAAAAGAAAAAATATAAATAATAGGCACAACAGGCTCCTGGAAAACATGAAATCAGATTTGGCTTATTTTGCTTGTCAAACAAATCTTATCGCATTTCCTCGGAAAATGTAGTTGTACGAGTACAATACGAAAATGAGCATTCTAACGCTCTTTCCGAAAATATAAGAAAATGTGAATTTCTACCTGTAATTAAGGGATTTATTGAACATTGAGCTGAAGTCGAAAACACGGAAAAATCATGAAAGTCAAAGAAGTATTCTTCGGTTAATATCCAGGATCTCTATTTTTCTTTGATGATGTTGGGAACATAGATCCACACTTCTTACTTCAATCGTTATATTTCTCTTCTGAACGTTTCGCCGACAGCTAAGGTGGCCTCTTCAGCTTCAAAAACAATACAAACTATCAATTAACCAATACTCCCAATCCAACTTTCCCCATCCTATCTTCTTATACAAAAAATATGCGTCATTTAAATTTTAATTTTTCTACGTTTTCACCTTACCTTATCTCCGTCAATCCATCATCTAGCCCATCCTCACCTCATCCATCTCCACCTCCTCCAACCCGTCATCATCATTCCAATCTGTGAAGTCATCATCTACAAAATTTCTTTATAGTTCAAGAGTATCCAAAAAAAAAAAAAAAATATATATATATAATTATCAGAATTTAAAATAATTTATGTCAAAAAATTTTTGGAAAAAGTTGGATTGGGAGTATTGGTTAATTGATAGTTTGTATTGTTTTTGAAGCTGAAGAGGCCACCTTAGCTGTCGGCGAAACGTTCAGAAGAGAAATATAACGATTGAAGTAAGAAGTGTGGATCTATGTTCCCAACATCATCAAAGTCAAAGAAGTAGGTTAAAATAATTATCAGACAAAATCGGTCAGAAATTAGCTGTAGAATCTATAGCTGGCCGGTGGCACATCTGTTTCCCGAGCAAAGATGTCACTAAACACGGCGTATAGTATGGAATGGCAAATTATTGAGAATCGTTGAAATGCAATTTTTCTTGCCAGTTTATTTCGATCGATCTCCTTCGATAACGGACGAGAAATAATTCCGGAGGAATCGAAAAATACAAAATTAAGCAGCGAATTTAAGCTGGCGCCTATTAGACGGCCAAATCCTACAAGCTCGAGAGTCGGAAGAGTTGATCTTGCGATTTCAACCCACGTTCGACAAATAACGGGCGAACGGTTTGATCATCCGAGGTGGATTTTCCTCCTTTTGGAAACATGAGGCATTTATCTTCTCATTAGCTTCAACGAAGGACGGTAAATCCACTTTGATCGGCCTATTTTCAAAATTGACTGATTCGAAGACGCTTGTGACAAATTCACAAAAGCTTTGCCATTGATAATTTTTGGCCCTGCTGGGTTGTTGGCGAACGGTCAAGAGGAGTTTAATATGTTGATATTCACAAATGAATCGCTAAAGCCTTGCAATATTATTTTCTACACAGAAATCTGTTGGATTGCTTGGAGTCAACGCAATGTTCACCAGATAAATGACAGTTTCTGGAGTAGGTCTCTCGGCGGTCGTTAACTGACATGGCACTGTTAGTGTTTCGAGGGTAGATGTTCTCCAGCTTTCTTGGTGGCTACACCCGAACACGTTGGTAGTGCTTGAGAATAGGCCTGAGAATTTTTTCCATTTTGAAAAAACATTGATCGGCTGCAGCTCCTTTACTATTTGTTTGCAAGAAAGTTTGATGGGGCAAAATTGTAGAAAATTTAATGCTCTACAATTTCGTGCTGAGTTAAATTTCACGCAATATGCGTAGCTTACGAGTAATGAGCAAAAAACTGAAAACCCTCCGAGAATGTCGAGGGTTTTTGGCCCTCCTCAAGTTAGCACAGGGTCCTCGATACCGATCGACAGAGTAATCCTACAGCATCCCCGAACAATCTGTATAGTTCTCCTAACTTGGCATTACATTCCCGTCAACCCCACATTTTTCGCTTTGTCTAATGGACTAAAATACGTTTCAGGGAAGTTGTTTCTTGGTATCCCAAGCCCGCACATTCTGTCGGCGGTGCTGGAAAACCACGTTTTCCCTCGAACGACTCAACTCCGCGCCATATCCGCGACCCCACCCAACCTCGTAGCCCTTGGGCGGGAAATCTTGAATGAAAGCCGACTTCGTCAGCTTCAATGAAACTGCCCCCACTTTCGCTTCGATCCTGCCCCTGGAACTCGGGGTATGGAGTATATCATGAACGTGTCATCTCGTGGAAAGCAACCGCTCAGGGTTTTCAAATCGATACATGGAATTCCAGCCCAGCCCCACCCTTGACCAGCCTTGACCTGGAGATGACCTTTGATATTAAGCTCGTTTTCAACGTTTTCACTTTCCGACGACCTAGATTCACTTTCAACCAGTTAAATTGAGAAGCTGCTTTTCGATAGAAAATATTTATAGTTAAATGGTTGATGGAGGCATAGGGAAGATTGGAATTTGAAAATAGTTCGAGAGGTGTGAGTGGGAGAAAAACCAGGCGAATCATTCTTCGATACTTTTCGACTGGCCGAGCACTTTCGCCCGTTCGGGCATCATCAGGCCGCCGTGGAGCCATAGGTCTAAATAGTTTGTAATCCGAGTGATTTCACCACCAGACTATTGATTAGAAATATCATGATCGTAGCTACGATTAAGCTTCTTAGTCATGGAGAAAGGTGAAGAAAATCGTAGTTATGATTTGGGGGTTAGACCAATTTAGACTCGTTTGCATTAATGTTCAAGCGCTTTCGCATTTTTTGGCATCCTCAGGGATATATCATGAAATACCAACGACCATAATATATATCCTCAACAACGAAGCAGTGCGACAACCTTATGTATGTTGTGCGCCAGTTTGGTTTAGAGTAAATAAATCAATAATAATAAATAACCTACTACAAGTAAACTATTATAGTATTTCTATAAAATGTCGTTTTATCCCCTTCGATTTTTTAATGAAATAAATATGAAATATTTTAGGCTTCACCAACGCCACTCGTCCACTTAAATGCCATTAAATTCTTCTATTCTTCTGATTGTACATAATTTGTACGGGGTTTCAAAAGGGTTCATATCCAGTTTTAGAACTTTTTTCCGTCTGTGAGGAAAACAGTGTTAGATAAAATAAAGCGAAGTTTCCAGTGCTGCAATATTTTCCAAATCGTTTGAGTAATATAGTACATCGACATAACAATCAGAAAATCTCTTTCACTTTCAGTTTCGGAAATTTTTAATTTGGGTATAATTACGTTTAATTTAAAAATATATATCATCAAGTTAGGGGTATATTTTTGCAAGGGGAGACAATTTCGCTGTATTTCTTTTACCTAGCCGAGCGCTTTCCCCGATTCTGACATCCTATGACTAAATATAGGGTGCGCTATATTTCGTTTACACCTCCGAACCACCAACATGCAAGTAATGACTCAACATGAGCCAGTTTGGTTGACATTGTTTCTTTAAATAAAAAAGGGATGAATATACGCCCTTTTGTTAGTGGAAATATTTTCAGGTTACTTTCCAAATAATATTAAAACCTTGTAGGAAGGAAAACGACTCGTTAGGGGATTGGCCTCGTCAAAGCTTCAGAATCTGTGAAGAAAACGTGTGAAAAATAGATACAGGTAAGCAAATCCAATTATCTGCGTACAATATAACTACCTATAACTAAATTTTTAAAAAACATTAAAATTTATTTCTGTTTCTACTTTGCCATTTACGATTATTTCAACATCTAGCACTAATTCCGTAAAATTGGAATTAATATTGATTGGAAGTATTATCATTGATGACTAACTTAATTTGCAAGGTATCAAAACCCAACAATTTTCGAAACACTACATTGAAAAATCCACCTAAAAAATCGTATCCCATAGCCGTGAAGATCGAAAGCCTACGCCGGTATAAATTGAATAAACGAACAAGTGCAAATGAGCTTTCACACGTCGTGACAAGCTCCGAGCCGAAACGGCTTCAACGTGCGAAGGCCTTAGAAACAATTACTTTTCCATTCCGTAGTAATCCATCGTATGATAACAATATACAATACTGCCAGCAGCGGAAATAGTGACGTCCTTTTGAAGATTCCCAGTTAGCCCGGCAAGCCCCGAGCGTTAGCGAGCCATTGTTGAGGTTAAATTTCAATAAGGGGAACTGTCGTTTCGTCCGCGCTTGACGAGGAGATGATGCTGTAATTGTTTTTGATACCCCCGAGGTACTGAAGGTGCCAAGGCAAGTCAGAACCTTTTTACAGCCAAGATGCCTCTGCTCTTTCGGTACCTAATGTTTCCTCGTCCGACGCGAGAGGTTTGCGTCCATATTATTTCTTCCACCAAATTTCCGTTATAATCGTCAAAATAATAAAACGACGAAACGTGTCAATTTAATTGGCAATACCATTTCTTTCCTTCTCCATAAAAATGTTATGATCATAAAAAAAAATTTTTTAAGGTAAAGAAAGCAATCTGCGTGAATTATGAATGCTGAAATAATATTTTTGGAAAATAGACTTTTTCATTTTTTACGATTTTATATTTTTTATTTACCTTTTTGCTGGATTTTTTTGCGGAGGCTGAGTTTTAAGCTGCCAGCTTTGAAAAAATATTTTTGTTGATTTTTTTAATGAAAGGTGTTCAGTCCTGTACAACTGAATATTGAAAATAGGGACCCCTCTCCTAATTAGCTTCAATAAAAGTGGTCTGTTCAGAGAATGCCGCTTCGGTGCCTATGTTCAAGCTTCCGCTGCAGACGCAAGTAACTAGGCAACGGCTTCGAGGCGAGCGCAACTATCACGGACAAAACCAGCTGATACCCCCCGTTTTGTGACCTTCTTTTTTTCTCTCTGAGTTACGTGTCTTGATATCTTTTGCAATACAATTATAGTTTATATTTTCGTTCGAAATGTTTGTGAAATATTACATGATCATTACAATCGACCCTCTGACGTCCACGACCGAACAAACTGGTGCCGAAACCCGGGAATAACTCGCGATTGTGTGAACGCGATAGCAAGTCACTCAGTCGGTAAACGAATGTGCTGATGCGGACTCGCTCCCAAAGAAGATCCTTTAAATCGGGTAAGATAAACCCGTATTCTAGACCTGCGGTATGTTACAAGGCCGGTAAATCGCGATCGCGATTGAAAACTAAAGCGCGTAATAAAAACGATATGGCCTCTTCAAATGATGATTCCTTTCCATCTGTTGTCGGGTGCTTCATTAATTTTCAGCCTTATGAAGAAGAAGTCGCGCAGCTCGACGATGTTCAAAAGTGTATTGTAATGAAGGTTGATGGCCAAATTGGGAAAATGTTGATGTTAGTTGACCGTTTGAAAGGCCAAATTACGTCTGAAACCTTCCGTCTTCATTCCGTATCGTACGAACGCCACATTCTATCGAGTGAAGATCTCGTCTCAGACCTCGTTACTGCCAGTATACCAGATCTACTGAGTAACTTTCTGATTGAATCGATCGGAAAAACGCAACAAAGGTTATCTGATGAACTGGCTTTGGCGTCGCAAGCTCTCAAAGCATCAGATGTCCATTCCGATCCAACCGGCGCACAAGATTATACCCAACAGACGTTGAACCATATTCAATATCACTCTCTCGTAATTTCCCAAGTGCCAATTTTCAATGGTGATATTCTTGAGTTTGACAATTTCATTTCTTTATTTGACAAATGCGCTCACAATCTTCAATACTTACCCGTAGAACAAAAATGGGAAGCTCTACGATCCAAACTAATTGGTCCCCCGCTCGCTCTCGTGTCGGGCTGCAGTGGGACAACCTCAGACTACAATCAGGCGTACTCAGCGTTGAAACGGGAGTATAACTCTCCATTCCGAAAATCGATGGCCCTTATGGCTCAGAAAGAAAAACTCCCAAGGCTATCCGAGTCCGTTGCGTCATTGGAAGAGTTTTATTTCAAAGTGCAGTCGTGGGTCTCAGCTGTGCAAGAAATTCCAACAAAGGATTTACCAGGTTTCCTCCTATTTGAAACTGTGTTCAACAAGTTGCCAGGACATTTCAGAGATGCCTTCTGTTCGAATGCCTTCGATGGGAAAACTTTGCCCACGATTCACGATCTTCTAAAATTTTTATCTGCTAAGATGGAAGCATTGCGCAACGTTCCCTCAGCTCCTGCCCCAAGCAGAACGCGCCAGCTTTTAATCAATTAAGGAGAAATAGCTCGCCGAAAGGACAACTCATTGACCGACATAAATACTCTGGTAGGACCGCGTCATATACCACCCAGAATACGGATTATGACGTCGCCCCAGAGAACTTCAGTATCAACAGTACTGAGGCAGAAAATTCCTTCACTTACCAATATCATCGACCTGGGCGCCCTTCACACACAATGGGGTGTTTTCTCTGCAAGCGCGACCACTTTTTATACCGCTGCCCTGATTGGATGAAATTAGAGCAAAACACACGAGCCTTCTTGGTCGAAACCTACCGTTTGTGCAATCGATGTCTTTCTAACAGGCACCTTCACGATAGTTGCCCCTCGGAACGCACTTGTATTCACTGTAAGGATACACACCACAGCTCTCTTCACCCACCCGAATCTACCTCAAGAAAAGACGAAAACGAGTCTGGGCTGTCTACTGGACCTCCAATAACTGGACGCTCTTTTGTTAAGAAGGGCCGGTCGCGCTCACCATCTCCATCTGTTAAGGCATTTCATGCTCTGACCTTAGGCCCCAGCTGGAACCAACAAGACTCGAAAGAAAACCTCTCCTCTGAAAACGTTAGCAGCACGTCCATCAGAAACGCTCATTCTTCAAGAAACTCACCTTCAAACTATGTGGACCAAGACAAAGGGCGAAGCAGCTACCACCTGACTGACCATCTGGAATCTAAGACCGAATGTGACCCAAAGTCTTCTACCAATCGGCGCAAAGTTCTTAACCAAGGTAAGCTGAACATAGGTTCTCAGGCGTCATTCAATTCATTGAGTAACATTCAATCTCGAAATTTTCAAGATTGACTGTTGCTCCCAGACCACATCACCCTTCCACCCCTAACGTTTCCTATGTCCCGTCTCGTTAAGCTCATGTCCCTTTTTTTGTCCAAAACTCCCACTACCAAATTGGATCAATTTCCAAAGAGCCTCATTTCTAGCGATTCAAATGAAAAACCCCCCACTTTTAGTGAACTGAATTCATTGTGCCTGGCCAATCAAACGAATTTTGAAACCCACCCTTTTGGACCATTACGTTCAAGTCTGCACTTTTCTCCACACATTGCAGTAATTCCAACAGCTGTCATTTCGTTAGGGCACGACGGATTGAAGGGATGCAAGGTACGAGCCTTGCTGGACTCCGGAAGTGAGACTTCCCTTATTACAGCTGAGGCAGCCTCGAGATGTCAATTACGCCTATCTAAATTTTCTGGCATGGTATCTGGAATTGGAGGAGCTTCCACGTCACCCATCATCGGGATCACCTCTGCGTTTCTAAAACTTTTAGATGGGCGAGTTCTCCCCGTCAGTTTAAGAGTACTGAATACTGTGACTGCCGATTTACCATCTCGAGATCTACCATACCATCGTTGGCCACATCTATCAAATTATGAACTCGCTGATCCATTATACTACAAGAGCCGTCCAGTAGATGTAATTCTAGGAGCCGACATATTTCCACAAATCTTAATTCCTCGCACAGTCTTCCCAATCCGAGGTTCGCCAACCCTTGTCTGCACTTCTCTTGGATGGATCACTATTGGTTCATTTAGCCATGGTGTGGTACGTTCAGTTCATTTTTCGAATTCAGATCAAAACAAGAATCAGAAAACTCGATACATTGAACGGTTTTCTACTACATCACCACCCAAGCAGTCCTCAAGCTTACTCTGTCCAACAAGTCCTGATAATATTTCTACTGACGCTCATCCCATGATCTTAAGTCAGCCTGATTGCCAACAGCGACCTATTTCAACAATAAAGACCTTGGTGTCTCCAGAAAACAAGTGTCCTCGATCTCAACCACCCATGATACCCTTAAACCAGAATCAACTGTGGGATGTCTATTTTAAGCGATCCAATATTGATACGCCATGGATCTGCCCGTGGCCTCTAAGCTCATCAGTTTTGAGTGTACATGGTGCGTTTGATTTCCAACCTACTACAATAGTTTTGCCCAACAAATCGAAGACTAACTCAGAAAATTGCGATGCTCAAACCCTATCAACGCGTTCAGACGAACTCGCCATAGATAGTCTTCTATTCCGCATGTTTGAATTGGAATCAGTGGAAGAATGTTCTCCATTATCTCAAGATGAGCTCAAGGCCGAGGAGCTGTTTTCAAACCAAGCTCATAGACTCCCGAATGGAAGATATTGTGTACCACTACTATTAAAACGTCCTCCTTCTGAACTCGGTGACTCCCGCCGCATCGCCATCAGGCGTTTTCTCCAACTTGAAAACCGATTCAAAAAGAATGCTCAGTTGCACGAACAATATTCACAGTTTATGCAGGAGTATATGGAACTTGGCCACATGTCTCCAGCACCTCGGCCGACCCCCGAACAAACCACGTACTACCTACCACACCACGCTGTCTTCCGACAAAATAGTCCCACATCAAAAATTCGAGTGGTGTTTAATGCTTCGCAAAAGACGACCAGCGGTCTTTCATTAAATGACCTCTTGTATGTTGGCCCCAAGTTGCAGGCAGATATCACTGATATTGTGACCAAGTTTCGAGAGCATCGCTTTGTATTCACTGCTGATATCAGGCATATGTTCAGAAATATCGATATTCTCCCTCATGAGCGAAATCTCCTCCGTATTTTTTGGCGCTCGAGTTCTGATGATCCTATCCAAGAATTTTGTATGAACACAGTTACGTATGGGACCACTTCAGCTCCTTATCTAGCGAACAAAGTCGTCCGCTCACTAGCTGAGCTCGGTCAAAGGCAATACCCCCTTGCCTCGGACATATTGGCCAACCGAACATACGTTGATGATTGTCACGGTGGAGGATCTTCAATTGAAGCTGCTATCACTGCTCGTACTGAAACCATAGCCCTTCTTTCATCAGCAGGATTTGAACTAAGGAAATGGGCATCGAATGATCCAAAACTTCTAGATGACCTTCCAATCAAGCACCTTCTCCCGCTTCAACAATCGGTGGATTTCCCATTGGATCAGGAGCAGTCCCACAAAATTCTTGGCCTGTCTTGGAACCCAGTGACTGACACTTTTCATTACACAGTTTGCCCTATACCAAGAATAGAAACGAAACGCGACTTGGCAAGTCAAATAGGACGCATATTCGACCCTCTCGGCTGGCTAATACCAGTTGCCGTTCATGCACGCTCAATTCAGCGCAAGGTTTGTGTGGCTAAGTTTGGATGGGACCAACCTCTCTCTGAAGATATTAGAGCTCAATGGGCCATGCTTGCCTCTGATTTCACCAATATTCGGCTTTTATCAATCCCTAGACATATGCCCTTTTCTGCAGAACAGGATTGGCTTGTGGGGTTTGCTGACGCCTCAGAAACTGCGTACGCCGCTGTCATCTACCATGTCAATTGTTCATCTACACCATCCACAGTACGTCTCGTCCTTTCCCGAGCTCGAATGGCCCCAATCAAAGTTGAATCTCTTCCCAGATTGGAACTCCTCGCAGCAGAACTTCTCAGCAAAGTTTTTGTAAAAGTTTCCACCCTTTTTCCTCACATACCTTGGGAACGAAAATTTGCCTTTAGTGACAGTACCATAACCCTCTCTTGGCTGACTGCTGACCCAGCTCCAGTCTGGAAAGTATTTGTTGGGAACAGAGTGTCTAAGACCTTGTCAAACGTTCGATCTGATCGCTGGTTCCACGTCAAATCTTCAGAGAATCCTGCAGATGTAGCTAGTCGAGGAACTCTACCCTCTCATCTTGTTACGTCCTGTAAGTGGTGGAACGGCCCCTCTTGGCTTAGCTCATCTCCAAAGGAATGGCCCTTGAACAAAGTTCGTCCTGACCTTAGTGAATCCTCAGTTGCTTCAGAGCGGAGAACAAAAAGTCCATCTTCGTGCTCTGCAATCACCAAAATCAACCAGCTGAATTTGGAAGAGAAGTTCAGCAACTATTCCAGACTCCGAAGAACTACTGCATGGATGTTGAGATTTGCCCTCAATTCATCAGCACCAGCTAATCGCCGCACAGGACCTCTTTCATCTAACGAACTGCAAAAAGCTGAATTGTGCTTAGTTCAAAGAACTCAACGTCGGTATTTGAGTGACCTTATCAAGGACGCCTCGGTTCAACGCCCTAAGAACCGTCTGACTAAGACTCTTGGCCTATTTGTGGATACAGAAGGAACACTACGAGTAGGAGGACGTCTGGCAAACAGCAGTCTGGCTTTTCAAACACAGCATCCAGCTCTTCTACCTAAAGATTCGCATCTCACCAACATTATTATTCAGTCTGCTCACGAAAACCTTCTGCACGTAGGACCAAGAACTACCTTCGCATGGCTTAGGCAGAAGTTTTGGATAGTAAATGGAAGAAATACTGTCCAGCGATTACTTTCTAATTGCATTAAATGTTTTTCGATCAAGCCAAAGCCGTTTCAGCCCGAGATGGGACAGCTTCCTTCGAGTCGTACTGAGCCAGTCTTCCCATTCATTCAGTCCGGCATTGATTATTGTGGACCCTTTTCTGTGAGCTTCACTGGGCAACGCGGGACAAAAATACTCCAAATTTACCTTTGTGTGTTCGTATGTTTCACTACTAAGGCCATTCATTTAGAGCCTGTGATGGATCTATCGACTGATGGCTTCCTTCAAGCCCTAGAACGGTTCATTGGTCGCCGTGGAGTACCTGCTGTCATCTGGACCGATAATGGCAGAAACTTTCTTGGTGCCGCAAACGTCCTACGGCCAATACGTCAGGTGTTTGACACGGCTGAGCATCGCCAGGCTCTCACCAATCACACGTCTGCCCGTGGAGTTGAGTGGAAATTTATACCGCCTCGAGCACCCCATTTCGGTGGGCTTTGGGAAGCTGCGGTGAAGTCCACCAAACGTTTACTCAAGGTCACTCTTCAGGGTCATACGCCGTCCTTCCAAGCTTTTAGCACGCTTGTTGTGCGAGTGGAAGCAATACTGAACTCAAGACCATTAGCCGCCGATCTCAGTTCTCCTAATGAGCTCCGAGTAATAACCCCTGGACATTTCCTCGTGCAGCGTCCACTCACATCCCTTCCAGAGCCTCACAGTGAAGCTCGGTGCAGCTTCCTATCCGCCTGGAGGTTCGTCAAGCAAGCAGCGTCTACATTTTGGAAGAAGTGGCTGAGAGAATATCTACTCGACCAGCAGCAATCCCTTAAATGGAATACTCCCTCTAATCCACCGCACATTGGTCAAGTGGTATTAATAAAGGAAGATAACATTCCCCCGCTGCAGTGGATGATAGGAGTCATCCATGAATTATTTCCTGGCCCTGACGGGAAATCCAGGGTTGCCCGTGTAAGAACCACTACTGGATACAAGATTCGACCTTTAGTGCGACTCTGCCCTCTTCCCGATTCCACCCCCAATCCAGTCATGGCCGAGGAGGATGTTCAGTCCTGTACAACTGAATATTGAAAATAGGGACCCCTCTCCTAATTAGCTTCAATAAAAGTGGTCTGTTCAGAGAATGCCGCTTCGGTGCCTATGTTCAAGCTTCCGCTGCAGACGCAAGTAACTAGGCAACGGCTTCGAGGCGAGCGCAACTATCACGGACAAAACCAGCTGATACCGCCCGTTTTGTGACCTTCTTTTTTTTCTCTCTGAGTTACGTGTCTTGATATCTTTTGCAATACAATTATAGTTTATATTTTCGTTCGAAATGTTTGTGAAATATTACATGATCATTACAATCGACCCTCTGACGTCCACGACCGAACACTGTACAAATATTCGG
>JASJUZ010000501.1:0-374584 GCA_037159825.1 Tupiocoris notatus
ATGCTAAAACCGGAAAGACGTTTCCTCTTCTTTCCTGTCTTTATCCCTCTTCATTCTCATTTATGCGGATCATTCGATGGCTTTTATAGCCCATAAATGAAATCTAGGTCAGGGAGGATTTCCTCTGTCTCGCTTGTACAGACAATAGACAGTACTAAGTGTCAAAGAGAATAAGAACGAAAGGGAACGTCTCTAGGGACGAGTGATTCGCTCGTAAAAGTTAACGGTAAAAAGCCTATGAAAACCAGAGCCCTTTCACATGCTTAGAAGAATATTTCGTGTCACCGTGATCATCCATTACCAAGCCAATGACCCTGATAAGTTATGGCCCTTTCCAACATTAAAATAAGTAAGTCGACTAGCTGTTCAAGTACGAAAAGACGATGCGACAATGATGTTAAAAAAAGTCTTTGAACCAGTCGAACCAGTTTTTTTTTTTTTTTTTTTTTTTTTTTTTTTTTTTTTTTTTTTTTTTTTTTTTTTTTAATCTGGGATGAGATCATATTTTTGTTAGGCCATAATGAACTCACTACTGAGGCATTAAGACATCAAGAATTGGCGCAGAAATTAGAAAACGCGAATTCATCAGTCCGTACTGTTTCTATTGGATTTCGGCACTAAAAAAATCAAATTTTGAGGGTGTTAGAAAAACTGTTCTGCGAATCCGCTCTTAAATAATTATTATTAAGTGATTGCTTGATTAAATTAACAGGAAACGATCCCTTGCCGCAATTTTTTAATGAAAAAAAATGTTCGTTTATGGCTACTTGTCCGAACAAATGTGTGAACATAAAAATCTTTCGTTTTTTAATTATTATTTGGCCATTATCGGTAACACGAAGTCGATAGATTGACGTACTCGAATCAGTCTTTAATTGCTCCCAGTCAAGGAGATTTTCCGAGGTGTTCTATTGATTTCGGTAATAGGAACTCTTCGAAAAAAATTAACTCCATATTTTGCCAGCGAACCGATGGTAATTATCTTAATCTTCATATAACACAGCCATTACCTGACAATTCATCGATATCGTTGGCATTCATATCATTATTTTGTTTTCGAGCTGAATCTCGCTTAATCGGTTATCATTGTCGCAATATCAAATTGACATTGCCGATATCTTAATTTTATTTACTCGTACTGAATTTCCAAAATGTAAAGAAAAATTGAAGCATCATGCATCAAGTGTATGCACATATTTACGCTTACTATCGTTCCGAATTTAAATTATGCCCATCAAGCTTATCGCCAAAGTGCTAAATTACAGTTTCGTACATAAATAGCGGAACAACAATTGTACGACGAGTTTCCATCGCGTAATTCTATCGTATTCCTGCTATGAGATTTAGCAAAGTCGAAAATGTACCGAAGTTAATTATTTTTCCTTTCCAAATACCAAGTCAACAAAAAAATAAATAATAATTTACGTATAACGATATTTAACGCAGATTTTGAGAAGACTAAAAAACAATAGAATCGACAAACTAATATTCTTGCACTTCGTCATTCTTGAGACGAATTCACCTGTGAAATGCAAATAGCTTTTTCATTCATGAATATTTTGCCGAACCACGATTGCATATTAATTAGGTACCTAATAATGAAAAATATGAAATTGGAAAAACGATGGTCAAAAATTATTATTGCAGCGGGCGAATATTTTTGCATCTCATTCCGACGAAATGGCGAAAGAAAATTCACCGCCTTCATACGTCAATGCATCGAGGGACCTATCTTATTTGAATTGGAGATAACTGATTCATACGACGCAGGTCATTTTTAGGTCCGATCGTGCATGTTTCTAATGCGGAAATGAAATTGTCTAAACTCGAGTTCACTTTTCTTTCTTTCATTATTCGGAAACCAATTAGCAGAAGATATTGCTTTCTATTGTTTTTATGTTCAGACAATGCATATTATATCATAATCTTTTGCAATAATGAGACGTTTAGTCAATCCAAAGAACTTAAATTTTGGAAAAAATTGAATAGCCTGAAGAAAAAATTAATATTAGTTTATTGGCACCCATTTTTATATTTAAAAAGAAAAAATATAAAAAAATCACACACTTCCCAGTTACACAGTAAAATCTTATAAATTCATTTCAGTCGTTAGGAGGAGGAAATATTCGAAGGGCAATTTATTGTGACAATTCAAGTAGAAGTGGACGATTTTCGGAAGAATATCGAGCACGGAGATGAAATATAAATGAAAGAAAACGAAAAAAATTTGCGTCATTGAAAAAAAAAAAAACTTGAGAAAAAAGAAAACCGATTCATAAATATTTGCCTATAAAAATCACTGAAAATTTAAAAAATAATTAAGTTGACGCCTTTGGGGACATTGGGACAACTTCAGTCGCCTAAACCCATACAAGGATTGCTTCTTATGATAAATTACGTGTGAGTCGATCTCAATATAGTTTAGTACTCGTAATTATCTGACCATTTCTTGATTGGATTTACCATTTCCTCTGATAATTTTTTAAAATATTTTTACCATGGCGAATGATTTTGAAACCTAAGTAAAATGAAAATAATCAGATTTACCTTAGTTCCTACTGACCTTTTTTATATATTTATTTATTTATTTGTTTTATTTTTTTGTGAAAACGTTCACAAATATTCGGAATAGATACAATCACAAATGGGTGATTTTCTTACATCACTATTGAAGCAAAGGAATAATAAACCACATGAAATTTATTTGGTCCTTAATGTGAACCATGCATAATTCAAGGATTTATCCTTTCTAGCTTAAATTCTACAAATTCTTGTACACGGATAAATAATAATGCCGATGAAGATAATAATGATGCAAAACGATTATCAGTAGATAATGCAGTACGAATGTGTCAATTTATCAGTAACTATGGCCTGATTCCTTAGCAAATATCTCAATTTTTCAATGATTATTTTGGTCGAATTAATATCCACATGAAAGTAATAATGGGTAATTTTTAGCGGTTCAATTGGAATAATAACTAAAAATATACTGCGTTTTTTGTAAAAAAAAATTAAAAATTATAATAAATAAAAAAATACTATTGCGAAAAAATTGCACTTAACAGAATTTGTGAGAAATGAGAAAATTAGGTGTATTTGTGAACAATTAGAAAATTGAGTAAATTCGTGAGAAATTAGAAAATTGAGTAAATTTGTGAGAAATGAGAAAATTGAGTAAATTCGTGAGAAATTGGAAAATTGAGTAAATTTGTGAGAAATTAGAAAATTGAGTAAATTTGTGAGAAATTAGAAAAATTGAGTAAATTTGTAAGAAATTAAATCATTTTAGGTAAATTTGTGGGAAGTTAGAAAATTGGGTAAATTTGATAAAAATTAGAAAATTTTAGGTGAGTTTGTGAGAAATTGTAAAATTAGATGAATTTTTGAGTTCGAAAATTTCACTACCGACCAAGTTTAAAATATAAAAGCAACGAAAATTCATCAAGCTATTTCAATGAATTATGTAAAAATTGGAAATCGCATAATTCCAATTGGACATCGCCTAATTTTCACGTAACCGGTTGAACTGAAATTCGCCGCAATAACATATAAAGAGACAATAGACGGAATTTTTACATTGAGCTAAATTTTATTTTAATACAATAGGCGGAACAAAAAACTATATTTTCATAATATTGCATTATAAAAAAAAAATATTTAAAAAACTTACCTCGATCAATCGTCACGAACGCGTCGCGAATTCGGGGGCGGTCTGCTCAAACTGAAGAACCGAACTACAAATTCGAGAGGGCACTTCCAGCGTCTACTTCCGAGGAAGGTACGTGAACAAGTGTCGTAGGTACGGGCGTTGAGCTACGGGCCACCGGTGAAAGAAGAATTACAGGGCAGCTTACAGTAAGGGGAGGAAAGGGATACACGCTACGGCACGGGCTTGAGAACGGCCCGTTTCGGCTGAGAGAGGGAACGCTGCGACGGATGGCCTGAATCGCTTCGCCGGCCGGCGCACGAGGAAAACAGTCGCCCCTTCTTCTCCCGCTTCTCAAACCTTGAGAATGACTGCACAATGCGGTGAATAAGTGCGAAATTCAAATGGTGCAGGGAAAACCGTCGAAAATGTGATAAATTCAGCGAGAAACGGACATTTCGACGAAAGAAGTCTTGTCCGAGGGCGAACAAATGTTTTCCTCGTTAAAACGGAATGTCACCCTTGAGCGTAAGTGCAGTAGAAGTAGGCATTCGATTTATATTCGCAAAAATGCTGAAAACGAGTACTTTCACTGGTTTATTATTCCTTTGCTTGAATGATGATTTAATTGAAGTCACGATCACCATCCACTTGTAATAGTTAATGTCCCAAACAATTGTAAACGTATTTGCCTAACAAAAGATTGGTAACAGCAACTCCTTGCAACAATCATAATTTTAATTATTTTTATTTTTCTTAATTTTGTAATTAAAAGTTCATTTATTCGAGTAACGATACAGCTAAAGAGTGTTACGACCATTCAACGTCTCTCGAAGTAAGGTCTACAGCTCCAAAAACTCGAATTTTACTTTCATGGCAAATATCTGAAGATCTCGATAATTCTAGTCAAAAGCTACAATAACTCAGGAACCATTAAAGCTATCAACCCCTCTATCGTCTCATTCGATTCATTGTTCAAAGAATTTTCGACATTTAGAAATTTCCTAAGAACATAGGACAATATTAATTCCTCATTAGAAACAACCAAAATTTCCTTCTAAATTGAGGTACCGATTCGGCTGAATAATTGAGCCATCGCCAATCGAAGCATGATTTTGCTGAAAATTTTATCATTGTTGCTTCAATTGTTGACAGTGTACGGGGGAAAGGATAGAATTTTAAAAATTGTCTTCATTTATACACATGTTATACCAATTTTATAAAAATTTGTAAATGACTTATATTATTATATTTTTATTTCTAATTATTTTTCTTTCTTACTCTGTTATCCTTCCTTTTGTTATTATTCTTTTTTTTCTATTTGGGTAATGAATGAACTTAAATGAAAAATGGATAAACTTAATGAATCAAATTTGTGGGGGAGTTGAAAAAAAAAAAAATCTGTGAGCACTGACAGTGTTTTATTATCAAAAGTGTTTTATTATTATTTATTATCAAGTTAATAAAACAAAATATTTGACTCGCTGGACTAAGCAGTGTTGTAAATAATTTTAATAATAATTTTACAATTTTAATTCGATGAAGGTAGTGAACTCGGAAAAAATATGGTCATTTGTCAAATAAGATCGACAAATATAAGTCGGGGTTTCTAATAAAATTTTGTCGTTTTCCATTTAAAATCCAATATTTTTGATGATAAAAATCCAACCGAAAATTAATTACTAGACTTGTTACCGCAAAAGAAAAATAATAATTTTAATAAATAGTTCGCTCTTAACTTTTTATTTGTGGGACCGTATTTTTATTTTATTTTTTTTCAACGCGCCGAATTTTCCGTTCTTTTCCGTTAAGGAAAGGACGTTAAGGAAAACTCCGAGATTCCGTTTCTTTTCCTTTCTTCGCGATTTTTCGGGACTAGCCCACATTGTCATCACGTCGTAAGATCCGGCGTTCAACTCTCGTAACGGATCATCAATCTGGCACGCTACTTCGGAGCACATAGGATACCGTAAGCTATAGTATAATCCTTTCGATTTTGAAAAGCTGCTGACTGAGATTCGGATGGCCGCCAACGAGTACCATTCTCGAGGTGATGAAAGCAATGTTTATCAACGGGAAATCGAATATATTGTTAAGGAAAAGTGACCAGACGGTAAACTTGAAATTTTTCTCATAATTATCGACATCATCGGCTTTGCTTTATCAGACTCGAAATTCTTACACCAACGGTTCGAATCGCTCCATTCGGAACGAAAAATAAATTAAATTAAAATTAAAATGATAAATTAAATAAATTAAATTAAATTAAAATTAAAATGATAATTTAAATAAATTAAATTAAATTAAAATTAAAATAATTTAAATAAATTAAATTAAATTAAAATGATAAATTAAATAAATTAAATTAAATTATAAATTAAATTATAAATTAAATTTAAATTAAATTTAAATTAAACTTGAATTAAATTTAAATTAAATTAAATTCCATAAACGGAAAATTCCATCATAATTATACTCATACGATTACATAAAATGCGCAACAGTTTCTTCGATTTTCTCCAGGCTTCTATTAAAAAATTCCTCCTTATTCTTTCAAAAATTGTATTTTGCCCTCGTTTCATCAATCGCCATTTTCGAAACCTACGTGACGAAGAAGCAACAGAAGGACGAGAACGTTCCTGATATTTCGAGACGATCTTCGCATCGCGTAGTCTACTACCGTCGAAATTGCAGTCCACACGCGTGGAAACAAGGTGGGAAATTTTACTTTCAAAGGCTGCAATTCTTTAGAACGACCATCACACGGCATAATATCGCGTAGTTAAGCTTCGGACAAGTTTAAGCTCGTCCTGAATTTCAATTTATTCAATCGAATCGAAATTTTCGTCATTTTTCAATTTGCAATTTCCCCGTAACGTGATTCTAAGGAAAAATTACTGAAATGGGCTTTGGCTCCACGTCGCCCTGATGATGCCCGAACGGGCGAAAGTTTCCGAATAAAAAATCGGAGAATGAGTCGCCTGGTTTCTCTCCCACTCACAATCCAAGGACATATTATGGAATATCTCGAATCGAAATTCGTTACTCTGGTTGAAAATTAAACAAAAACTATTTTCTATTTTCATTTTGGGCCATAGTCGTTTTCTAATGGGCTTTTTTCTTTTTTGATGCGTTTCCCAATCAGTATAATTAGTGAATAATTTAAACGAAAAAGTACCAGAATTCGAAAAACTTTTGGAAAAGCTGTAGTGAAATGAATCGAGTGTCCATAAAAAAAAAACCGTGGAATCCAACTGTGAAACGGACAGTTTCAACAAAATGCCGAACCATATTCAAATAGGAACAATTTAACTAAAAAATTCGTGATTTTGTTTTTATAGTCTAAGAAAAGTAAGTCTCGAGAAATTTACGTAAAACCAGGTCTCACAAAAATTGGCGTTATCCAGTTTTAATTATTTTTTGTTATTATTATTGACTCCTATTTTTACGTAGTGAATTGAAGTATTGTGATCGTCTGATAAGTTGAATGGGTGTGTTTTTGGAAGACATTTTCACAGTACTATCCGAAGAAACATTTTCTGAACAAGTTTTCGTGTCTTTGTGTCCGTCAGTCACGGTCTGTGGTCAAAAAATGATATATAGATCGTCAAATCTCAGTGAAAAATAAATGAAACTCAACGAAATTATCAGAGAATGTTCTCTTAGTAAATGTGCCAAATTAGCTGCTTCCGGATTTGGGATAAAACACAGTACTTCCGATATATAACCGATCGAAGGTTTTTTCTGTATTGATTTTTACAGTCTATAACAGTCAATATTTTTCAACGTCAGAAGTCTTCAAAATGTTCGTTATTGTAAGCAGATGACGCTTGATTTTGTGCACTTTTTTGCAATTAGCTCAATAACTATTCATCCGATGAAAATAAATTAAATTCAATGAATTCGATTCCACAAGGTTTCTGTTTTTCACCAGCTTCCTGTTTTCCACCAAATATAACGCGTAAAAAAAAATTGAATTTTAAAAAATCACGTTGATTTTATTAATTTGTTCTGATGTATGAATTTTTTTACGTCTCTTTGACTGAACTATTGGCGACAATGGTCACCTTTACGAGCTATTAAATCTCGACGACCTTGAAAGAACTTCATCCAGCAACCTTACACCTTCGTAACCCTCGACTTCATTACTCTCACTTATTGTCACAGGTGAAAGTGCACAGACTCGGAGGTGATCATCGGGAGTCGTTCAGTTTAGAGAAAGCGCGTTCAAAAGGAACCATTCGGTACCCCGCGTCGAAGCGAGTCCTCTTCTTTGAGTCTGCCCTGAAGAGAAAACATGGGCCTATGACTGTCGATTTTTGTCCCCATATCTTGCACGACGAATCGGAAGAATTCGTCGCAAATGAAAGAGAAATTCGCTCGGCTGTAAACGAAGCGCAGGGGATTTTCGTCGTGGAAGTTGACGGCGCCCACGCGATCAAACATTGCTGACAGATTATGACAATGAAGAGATTGATGAGGAGGACAATAATATCGGAACAAAATCTCCCCTGACAAGCGTGGTCCCATCATGGTAAAGAAAAGCGATGGAATAAATTAGAGGACGACCGACAACGCAGAATTTTGTGCTGGATCAGGTTTTATAAATCAGAAGTAGACGAGTCCGGGAATATTAGATATTTATCTGAGAATAGCTGCGGAAAAGAATGACCTTATTTCAAATTCGACGGAATTGGAAACACTGAGCAATAAAATAAAATACAAGCAAATAAAATAAAAGCAATAATAATAATTTTTGTAACTAAAATGTATAACTAAATTTTCCAGAATTGGGGTTTTTAAAAAGATTCTTTACATATAGGAATATAAATTAACTCATGCCGTCGTCTACGGGGAAATTCTAGCCTTTTTTTTAGGTGATTTTTACATACATGAATATAAATTAATTAACTTATTCGATTGTCCACAGGGAAATTCTACCTTATCCGTATTTCGGTCAGCGTGCCAAGGTTCCTTAATACGAACGGTTGAATCCGGAAGTATTTGCCAGATCATTGTTTTCATTTGGAATTCAGAAGCATTTTCCTGCTCCTCGGCTTGAGCAGTGGACAAAAATGAGTCGGCTGTCAACTGCCAGAATGAACGGCAAGGCGGCTAAATCGAAATACAAACAATGGACAGCAAACTTGATGAATACGCGTTTTCGCTAGCGATTTAAACGTTTTTGGAGGATGAGTATTAGTTTGTTCATATATGTTGTCTGTGTGTAATTAATTTTACCAACGAGCGCGCATTATTTCGTTCCTATTTGACCTATTTTTACGATAGTCCTACACTAATGCGTTTCCTAAATACCAGATATTTGATATTCATTAATTACCATCGATACCCTTCGTGATAAATACAAAGGGTGCTGGAGCAAAATTCGAAGCAGTGAAATTGTCATTGGGTATAAGAAGAAATCGTCGTTCATGACAAAAACGGAATTCTCAAAAAAGCTATAAAAAAAAACCTGAAAATTTGTATCACGTTATTTGTTACATTTTCTTCTCTACGCGCCATATAAGGTACTCGGAAAAAAATTGAGCTAGGCCCTCGTAGGCAGATAGATTATGAAAAAATTGACGCCAAGAAAAATAAAATCGAGTAATTTCATTAAAAGTTATAAGCTTGCAAAGTCGAAAGTTGCAATTTCAGCGAAAATCAGGTTTTTTGGTATTTCGCTGTATCTATGGGGCCGTTATTATCATTAAAGATTTAGTCAATTTTTGGTTTACCTTTTAGTCAAATAAAAATATCTCGACCTTGGATTTACAAGTGCTGAACGCCAGCAGACAACACATACCGAATAAAACCTGCAAGTCAACGACAAAAACCTCCTCCTTTTTCAAGTCGGTTAAAAATCAATGACATCCACTTTTTCTACTTGATGGAAAAAAGTGACAAAAATCGAAGCAGTCTAAAATCTGCATTGGAGTTCAACGAGCTGCAGTGCAAAATTTCAACTTCGCTTCAATAATGATTTATTAAGACTATCCATTTCTGGTTTTAATCATTCCGAACATTTGTGAACGTACCCACCGAAAAAGATGGTAACTATATGGGAAAACTCCGTAGCAACTATTGCCATTTTAATCATTTTTATTTTTCTTAATTTCCTAATTAAAAGCTAAATTTATTGCCTAACGATACAGCTGGAGAGAGTTTGTTTAACGACCATTCCATCGAGTGCAGAACGATTCCAAAAATCACGAGTTATACCAGAGTTCTGAAAATCTACCAAGTTCAATATAAAGTTATCCACCCCACGATGGTCCCATTCGATTCAGCGTCCAAAAATCTATAGAAATTGCTACCAAATACACCTTTTTCTAAAATACGCTGGAAAATACAAATTTTCTCCCCCTCACAACCACCAAAAAATACCCTTACAATTGAGGTAGCGATTTGGCTAAAGATTCGAGCCATTGTCAGACCAAGAATGATTTTTGATGAGTATTTCAAGAAAAAGAAAAGGAAAAATTTTCTTATATTGTTTTGCCATTTCCTCGAAACCTCTTCTTTCGTTTTTCCTATTCTACTCCACTTATTATTTTCTGCTTTGTGAAGTTACGAGGTCTCCTGTGTCGAAGCTTGACTTGCGGAGGCTATGTCGGTATCTTTGAGGCCTGCCTTGTACGAAGTTTTGTATTAAATTAAGTTTTCCCTCTTCTCTCACACATGTGCACTTTATTTTTATTTTTCTCTCTAAGACGAAACGATCTTGAAAGATTTCTACAAATATACAATTTATCTATCTATCTGAATATTTCAAAAATTAATCTTCTATGGTTTCGTCAAAAAAGTATTGAAGGCGGACGGAAAGAATTTTTTGTAAGTGAATTTTCGGATTCTACTCGCTTTGAAACCTAAAACATCAAATTTTGAGGGGTAAGAAAAAAATGTCCTAGACGTTTAGAATAAATTAATATTGAATTATAATGCACCAGTGGCTTGAACCTTTCCGATGATGAATCCGATCACAGCGGATTTTACTTCGAGTTCACTCAGGCATCCTTCACCCACTAACCTGTAGTTGAAGTTGCTCTTCTCTATTTTTCAAAATTAAACCTCCACGCTCCGTCCGTACGTCTAGCTGGTTTTGAATTCCAACATTGAGAGGACGATTAATTGACCTCTAGCGGGCGAAAGGCAAAGAAAGAAGTTTCTGTTTATTAGGCCAAGATCATGAGAGTACAAAAAGTAGTGGGCTAAGATTATGGGAGAACACAGTGGTGGCCGCTCGAGGAAAGATTAAAATAAAATGAAATGATATGGAATATAAATTAGGTCGAAGGCGAAACACAGCTCGCTTTGGCTCTGAACAATAGTCAAGACTATTTTACGGAGTATTCGAAGATAAAACCAATAATTGTTAGAGAGAACGCGCGGTGGGCGCCTAAATTCGTTCGAAATTGAGTAAACTCGAGATTTATTCGCCATGAGGTCTCGCTCGAAATTCGAATTCTAAAAATTGCGTTCGGAATTTCTTTATGGATCGGTCTTTTATAAATCACATTTATATGGCACAGCCAACGGTAAGTTAAGGAAGCGGTTCGAATAAGACTTTCTTGACGAACGACGGTAGCTCGAAACTGTCTACGACTTGTGGAACGGATCAAAAGCTTTTGTCTTGTCAGCCTCCGGTCGTTAGCTTGACCGGGTTATTCGACGGCGGCTCCCGATTCCATTGAGCCAACACTGAGAGGTCGCCGACTTATTGTCGAGTCATCAATTTTTCATACGGGGGTTCCGATTTGACGCAGTAAGGAAGATGCGGGAATTGTGAGAGAAATTTGCGAGAATTTGAATTATTTTTTGGGTCGAAGGGGAGAAATTTCAAGCGGCCGTTATATTAGGGGAAGCACTTTAATCTCATCACTTTCCAAGCAGTTGTCTTCGTACGGAAGTTTTCAATCTTCCAAGTCCTCGAAGTTTTTTCAATATTTTTTCTAAAATGACGTTTATGAAAAAAAATATAAAAAATGGAGGCTCTACTAATTTTCCTACAAATCAACACACTATTTACAATAAATCTATGTTTTTGGTACTTCATTGTCACCACTGAAGAGGTTTCAGGTTCCAAAGTGAAGACAAAAACAAACTAAAAACTCTGCTAGAAACGTTGAGCTCGAATAAAATTCAGAATTCCATTCGAAAAGTTTCCCAACACTTGAAAATATTTTCAGAACGACGAACGTACATAAAAGCTAAAAAGCGAACGTTCAATCAGTTTCTCGATATAGTTTGACATATTTTTACTTACGATATTTTCATTGTTCGTTTGCCCGTTTTATGGGTGCTTAGCTGTCAAACTCTATTGGATTAGAAATTTATGCCGTTTCGATGCTCGCAATAACAATAGCAACAATTTTTCCCCGTTTTTTTTTTCCAGTTATTAGCAGTAGCGTTGGAATAAGCGAGAGAACACGAATTATTACTGGTGTCATTGACAGATAGACAAAAACAGCCAAACTTCGCATTTTTCCTACGATAAGGAGACATTATTTAGAATTTTTCCTGAAAATGAGGCCGAAATATTAAACGAATTAAGAATTCAGGCTGAGGAATATTTTCATTATTTTTTATCTATTCTTGTAACTTTGTCTTTTTAGTCTCACAGTGTTCTGGGCAAAACAAGAAAATACCAATTTTTAAGAAGAAGAGAAACGATTTTTCGTACTACTGATTAGAATCTGCTGTTGAAATGTGATTGAACTTTACGATTCGCACATCCATAAACGTTGGTTACAGTGGTTTTTTTCTAGAGGAAAGCCGTCACAGTCATGGAATGAAAGTCGAAGACGAAAGTTCCATTATTTTCATAGAGTTTAACTGCAACATAAATGCCAAGATGGTAGACTTTCTCGTACTTTCAAACTGTACACCTTTCATCCGGGGAGATATGATTATTTTACGACGAGGAGAATAAGATATAAAGTTATTAATTCACCGTTATTGAAAATCAAAAATGTTCCATTAGAGGGAACCGTTCTCAAAGCTATAATAACCGTAGACAACTATAAACCCACTACAGTCAGTCCATCATGTGGATCAATCATAGTAACCTCCTCCTTTTGAAGTCGGTTAAAAAACCAATGCAAAAGTAAAGGAAATAAAAACCAAGAAATGCTTACAGAATTCATTTTATTCGCACAATTCAACGACAACCGTTTAAAAACTGTACAATCTTCCACGAAAAAACGCCCGCATTAGGGCACATTTGTACATATGATTCGATCCGCAGAGTAAACCTGCTGTACAAAACTAGACACGTAAAAAAAACAGAAGAATAAATAGTCTAACAAGAAAGGCAATACATACTAAGCTAATAAAGAAAACTTTTGTGGACTTGACAAAAATGATCGAACGAAATAAAAATCAAATTGATGCAAAAGCATCAACGGCCGAATATTCAATAAATCCAGAATTCATTACCTACTAAATGCATAATAAATTATTACGACTTTAAAATCCGGAAAATTTGGTTTAGGAACAATAGCGTTTGCCGCTTGCTCGCGCGTTTTCACACGTATGCCGACTGCATCATTCATAAGATGTAAACAGATTAACGGATAGTATTCAATTTTTCGAAAAATAACAAGCGGTGATGAACAGGAAGTGAAGAGCATTGTTCACAGACGCACAATAGGACGGATATGATCACGAATTTGACCAGACCAGGCCGAAAAGGCGGTTCATTCCAATTGAAACGGTTTAATTTGTTTTTTGTTCCTCCGAATCGAGATTTATCAACAGGAATTAAATTAGGTACAGGAGAACGGTTTTGAAAAAAGAAAAAACTATAATGAACTAGATTTGTATCAAAAATGTATCAGTATTTTTTTTTTTATTTAGTCATTATTCTTTCAAGGTACAAATCGGGCCGAATATTCTTGAGCCACTGAATGATCTGTAGCGGAAGAATCAAGGGAAATAAATGGCCTCTTGTCGATGCAATTTGTAATATTTTAGATACCAGAGGCTGTGGAACATATCTACTTCACCCTGAAGATGTACAAAGGGCCGAAGTACACGGCCAGTCAATAAAATCTCAACGAGTCGGCTATTCCATGCCCTCACAACTCGGATTCCGGGCGATTTTATTTTATAAACAGAATACTTCAACGATTCTCGGGGCTGAACTTGAGGATTTATCATTTGAGATTCATAATCATTACAAAACGAAACTTAAATTAGCATTGGTTGCAGAAACAAGAAAAATTCATGGGGCTTATACAAATTACATGAAACAATCTTATCTACAAGTATGTACACTATCAACACGGTATTTCAATGGCGATGAGACTAGTGTAGACCAATAATAACATCGTTCAAGAATATGACGAGATTATTCAAAAAACATAATCTTGATGAATAGAGATTTAAATGTCGACAATACGCTGGACGCTGTGTTGAAAAACCTATTCAGATCTAAAATACGACACGGTCACTTGGCCTTTTACTGAGCAGCCTAAACTGCCATTTTTAAGCGCTGATGAATGTCAAAATTTACAAATTCTAGAATAATAATCCTATTTCCTGTACCGATGATAATTTATCTACAAAAGAACGTTCTTGTACTTGAATTTAGGCGGTAGAGGCGGCTTTGGATATACGCAAACGTTCACGTACTCTCGCATCTGTTCAGTCTGCCTTCCAACGTAGCTCTGAGACCGGCACGGAAGATGCTGGCCAGTAGACGTCAGTGAGTTACAATTCTTGTCCGTATCTTTGGTCATAGTAGCTGTATGATCTATGTTGACGTAATAGCTAGCAAACGAGCGTTCGATTTTGGAAGTTTCTGGTGTCGGCTCTCTCTTCAGAAGAGGCTCTTCCTCGTTGGAAGAAGAATCCTCGGAGCCTTCTCTTGAAACTTCATCTTTGGTATCTGCTGTATTAGCGTTCTCATCAAATCCTTTGGTTTCTAGCTCTAATTGATCCGAAGTGTCCTTCGTCTCTTCTACGAACGTCCCGTTTTCAGTGAACGCCGACTCCGGCGGCGAGAGGGCGTCTTCTTGGCTTTCGAAGTTCGGCAGCGTCTCAGCTATATCTTTTAAGAGTTTATCACTTTGTTCCAAGATGTCCATCTCATCGTCGCTTTCCATCTTGGCGAGGGTCGCCATTTTCGGCTCTTGCGCTTTCAAGTCTGGTTCGTCTCGAGCGTTCAGTTCTTCAGCAACTTGAGAAGCATTTGAGTGCATGGATGAGTTTTCACAAGAGTTCTCTTCGTCTGCGCAAGGAATGAGAGCGTCAGCGTTGGAATTGGTAGCTTCACTTTGTTGGGCTGATTCGTCAGATCTGTGAACTTCAACAATCGTTCTCTCAACCAGGAATGGCTGTGGGAATCCAAAACGTCTCGGAGGCAAGGCCAAAGGAGGTAGCCGTTCGGTTGAGCTGGCGTTCACATATTCATCGTTGCAAGTCGTAATAGCTTCGTGCTCTTGCACAGCCTGCAGCCGTGAATCGGGAAACGTGAAATCCGGCCCGTGCGACTGGGTTGGACTAGATTTATCTCCAGCTGAAATCTGCAAAGACACAACAGGAACTGCATTATCATTTCAATCGACCAGTGAATCAAACTCTTGATAGAAGTCAATGAAGCTAAAAATGGTTCATATCTGGAAAATTTACCTCAGATTTCTTTTCATCCGGATCGGAATGCGTTCCGCTGTCACCCAAACTTGCTCCGCTAGCAGTGCTCATCCGACCTGAAGAAGAAGAACCTGTAAACCCAACAATAAAGGTATTGTGCTGACAATAATTATTTGGCTGGTTAGTATGATTGAGAGGTTATAGGCCTCAACGGGCTTCAATCAGTCAAATCGCACTAGTGCGGTCAGTACCATCAAGAACCAGAGATAAAGTTACTTCAATCCGGGTGCAACTAATACTTACTGCAAGAGCTGTGTAAACTCAGGCTAGACACTGGCCGGTGACAAACTGCATCCGACTGTCCTTTGGTTTTTGGGCAACCTTCATCTGTAATTGTAAAGTCCAATAAATCAGACCAACATTATTGCCAATGGGGAACATGAATGGAATAAATATTTATTATGTGCCCTAATAGCGGTCGTTAGAATTTAAAAATGGTATCATGATAGTTTTTTTTTAATAAACAGGAAAAAATATTATTTTTACGTAAAAATGTTAGCTAAAAAGGTAATGGGTAGATATGAACAGTGTTGCCAGGAAAAATAATATTTTAAAAACATTTTTTTAAATAATAAATTAAATAAATGGGGAGTATGCATGGAAAAAAGATTTATTTTTCATAGAAATCGGAACATTTCTTAAATCTGGCAACACTGGTGGTAAAAATGGTTAAACGCTGTTCCCCATGGTCCTTCAACTCATCAAAGATGACCAATTTTTCTCCAAGCAAATATCAATATTTTTTCTTGTTCATACTTCCTATTCAGAAATATGACGACAATCACAATTTCACTGTAAATTACTTACGTTTGTGTTTTCGAGAAAAAAACTTCTTGATGCGGTCAAACGGCGTAGCCCTCTTAAGCTGGTCTTTCATTTGCTGTTGAATCTTCTCGTACTCCTGCCTCATCTGGTTAAGTTGCTCCTAAATAAAATATAATGTCAAAAATATTTCCATCAAGTAGCTAATTTACAATCCGAATTTCTTCCCTGTTTTGTTCTTTTTACCTGTTTTTCTCGAAACGATTGCTGAACATCATTTCTGTTCCGCCAGTTGTCGACGAGTTTTTCTACTTCGGAAATCGTGAAGACGTTGTTTTTGAAGTCGTTTATGATCTCGAGTAGCTCGTCTTGCGGGCTTTTGCTGCAAGTGCTCGCTGAACAGCTCGTGTTGATGTAATGATGTCCACCGCCTGAAAATAGAACCATGCTCTGTTGAAATGAAAATTGAAGTCAGGAGCATTATATATGGGTAATATAAGTGAATGATCAAATACTATCAGAAATAAATCAAGTGACACTTTCAGAAGAAGCTCGTGAGATAGAAATTGATCTTGCGACAAGTCCAAGCAGGTACTGGCTCAATTCTAAATATTTTCAAGCAATAAATCAAGAGATCCTTCCCAAAGTGACTCCCGAGATACTTTTCGTTTTCTTCTGAGATACTGCCACAAGAGATTAATTCTGATCATTGGTTCGCATACGCTTTTTGGGAAATCGGGCCGAAAAAAACATTTATGAATACAAAAAATTTCAGATTCATGCCACCAATTTTGACTGAACAGTTCCTTCCAGCAGTTGGGCTGGAAACATCCTAACTAAATGTAAAATCCTCGGATAAAAAGAAGAAAAATTTTGTAAATACAACTTACTGCTTGCAATAGATAAATTCTCATTGCTTGGATGAGAGGAATACTTCTTCTCAGGGCCCAATATTTGATCGAAATGGCTGCAGTGGCTTCCGTTGTCGGACACTAAAATGAGAAAAACTAATTACTAATCAGAAGCGCATAGGATCTGCAGCAGATTCTGATTCTTGGTCTTTCAGAAGTCGAATGTCTTCTCCCAATGAATGGTCACGTATCAGTGCTAATTGAGGTGTGAAAATGCCGAAAAAATTGTGTGCAATATCCTCATTTAAATCAATTGTCAATCAACCAATAAGAACCGTCGAGGTAATAAGCGACGTGGAGACACTCCTATCTAATAAATCTTTACTGACCTGGAGAATGCATGTGGAGGTAGGCGGTTGAGAATTTGGGACCATCTAGCGGAGAAGACGGCGTTGATGGCGTCATTGGCGTAAACGGCCGTGCGTGAGGAGGCGATTGGTAGTTTTCCATAGGTGAATTAGGAACCTAGAAGCAGAATCGAATCTAAATTGACAACGAAAACGAGTCAAATAGCATTTAATTTTCTGATATCTCCTGGCCGGGGAAGATTGAGAGGGAAAAACCATTGAGACTCAGTATCCGATCTGATTGTCTGCAGAGTGCTTTCTCTATGGAATAAGGGAACAGAAAGGCCTAATTCATACAGGCGACGTGTGATCATTCTGACGATAGGGGCAGAAATCGGAATAAAAACTTGATTCCAGCTGTGCTGCTGGGACCAGAACCATGACAAAAATCTGTCGTCGGATTTTCTTCACACAAATCAAAGTAGCCTAAAATAGAGTCCTGATTTCAATGAGCAACTGTGTAAAATTTCAGCATCATGCAATTTATCGTTTAGTCATGAAATAGTAAGAAAAAGATAGACAGACAGGCATACTTTGCCTTTTATAGATAGAAACTATAAAAATGCAAAACGCAAAAAATCAATTCTTTTTTCCTCGCTCTAACATAAGTTCTCATTTTTTTTCCATCAACCAAACTTTACAAGATTATTTTATTCATACAACTGTCAGCAATCTCATGGAAACAAAATTCCACCTGCTGGTATCAACTCACAAGATATAGTTCCTTTGGTGTCAACGGCATCTGATAGTCTTCCGTGGGCGAAGGTGGAATTTGAAAGGCCTCCTTCGTTGTTGAAGGTGGCAACGCAAACCCTCCATCTTTCGGCGACTGGATATGTTCGCCGAAGAAGTTTTTCTGTACAGAAGATGGCGAGTGGTACGCATCTTGGAGAGGAAGAGAAGTTGGAACGACAGGTCTCGCTTTCGGAGGGATCAAATACGTGTCGTTGATCGGACGAGGTAGAAGGTAGTTGGCATCGCAGAATTCTGTGATCGAGAAACAATTCCCTTCAAATTAGATACCACAAAGCTTCTAAGCTAAATTATTCTAACCATAATTTGACACTTGGATCAGTGTGAAGATAATTTTCTCACCTGCATTGTCTTTCGAAGGTTTCTCCGTAACTTCTTTCAAATAGGTATACATGCTTGTGAGCTCGGTCATTTGGTGCCAGATTTTCTATTGGTGGATCATGAAACAAGCAAAGCGTCATATTAGATAGTGCAGTGAGTGCATTGCAGTTAAGGTTATATTAACTTGTTCAGCCGCTTAACAAGAAATATACGAGGGGGACCGAAAAGTAACCGGAATGGGGCTGGCGTGGAAATTGGAGCGGGAATTTTGGTACAGTGGGGCGAAGGACATCTGACGAGTCAGTGTGCCAAGTTTCATCGCTGTGGGTGCAATGGTTCGTCCGTTAGAATTTTTTTCATGAACCTCCTTTTTCCATTTCTGTGAAAAGGTGTGATGGTCGACAGCCGAGAGCAACACGCGGCACAGAAAGTTTGTTTCCTGTTGGGGAAAACGGCCACGGAAAATCTTGCAATGCTCACAACAACTTATGGGACTCTATGGGGGAAACAAATTAGGTAAGTAATAATAAAAAAATTAATTTAATTTAATTCAAAACTTTTAATAAATTATTGGTTAAAAAAATTGGTATTATTTTAATTATTGGTAATTTAAAAATTGTTTCCAACAATGGGGGAAAAAAATTGGACAACTTTGTTGCGGTAATTACTTTGAAGTCGACCGAAATTTGGTATAAAAATATTGAATAATAAAATCCTTGAAGGACGTTTGGGTAACTTTTGGGCCTCCCTCGTGTTACATGAGTCGTCCATAGTCAAAACTGCCTGAACAGAATGTAAGATACAGTACCACAATGCGTTCCAGCAGTGTGTGAGAGTATTAAGACTCAATGTACGCATAGGTCATTTACATGTGAAAATCAGGATACTAGACTTCTCATTTTAAACTAACAATTTAGTTGAATGTTATTATTGCAAATTAACAAGACAGTGTAGTTTACCAAATAACCGTGAAGAGCATTAGCCAATTTTGTATGGCCAGCATATTGCGCAATGTCAGCCGGGTTGTGCTGATTGCAGTTCTGCATCTGACAAGCGTATTCTCCTCCGGGGCATTCGATCAATTGCCAGCACAGTTTCTCCAGGCCGTACTTAGCGGCGAAATGAAGGAGCGTAGGGTATTCCTCTTTGCCTGGAAATGTAAGTGATGGCTACAGAAATCAACAATTTTTAACCGAAGCTAGTGAAGCGAAAAATTCTACATTCAAATTCGAAATGAGAACTTGCTCAATAGGATGGCCTATAAAAGCATAGAATACTGAATTCCCTCACTATGGCAATGCTTCACTGGATGGCTGTTGAGAAGGTTGAAATTCGGCGGCATATTTTTCTTGAAGGCCGTTACCAAATAATCGTCCAGCTGGTCTTTGTCGACATTTGTAATTCCCAACGACTGAAAAGAATTCACTATTAAGAACCAATGCACGGAAAACTAATTTAAATCAAGAGCGGCTTAAGCAAGCATTAACGGATAATATTTCACACAATTCACCTGGCACATGAAGACTAGAGGATTGTCAGTTGTTCGCAAAAGCTGGTCCATTTCTCTCAGTTTGCTTTCGCATTTGACGAGCTTATGGCCGAGAGATCGCCCGTTCCTTTCAACGTTGACGGCTACGATGACTGATGTTTGCAAGCACGAGCCTACAAATACGGGAGATTTAGTAGGGCTTGATCACCTCTATAAGGCTAACAGTACTGGGCCACTAGTTTTGATAGGCATCGCAATAAAAAATACCAATAAGATCGTTCACCAATAATTCAGTAACTTATGCAATTCATTGTTAATTGAAACAAAAACTTTTTATTTTTTATTTTATTTATTTATTTTTATTTTTTATTTCATTTATTTTTATTTTTTATTTTATTTATTTATTTTTATTTTTTATTTTATTTATTTTCATTTTTTATTTTATTTATTTATTTTTATTTTTTATTTTATTTATTTATTTTTATTTTTTATTTTTTTTTTATTTTTTATTTTTTTTATATTTTATTTTATTAATTTTTTTGAGGGGTGATTATTAAAAATAAATGTCACCGTTCTATTTTCAACCTTTGAAACTAATGGTGGAACTCTGCTGGTGGGGCAAATGGCCGAATTTCGCTGTAAATACTTACTTGGCATCGAAAACTGAAGAGTGTACGGGTTTCGTCGTTTGATTGTTGGAACGTCGATTTTCGTCCCATTTTTGTCGACGCTGATCGTTATTTTATCGTTCGCGCTGACCGGATCGTTTAAAAGTATCAGGACCTTGTTCTGCCCCTGCAGCACGTAAAATATTGACTAGATTGTTAACAGTGCAGGCATTTTATTGATCATAAGTCAATATTTTAAAACATTTGTTTTTTTTTTTTTGCATTTATTACAATTAAGACCTGTGGAGGATTTAAGATTTGTGGTCATAAAATGTTCATTAGGGCGAGCAGATGATGCTTGATTTTTTATATATTGGGTCACACACCGTACCTCCACGGTATGAGCTTTTTTTCACCATTTCGCTAGTTCGCATATCTTGTATTTTGATTATTACAGGCCGCGAAAATCAATATATTTGAACGCTCTATTTCAATACCTATTGAAATGTTTGGGACGGTGATTGAATGAAGTCTGATATTTGTCACGTGGGTCACATACAGTACTTGCGCGTTGTACGCATTTTCAGTAATTTTATTTGAGCTTTTTGTACGTGTACTTCTTGCTATAATGAAGTCGGTTAAAAATTACTTCATTTTACGAAAGTGGTTTTGTATCGATTAGATCGCACATCGTACTTCTGCAGTTTATTGAATATTAGGATTTTTACAGGCCGCAAAAAAATCAATATCTTAGAGGATGCCTCAAGAGGCGAAAATATTCTGCAAACAATAACTTGTCGCCGTTTTTTCTCCCCTTCAACGTCTTCACAATAGACAATGACACGTGACAAGAGAAAAACTACGAATAAGAAACTTTTACCCAATGAGAAATTGGGTAACTTACGACTTTGATCTTCTTCGGCGACACGGAAAAATGGGCTCGATTATTGTCCAATTTGAGCTGGGCTATTGCTTGCTGCAATTGCCAGGTTCTGCTGAGAATGTCCATTGCGACGCCGAGGAAATCGCCGACAAAAGTTGCATCTTGGTCTTTGACAGTTTGCTTCCTCCATTGCTCGAACCTGAACAGATCTAAAAGAAATGGCGAGTAGATATTAATAACCTGGCCGAAGAGTACCTTTCAAATAGATATGGGTAAAATTGCTGAATACCTCTAGGGGTAGATTATAGCCAAGCCAGCTCCTATAATTATAGTTTTGCTCCAATAAACTTCAAATGGATAAACAATTGGATTTGAAGACCAAACCAACAGCATAGAAAACTATGGAAAACTGGTGAAATATATTCAAGGCGAATTCTAGCTCGCATAGCAGTGAGAACTTGCCGTTGACTTTGGTCAAGGCTGTTGTAAAGTTTAACAATAAATCATCCCCTTTTCCGATGGAACTTGAGCTGGGAGCCCAACTAAACTTGTACGAGAGTCAATCTTGGCAGAGTTAAGTTGTTAATCAACAGATCCCAGAATCTTCTGAAGTAAGGGCATTAATTAAGAAGTCCACTAACCGCCATAAAATCACTGTTCAATCTTCAATGTATGAATAAGTTCAATTCAATTAATTATCTACTAATTTAATTAAACTGTAAAAAGAAACTCCCTGAAGTTCAAATTTCTAAGAATATACATGCCCTTTCAATATCCTGTGGCAGAGGTCATACAGCAGCTTGTGTAAAACAAGCCTAACAATACCAGTCAGTCAACATAAAAGTAGAGGAGTGGATCTAATACTATAGCTTGAGGCACACCAGTTTTCATTTGCTTGATGCTGGAAAAAACTCTCGTTCTACTTGAACCAGAAATAATCGGGTGAAATGACGAAGAAGCTCAATCCAAAATGATGGCATCAACCTGAGCTTGAATATGTCAACTCTGTGCTGGAATTATCAAAGACTCGGGAAATATAGTGTAAGTTTCTTCTTCTGGTCATTGCATTCCTTATTAGGTTGAAGCGGTTATATGTGGAAACCAGATGGTTCCACCCGAGGGATCCCGACTAGGCGAAAGCTTAGCAGGCAAATACAAATTCAGAGTCACCTGGTTTTTCTACCTCCCACCAAACTAACCCATCTGGAAAGATACATGAGCTTCTCAGCTTCTTCCATAATGTTGAAACTGCTGTTGACTATGCAACCTGATCTAAATGTTTCTTAAGAGATGAAGGTTTCAAATTGATTTGGATATAGTCATACAGTTACTCACTTGCAAGATGGTGACCCTCGAGCGTCTGCTGGCTAACTCCAAGGAGCATAGCGAGGACTGAAGCGGGTTGCAGCATAGACGCGAGTATAGGAGCTCCTGGGCTGGAAGCAAGGGCATCCAAAAACACAGGGCACACTATGACAATCTGAAGCCGTGAGCCGCAAGCGCCTTCAACGCTTAACCCCATCAGTACATCTTCGGCGTTCACTTTGGCTAGCCTGGAAGAAAAGAAGACTGCAAGTCTAAATAGGTGAGGACGAATAAGTGGAGCATGCCACAGAAATTCGAGCACCAATGCTTATTGTGCTGCCTACAATGTTTTCATGTAATCGGTCGACGAACACAGTCAGTCGAAAACAAACTATGGGAATTCGCAGATAGCAATGAATCACACCCCAATAGTGAAATCAAGCAGGGCAAAAGTCATGAGGCCAGCCATTAATTATCAAGCCAATGCTGCAGAAACTTGTCAGAGGTTCAAAGACAAGTTCAAAGCCACGGTTTTCATTGGAGAGATGGGGCTCTATTAGCAATTAGAAGTGATTGAGGTAGAACAGCGAGAGAAAGCTCTGTTCCCAGTTTTTAACAATTCCATATAAATTACATAGAACTTACTTGAAGGGAGGTTTGTGCTCATCTTTGGATATCTGAAGAAAGCATGACGCAAGGTAGTTGACCCAGAGATGAGCCGCCTCGCTGTCCCTACTACTCACAATAGTTATGTCCAACATCCCTGTGCTCTTCCTGGCCGCCACTGTGAACAGAAAAATACAGAAGATATGAGTCCAACTAAATTATGACAGTATCAGAGGTAAAAAACGACAGCAAAGATTGGTAACTTGATTGTCGGACTCAGCTAAAAAGCGGAACCTTGGGCTGAGGTCTCAAGGCCCGGGGGGGGGGGGGCGAAAAACTAGCTCATGGCCTGTTTCTCGGCAATACATTTTATTACGAAACTGGATTTTGGTATTTTTTATCGGTTGCTAATAGAGTGGATTAGGTGTTAATGATACATTCATTTAATCATTCCTACGCTCAAACTCAGAAACTATTTCTTGAAATTTCTTCTTTGGCAGGTGAAATGTGGTTGATTATTTCGTTGGTATCACACACCCTACTTCTACGTAGTTCGCTTTTTCCGGAATTTTATTGTAATATTATTTTACATTTCGTATTTTTTTTTCTCCTAGCCAGAAAATGGGCTAACTTTTATAAGATTCAAGTTGAGATCATTGTCGAAAGGATTTTTTCACGACCATTCTGATTTTTTTGGACTGCGTGCATCCGAGAATCGAATTCTAGAAAATAAATTTCGTACATTTGTGTCACTTCACAAGTGAATTGTCGTATTGATTCTTTGACGGTAAATCATTCTCAACTAATTAATCACGGTTTACTTTCAGCGAGTTGATCGATTAAACCATGTCACGTGGATGAAGAATTTTGAATTTCATGTATGGCTTTTAAACGGCAGATAATACCGTAATATCATTGTTATTGCATAGAAAGTTGAAACAAGAAGGTGGCAAAATAGGCAAATTTCTATTATTAAGTTCTTTCACCCACCAGTCGACCTCGCTAGTTAAGAGCGTTTTCATTCAGTCTATAGTTCTCTGTATCATAGTGTACTCCACGAACTTTCGCCACTTTGGGCCTCTTCTCGGAAATTAACGTGCACGAGTTACAGACTAATGAGACGATTACGTCGTTCTTGCTTAGGAAGTAAACGGAAATTCGGAAAACGAAACGCTTCTTTCCCTCCTCTGTAAGTGATCTAAGTTTCTACCTCGAACGAGCAGAAACGACGCTACAAATTCCACCAAGTAACGCGAGACGGCGTTGAGCTTAATTTGGAACCATTAATTTGGTCGATATTGTGAGCGTGAATCACTCATGTGGCGAAGCGGTAGAAACATAATAAACACGACGGCTCCCTTTGAATGGCAGAGTTGGCTGGATTTATACTTCAATCAAGATGAGAAGACTGAAGGGCTGGTTGTTGATGCGCATGGGGGAGGAGATGGTCTTGGTTATTTGAACGGTTTCCACTCCTCCGTTCTCGTTCCATTTGAAAAGTAAACGTCGTCTCTGTCCTACAGTGAGGCGGTAGAATGAAAACGATCCTGGTTGGAGGGTTTCTAAAGTTGGGATGGCTGGTTTTCATTGTATACATTACCACCTTCGCATTACAAATCTGTCCAAACAGGAGCGAGTGAATAAAGTAAACACGGAGAACTTTAGTGGCCCGATGCTCCATTAGAGCTTTTATCAGCAGGATCCGTTTTGTTTTGTTTAATCGACTAAAACGGCGTCAGCTTGAGGTTCTCGTTGGATTTCGCTTGTTTTTTCTACCTTTGTTCTATAGCCTACGGTCAAAAGGAACTGCCAGACAGTGTTTTACGAGTGCGTGTTTTTGGTTGGATAGATTAATGAAATGTAATGGTGTGAGGGGAGGGATTGAGATATTTCATGATAAAGAAAAAGAGTTACCAAAATCCTACAATTTTGTGTATTCGTTTATATATTTATGTTATGTCCCCGCGGAGCTATTCGCGCTCGAAGAAAAAAGAAAACACTTTTTTTTACCACAAAGTGGAATAGATGTCAAAAACAAAAAATAATCCGTGTCTTTTTATTATTTTTAATCGATTCTAAATTAAATTTTCTCAATTTGCTAACATAGAACATATTGTTACAAAATTCGCGAACGTGGCGAAAAAAAATTCCGAACTTAAAACGTTAAAAGTGTGAAAATCGAAAATTTCGAACATTTCTACTGATTGTTGAAATTTGATACTTTTCACTTCAAATTCAAATTCTACGCCTAATTTCCTGTAGGAATCGTTAATTAATCAAATTTGAACAGTTGTATTCGCAAAGGATTTTCAAAGTTGAAAAACATGAAAACGTGTAGTACTGAAATTAGTAAAAACTGATGCTTGTCATCAAATTTCCGTCGTTTTGACGTCAAATTCGGATTCAGCGTTAAATTTCCTATAAGAATAGCTTGCGAAAACAAAAGTTTACTTTTTCACCCTTACCGATGCCAGCGGAGCTGGAAATTTCAGCCGATTTACGGAAAATAATCTCTGTGGCTCTGTTTAAATTTTTTTAACCAAATTTTTTGCTATGTACGTGTGTAAGGCATTCAAATCAAGACTCCTGCGTATTAAAACAATTGATTCACATGAATTTTGACCCCGAAAAGCACGGTTTTATGTCGATATTCGAGAGTTCAAAAACTGATTTTTTTGGACCATTTGCAAATTTTTCCGAGAATTGAAAAAAATTACAAAAATACATCTTGGTATGATACAACTTCCCTGAAAATTTCAGATTTTTATCTCTATTGAGAGAGGAGTAAAAAATCGTTAACTGATCAGTTCCGAAAATTCGCAGGCTAACCCCTTGAATTTTTCGTGAAAAATTTTTAGGTTTCGATTTCGCTCAAATTCAGCAAAATGATAGTTGATAATGTGTATATCAATAATATATGCTTCATTCTTTGTTTCTTTTGCACTAATTGATGAAAAGGAGGTTTAAAGTTGGAAAATGTGATGTTTTCGTATATACTCTACTAATATTGTTGAATACCTCACAAACGGCTGAAAAATGGATAGGTACATTACATGGGAAAAATGTGGACAATTAAATTACCTATCTTTTGGTATATTCAAACATCTGAATTGACGACTCTTTGTAAAAGTTATCTACTGTGCATGTTACGCATCTTGGAAAACGTATTTATTATACCTCGGTTAAAACTGACCAAGTTGCAATTCCACTACTTTAAATACAAAGTCATGAAAACACCACCACCTACCTACCACATTATAGTAACAACTATAATAACTATAACTCTAGAATTGAACAAAAAATTTATTAGTTTAATTATTGAACAATAAACCAAAAATTTCAATAACACCAGTAAAAAATTCCCATATCATATTTTTCGAACGATTTGAAATCACGAAAGGTTTTTTCTCAGTTTAAAACCACGAAACAATATCCCCTGTTCAAAATGACAAATCAATTTTTTCACTGAATTATTTCGTACATAAATTAACTCAAACGTTCTTGGCGTCGTATTTTTCAAACGAAATTATGAAACTTTTTGGGGAATTTCTACTTATGAAAACCAACCTGGACTTCAGTATCTTCCAGGCAGTGTTCAACGTCGCAGTAATCCGCTGATCGCAAATTCGCTACCGCACGAATTCGGACACTCGATCGACGCACGGAATACGAAAATTCCATTCAGGCTACGCGCTACGAGCTCAACTTTCGGACTGAGCTGCATCCCAGAGCCGAGGAGACGGGAGAACTCGAAAAGAAGGAGCGACTCGAAAAAGGGGCAACAGAAGCCGAGGGCCCAGGAGAAGGAGGCCCAGGCAAAGGCTCCTCCATTGTCTTTTCTCGTCAGCTCCTGGACCTCGAGGCAGGAAGTGACGAAAACACATCCTGCCTCTTAGCTCGACTCCCTCTCAATAACTGAATTATTTTCAACAGGCCGCGTTAGCGTGTATTTTTCCTCGTCGCCGTGCCAAGGGTTGAATGATAATCGGCGAAAATCGAAGTCGATCAAGGGCTTCAAATTGTGGGCCAAGTTGGGAACGACGAGGGAATTAACGAAATTGACAAATTAAGCAATTATAGCTATATATTATACGGATTTATAGCTACAGCTTGTACGGAAAATATGAACGCAACGTTGTAAAAGGAACACAAAAAATGCCCCGAAAAAGAGCAAAGGTTTCTGCAATTGCGCCGTTTTAATTGACTCGTCGGCTGGCGCCAGTAACGTTAGAGGTAGGTTCAGGAGTTTTCGACGAGCTGCACTAAATTTTTCCTATCTGTCAACGTTGCTAGCTATTGGCGATTCGTTGGGACTGGGAGCAGTAAAATGTCACACTGCCAATTTCGTGTCCGCTACAAGAGAATGCAACATCGTATGTATTCAAGGGCGAATTCAACCGAATTTACGGTTGGAATGGAAAACTTCAACATAGAATACAGTACGGCATAATTCGCGATTATATTGTTGTAAAATATCACAACTCATTTCAACGATCAAAACGAAACTGAGGTCATTTAATATTTTTCCGTTACTGTTAACAATCAGGCAACGTTCCTTTGCCAGTGTATCAACTCAACAATATACATATTATGTATTTATATTTTAATAGAAAAATTACGAGGTAGTAAGAAGCTATCGACGAAAGAAAATATTAGGATGCGTTAGGCTCAAGATTTAAATTAGTAGCTGAGTTTTAGTGTGACGTAGTTCTTATGAAGAGAAATAGTAAAGTAGTTAAACAGTAACAGTAAAGTTACGAAACGGTCAAGTGCTGATGAAATAAGGTAGTGACGTAGTTGAATTATAGAACTAGTATTAAGTAGTAATATTAATTAGAATTTTCTTAAAAAAGAAGTAATAATTGGGCTGGAGGATCAAGACGAAGACACGGGGCCCAATTGGTGATAAATCTCTTTTTTTCAGCGAATACAAATTAAACAGTCGTTTCCACTATTTCCGTAGTCATTTCTGCATTACTGAGAAGATCGTCACTATTCATCGATTGAACGGGGGATGAAATTGAAAAAATCGTAAGAATTTCAAGCCAACTTTTTTCTTCTCTTTGTTTTTTTTTTTTTTTTTTTTTTTTTTTTTTTTTTTTTTTTTTTTTTTTTTTGAAAATGTGGCTTTTCTGTCAATTTCGGTAGTTTTTCAGCTGTCGATTTTTCCTAAATTGTTATTACTTGAATTGTCGTTTTTATCATTATAGCCGAGTCATATTAAAAGCAAAAAATGTCCAAAATGCATTAATCGACGTTTTACGCATACGCTTTGGTGTTATCATAGTGAGTTAAATAAAAATTTTATAGTAAGTTAAACATTTATATCGGTCGTAAATCTTGTTTTTCATTTAGGTATTTTGGGTTTTAATAATTTGTAGGCACAATACGGGCATCGCTTAGGTTCTTGAAGTTAAGTCGAATAAATTCCCTGCAACTCTCTCACAAGAGTTTTTTGAAAGATAAAATATTCGAAAGTTGACAAAATGTCCAATCTTGGAAAAAGAGTAGTTTTTTCGCGGAGCCGAATTTCTGGGACCAGTAAGCTACAAAACTCTTCAACTGCTCAAATTGCAGCAAATTTTATCTAGTATAAAAATAATCTGAAAAGGGTTGTTGTCACGATACTCCTTTAGTGACCTCTTGGCAAACAACAGAAAAAAATTGCGCACTTCTCGCGGTTTTCACCAATAATTCAAGTTTTCTACCTTTTTGAAGGTTGAAATCTAAATTCTTATTATGTATCGACTAAAAAAAATCAATTAAAAAAGCAATTTGACTGAAATCGTGCAATTTTTGGTGTCTGCTGAGCTTTAATTGGAACCGAAATTAAATTCGAAGATAAATTCGACTTTTCCTCCACTAACTTACTCGGTAATATCACAACGGTATAACAGTCAAACCTTCATCGCACGGCGAGGTATTCATCTAGGCGTACATTCGTCAACACTGCCTTCACGAGAACAGGTCATTGCCAAGGGACCGAATGATCCATAGACAAGTCGTATATCTTATCTTACCCCGTATCGTACGGGTCACGCCGTGAAAGGGCGATTGTATTGGTTCGTCGAAGCAATGACACCTACAACAGGGCGAAGCTATTCAGCTTCAATGCTTAGAAGAGAAAAATATAAAAGAACCGAATGCTAGCCGATTTACGACGCTCGTAAGTGACGATGAGGTAGAGAAATTCCTATTCTCTTCTATTCTATTAGAAAAACAGATTGGTAACTATAGGGAAAAACTCCGTAGCAACTGTTGTAATTTTAATCATTTTTATTTTTCTTAATTTCCAAATCGAAAGCTAAATTTTTTGCCCAATGGCACAGCAGTAGTGTTTGACGACCGATCCAACGAGTATAGAACGATTTTTTTATAGCTCCAAGAACTCTCGAGTTATACGCCAAATTTCATACCTAATTTCTGAAAATCTCCCAAATTCAACACAAAAGCTGCGATAACTCCGATAGTTTCTAGTTACATTGCTTGTTGGCGTTGTCTGTAGAGCTAACTCTAGGGCTAACTCCAACACAATTTTTTTTTTTTTGTAAAATCGCTATCTTTGTAACTCCAACACAATTTTTTTTTTTTTTGTAAAATCCATTATTTTTTTTAATTATTTGAGACGTCTATCAGAATATAACAATGTCCTAACAAGTCGCCGAAACTTCAGAAGTCGCATTTACAACTTATTTCTGACCGTTGTCCATATTGATCCACGTAAAAACTATTTTTTAAACTTTTTCCAAGATTTTCATGTAAAGTCAAGCAACGCGAAACAAAATAGATAGCGAAGAAGGCAATCGTAAAAAACTGTCCTAAATCTCAGAGCACTAACTCTACCGGTGTAATATTGTCTGCCTTTACACCATTCGGTTTGAAATTGAATTTCTCCCCAACGCGTATTCATTGGCCTTGAATATATCCAGTGTGTACTGAACGATCGCCGCCGGGAAAACGGGAGGGGACAGGAGTGTGCGCGGGAATACTCGAATAGGTCAGGACGCCTACCTTATCGATCATACATTTTACAGCCCTGTCTGGAAATCTTCGCATGCAAATTGAATCACCCGCGTTCGATTTGAATGACAAGAATTCGCGAAATTCATGGTCGAGAAGCTGCTAAACGATTTATCTGTAATAAGGAGAGGTCGATTGTTAAATTATAAGACTCTTGTATTCTTAGCAGTGTTTGGGGTCTGATACAATGAACTCCACTGGTGCTTTCGGGAGGTTGCTAGGGAAACAAATGTGCAGCCTAAAATTTTCGAAAGTTATCAGTTGACGTGCAAGTTGCCTCCTTAGAGTCGACCCAGTGATGGGATTCGATCATGGCAACAGCTTGGCTATGGATTGCTTTCAGAAACGGCCTGAAGCATTTCCAGTACGAAAACAGACTACTGAAACCCGACGACAACCAAGCGAAGACTACTGAAACGTTTGCTGAAGACCTGTGCGGCGTGTGATCTCGCCATTTGGAAATCCTCACAAAATTAAAACCGACCAGAGAGCAAATTATGAATCAGTAAAGTTACAGCATGAGGTGACTCAGGCGTCAAAAGAATTTGTACCAGTCATCTGCATCCGCAGTTTAACGGCAAGGTTTAGCAGGACGTTGTGGGACTTACTATCTGTTGTTCAAAATCAGACAGATTGGAATCAAAGACAGCCTTAAGCTCTTCTTGCATGGAGAGCCTGTGAGAATAGTTCGCCAGGATTTTCACCTGCCATTCTCGAGTACAAGGGGAGTGGAGGTCCTAACCAATATACAGTGGCCAAGTTCCCTAGGACAGCGATATGACTCGCTAAGCCAGATGACTTAAAAACCAACTCGTTGAGTTCTATGAGGTAGCCCAAGATGTGCAGCAGAGATTGTTATGCATCAGTACTTCTCTGCAGGGATCCCCAGCATTTTACAAAATGTCAAACAGTATGGTATTTTTATGTAAGAGGAAAAGACAGAATCTCACTCTTAACTCAAAGCTCCAGTCACCTTGGGAATGCTCCTGTGAATAGTTTACATTTCTGACGTATTCAAGATCAAGCTTCCAAATGAGCGGAGCCAGTCCATTAACATGTGTTCCTGTTGAAGAAGAGTGGGAGAAGTGATAGCAATATCGCAGCATTACTTATTACTGTTGCGATCAACAGACATTTGTTAAGGTTTGGTTGCCCAGCTTCGAGACTTGCACTCTGGGGCATTCAATTTTATGCTTCTGGACATTCCATAGATATTGCAAAAATATTTTCTGCGGTGGCAGTTCTTCAACAAACACTGTACAGTCGCCATTTTAAAAATTTTTATTCTCGGTCGCTGATCGCGACTTGTCCGAATAAACCTTGACGCACCCGTAACATTTGCAGTAGCAGTCGCACTTGCCATAGCGGAAACAAGATCTTTGCGTACAGGTGTCCAAAGTGACATAGACTTGATTCATAACCGATATCGGACCCTCATCCACCGGGCGTGTAAGCAATACATCGTGCTGCACCTCGTCCCTATGACCGCGGAGGCCGAAAGCAAAATTCTGCAGTTTCGGCACGTTCGTCGAATTTTCCCGCATGGTCTGACAGGTCGTCTCTTTCGGCGGATAGGTTTCCAATTGCACCGTCCGTTTCCAATGGCTCAAGGTCGTCTGAGCGCTGGTGATCTTGCAGTTCCTCAAATCGGCCAATTTACACGCGTCTTTTTTCAACTGCCAAATGCTGTGGCGGTATCGGTAGTCGTGGTATTCTTGAATAGGATGCACTTCTGTTTGAATGCCTTTGTCCCTTTTGCGTCGGCTCGTCTTCACCGAATCCCACCCGTGCTCCAGGCCCGTCCGCAAGTCGAGGAGATCGATGTATTCGGGATTCGATCTTCCAAAGGAGTAAACCTTATTGACGAACAATTCTGGTGCAGATGAAAAAACGCTGAGCGCTCTTGGATCTCTGAAGCCGTAATATTTGCCCATGTATTTCACAACGCCTACTTTCGGTTTCGACGTTACAACAAGGCCTCCGGTTAACAAAAGCCATACCGGGCAGAAACCGTTGAATTCCAAAGGCAAACTGCTGTCCAAGATTATTTCAACAGATTGTGCAGGCTCAGCATGCAAGATATGACAGGAGTCATCAGAATGGTCGTCATGTTCAATTTTGTCTTCCGCCGCTCTGGTTACGGCCTTTGGAACATCTTGAAAGCGAGAGTATTCCAGCATCTTCTTCAGCATCTGATTGTAGGCGTTGACGAGCACAAGCCGCCTTTGGAATCCTGTCCAGTATTGGGATAGATTCAGAAAATCGGGGTAGACGTCTCTGGTTGGAACTCCGAGCTTTTTCCGCTTCACTTTGTCCAAGATCATGAGTATTTTACTCCGCATTTCATCTTCGGACCTGAGCTGCTCGTAGAGATGGTCAGAAATGTTGATGTGCATGGTTCTCAAAACCATTGTGATCTGCTGCCAGACTGAGAGGACGTTCTTCGAAAACTCGTACTCCCTGTCGTCCATTGTGGGATCAACGTAATTGAGCAATTGGGCATTTTTCGCGTCCCACTCAAAACAACTGACCATCGTGTGCTCCAAATTGCTAACCCACCTGTTCATTTTTTCAAGGCAATGCGCTATTTCCATTTTTGTCGAGTTGATTGACGTGTAAAGGAGTTTCGGAAGCCTCTCGATCGCGTTTTGCGATTCACCCTGTTCCGATTCGAGTCTGACCTGGTTGAAAATTCGAATGCCTGCAACGAGTTTGATGATCTCTTGTAGACGTTGGCGCTTCTTTTCGTGGTCCAGATGAATGAAATGGAGTATGTCTTTAACGGACATGATGCTCGCCAAAGCAGCTTCGGCTTGTTTGTAGACTGCGGGATCGGTCGGATCACCCATGCTCGTCATGATTATCGAAAGCAGAGAAATCTGCCGAAGAATCATGGCATCGTCAGGTTTCACTCGGTCGTAAAGAATCACGTGGCGGATGAGAGGTTGAGCATGCAAATTCAAAAGCTTATTGTCCTGCTCGACGACGTGATCTTCGTTTTTGAATTTTTCGGTGAAGTAAACCTGCGTCAGCATGAGTTTCTGTTTGACTACGTCCTTCATCGATAACAGCAAATTGATAGCGTTCTCGGTGATGTGCAAGATAAGGGAATCTTTCGATCTCTTGAACTCGTTTTTGCCGATGATCTTGTCGAGCGTTACGAGAGAAACAGCGTAATCGGCCATCGCCTCTGACGTGTTCAGACCTTGGCTGATGCATTTGGTCCGGATCTCTTGAATTATCAAGTCTAACGTGACTCTTTCTTTAATTATGCTCGCCATAATGGAAGTCTGAGTCGAGGGGAATTAAACGGGCATCGCGATAAGAGAAGAAGAAACGGTCATTCGAAAGAAATTATTTCAAAAAATTACTAACACGAACTATTGCCTATTGGGAAGTAGACGTCGTGACGACAGAATATTTCACTAAGATTAGAGGTCAAGGTAGTTGGTAATCGCAATCGGTTTTTTTTTATTTAATAAAGGTACATTTAATTTTTTCACCAATTATTTATTGAATTCTTGACGTAGGCACTATGAATGGAGGACGCTAGATTTTTTAGTTGACTAAGAGCAAAAAGAAAAAGAAATTCCTGCGTGTGACCAATTACAGTAATTGTCAGGTCTTCTGGCAGTAGTCAAGTGGTCAAAGATGAGACATTTTGAGTTAAATTTTTCTGAGACATATCCAGAAAGTCATTTCCAGGGAGAAATTCAATGAAAACTCCAGTGAGATGAACTCAAGACATTCCCAGACAGACTCCTTGGTACATCTCCAGTGAGACGACTCAAGACATCTTCAGTGACATTTCTCTGAGACATTTCCAGTCCAGGGAGACATTTCTAAACCGTTTCTACAGAGACGACACTGAGACATTTTCAGTGAGACCTCTCCGAGACCTCTGCTCTGTAGACTAAATAAACCTAGTCGATTCGGAGTTCATAATTTTTTTATTACAAAGCATAAGTTTGAAATATTTGCATAAATAAACACACTTCAAAAAGAAAGAAAGAAAATATTTTATAAATGTGCGTTAAAACAGGAAAACAATATTTCCGCGGAATTTCGCGCCCAACTTCAGCTTCGTGTTTGCGACCTGAAAATCATTTTTTGCCGATAAAAACGAAACTTTCCGATTTTTAAAGCTAATATTACTTCGCTGATAGTTTCTAAGAACATGAAACCGGTAGAGCCGTAATCGCTTATTGATCTCAAAGTTGAGCGGGAGGACGGTAAAGAAATCTCAAACTCTAGTTGAAGAATCAAGCCTGGAAGTTTCAGGCTTTGACCGCTCTTGCAACGTCAAGTTTTCCCTTTCCCGCCTTTCTTATTTTCACATGGCCGTGCAGGATATTTCCCTTTTCAAATAAGCGAACTTTGATGAACGCTAATCCAATTAAAACTCGCCAGCCCAGCGACGTTGAGGTTTTCCCGGAAAATTGTTTCCACTTTTATCGCTTTTTGAATGCGATATTTTTTAATTAAATCGTTCCCATCTTTTTACCGCGTTCTTTACTACCGATATATTGATGGTGTTGAATAAATGGCATGGAACTTAGTAATATTCCATAAAATTAAGATAAGAAATAATTGCGGCAATTTTCTATTCACGATTCTTATAGTATGAATGCCTATTTTCAAAAATCTGAACCGAAAAAGTTTGATTTTTTAAGGTAAGATAATTAATTTAATTTCGGTCCTTGCCCACTGGTCACCAAATACAATAGCTTATTTTAGCCTCGATGGACGTAAAAATATGATAATTTAACAGATTTCGAGGGAAATCAACTCAGCCGATAAAATATCGTTTTCATAAATCCGCAAACTCTGGAGAGCTCCAGCGAGAAATTGCGTTTCTTAGAATTGAAAAAGAAAAGAATTGAAAAAATAGCAGCTCCGTCGAGTAGAGGCCTTAGAGTTCCATGTCGTGGAAGGAGGTAAATCACTTGTTACAAGAACAATATTCTTCCATTGTGACGAGAGAGGTTCGCTACGTCTAGTGTAAAAATTGAGAACCACCGAGCAAGAAAGGATTGAATAAGTCGGCGTCGTTCGTTTATTCAGACGCGAAAGGTAGAAGGAACAGAAGTTGGTTTTCTACGAAAAATCAGTTATTCTTTTCTCGAGGTTTTTCCCACATCCTAATGCTGTTTTATTTTCGTTCACCAAGTATAGCAACAACAATTTATGAGAGTTTTGAAATCTGAACACTTTACGATTCCAAATAAAAAAATGCTGAATTCATCATAGGTTTTCCGACGCGAATGGTGTAACGTGTATTTTTCCAATAAGTAATATATTAAATATCAACAAGTAATTCTCTTGAGCTGAACAACGAAAGGTAAAATTATTAAATATTTCCGAACGAAATTATCAATGCAGAAGCATACAAATGAGTAGAATGAAAATTACCTGAAATTTATGAGCACACTGTAAAGGAACAAGCAAAAACAAATTGAATTGAAGCGATCTTACGAGGAATAAATTAGAGCTTGTTGGAGGAAAATATAAAATAAATAAATACCCTGTTGCCCTTAAAAGGCATACAACTCAAGGACTTACATGATCCCAAAGTATGATGCCGATTTTAATTAAAATCTGTAAAAATTAATTTACAAATTCCAGTAGAGATCTCCCCTTGTAAAATTATACTTCGTACCAATTACAAATTTTGAGAAAGACAACAATGGAGAGACAAGGGAGACGAATACTATAATTGAATAGTGAACAGAAATTATACACAAATAAATATACAAAAATAAGAAAAAATTGAGCAATAGCCAAAATCGCCCGTTCTACCCCTCGGAAAATAAAGATGCGTGGAAACGTTAAAAGAAACCGTCAAAGGAAAAACGAAAAAGTAGTGTGTTTTTGTTTTCTTTCCTTTTTGCTATTCAATTTGTTTATTTATTTATTAACGGACAAGCCCAATTACATTTCTATGGAGGTTATACATAATATGAAGGTAAAAACAATGCTACTATGATAATGACAAAGAAAAAGCAAAAAAAGAGTACATATTTATCAATCAAAAATGAATGGGGAATTGTTCACTGTCTTTTAATCATCCCTAGGCGAATTAACGTGTGCTAACCTTCACTAATATAAAATGCTTTTTGAAGGGAAATGTTCCAATGAAGCGATTTTCAAAGGTAAATAACGCCTAATGATACAAGACGTGCAAATTTTCGACTAGAGTGGCAAACTTCGGAGCGATTCTCTCCCGGCGAATGAGAAAAGTTACCGACGCATCTTCGACACATTCGAAATGTTCTTCTGTTCGCCGATCGAAAAGCTTATGCGTCGAACGTTAACGGCTTGCGCGGGGATTAGGTTTTCAAATATTCAACACGCGTGACAATGTCCTCGATGGTGCCCAAGTTGGTTCGAGCCCGACGCACGACCGGCATACGTTAAAAGCGACGACGCCTGTTTGACAGTCGGCCGACGATGTTTGTTTACGTGCAAGCGGTAAGCGTCGGATTCAACAGCCGCCGACTGGCGAGAGCTGTTCTTCTGCCACGACTTGCCTTACAAAAGGTTTTCAAACTATAGCTCCTCACCTGGCTTGAGATTCCTTCGATGACTCGCATGCGTCAGTCGATCATAGATAGTATCGCCATATCGAGACTGGAACACATTCCAAGCGAGGGCTAAGCATACATGCGAATAGCGCATTATACGTCAGGGGGGCCCTGATCAGTAAAAGCCGCGCGTGTGTTATATAATCGGCCTGACAGAATCGCCCAGCTCTCGAGCAGGAAAAATGAGAAGCGAAATCAAGGTCGAGAATATCTGCTTCGGAGAGTCAAAGAGGACTGGAAAAAATCTATACGGAAATAAACGATGTTCAAATATTTTGGTTTATTATTCAATAATAAACCATTGTAATCGCCCAAGAAAAAAATTTTCTACCCCCCTCAAAATGTTTCAAGACATGTAGAATCCGAACATCTAATAAAAAAAAATTCTGTCCTAAAAGCTAAATTGTTGAAATATTCACCATGAGTCAATCTTGGTATGACAATGGCTCAATTCTTAAGCCAAATCGCTACCTCAATTTTAAGGGTATTTTTGAAAGGGTTTTGAGGGGAAGAAAATGCGTATTTTCCGACGTTTTTCTAAAAAAGATGTATTGGGTATCAATTTCTATAGGTTTTTTAACGCCGAATCGAATGAGACCATCGCGAGGTCGATAGAGTCATTGTTTCTTGAGTTAAAACAGCTTTTGTCTCGAGTTTGGAAGATTTTCGGAAATTTGGTATGAGGGCACTCAAGATTTAGCACTCGAGAGTTCTTGGAGCTATAAAAATCGTTCTATACTCGTTGGAATGGTCGTCAAACACTTTCTTCAACTGCCCCGTCCAAAAACAAGCTTTGAATGCGCCTATTTGGTTTCTGATAGACTCTGACGGCAACTGAGTTCCACCAATTATATATAATTTTAATGGATTCTACATTAAATTTCCTACATTTTCTTCCACAGCACCTAATCTGTCCCTTTTCGGGAACGTGACGAAAAAAAATTCCAAAGTTGAAACTTCAAAAGTATGAAAATCGAAAAAAATTCAAAAAATATTACTAATCGTTCGATTTTAATTTTTTTCACTTTGAATTCGAATTTCACGTCTAATTTCGTGTAGGAATCGTTAATTAATCAAATTTGAACAGTACTGTAAGTATTTGCAACGGAATTTCAAAGTTGAAAAACGTAAGAGTGGCGTAGTATTAAACCTGGAAAAACTGATAGTTGCCGACTAATTTCCGCCGTTTTGACGTCATATTCGGATCCAGCATTAAATTTCCTATAAGAATAGCTTTCAAAATCGCTTTAAAACGAAAATTTAATTTTTCACTATTACCGATGCCAGCCGGCGAAAAACTCGATTTACGGGAAATAATTTCTCTGGCTCTGTTTAAATTTTTTTCACCGAATTTTTTGCTATGTACGTGTGTAAGGCGTTCAAATGAAGACTCCTGCATAATAAAACAATTGATTCGCATTTATTTTGACCCCGAAAATCACGGTTAAAGTCCAATTTTTGAGCTTTCAAAAACCGATTTTTTTGGACCAGTTGCAGATTTTTCCGAGAAATAAAAAAAATCACAAAAATACATCTTGGTAAGACACGACTTTCCTAAAAATTTCAGATTTTTATCTGTATTGAGAGAGGAGTAAAAATTCGTTAACGGTTCGGTTGAAAAAAATCGCAGGGGTACCCCTTGGATTTTTCGCGAAAAATTTTTTGAAATGGATTTCGCTCAAATTCAGCATAATGATAGTTGATTATGTGTACATCAATAATATATGGTTCATTCTTTGTTTCTTTTGCACTAAATAGATGAAAATAACGTTTAAAGTTGAAAAATGTCATGTTTTCGTGTATAGTCTACTAATATTGTTGAATAACGCAAAAACGGTTGAAAAATGGATAGGTACATTACATTGGGAAAATGTGGACAGTTAAATTACCCATCTTTTGGTATATTCAAACATCTGAATTGACGACTTTTTGTTTGAGTTATCCACTCTGCAAGTTACAAATCTTGGAAAACTTACAGATATTATGTCTAATTTTGCTCCTACTTTGCTCCAGTAGTTTTGCTCCTAATTGATGCTCGTAATTATCAAGTATAATTTACGGAGCGCTCAATTTTGTAGCACAGCATATTATATTTGATGTCCGGGAGTTGTGCGGTGGGGAAAAACCAGGCGACTCATTCTCCAATTCTTTATTAGCTGGCCGAGCACTTTCGCCCATTCGGGCATCCTCAGGGCGACGTGGAGCCATAGGGTCCACAGCCTACCTTTCACAACCCCCGGACATCAAGAAATGCGACGAGAAGGAAAAGAAGCATATTATATTTGTTGAAAATATTACCCCGCTGAAATAGGTGTATCGTTTACTGAACGATTACATGCATAGATCATGTTCGAGTAAAATATTTAATAAGACAAAATAGAACATGATCACATCAAAATGAATTAACATTTGTTTTCTTCAGTTAAAACATTGAAATTAAGGCAGGTTGTGGTTCGATTTAGCGAGCCGAGCTTTTTGTATAAAACACGTTTTGGAAAAGATGATACTGATTTTCTACAGTCAAAGAAGCTGGTTGACATGTGGTTGACGTTTGCGGCGAGACGGAAGCCGCTGAGGTTGATGGGATATAACAAGGAACAGCAGACGTTTTTCAAACGAGAAGAAAACGAGAGCGCGGCTGGTTTGGTAAAATGAATACGAGAAGAAAGCTCAGTTTTCCGAGCCAGGAGCGCATAAAATCAGAAGGGAAAGATTTCTTCTATTACAAAAACCAGATTATTTTTCAATTTTCTATAGAAATTGTTTGAATTTCGACGCTCTCGTGGGGAAACTACTCTTTCGAAAATTGTATTCTTCGGTTCTGCAAACAAGGATGAGGGATTCCCCCAAAAATACACATACGAGGGAATGAATGCATTAAACTATTTGTTTTTCTGCACAGTCTAGGGAATTACCGCCCTTTCTTACAACTATAAATACAGAATTTAAAAAAAAAAAAAAAAAAAAAAAAACGACTTCCAGACTTCTACGAGTGAAATATTTGAAACTTTTTTGGTTTCTACCTCGATTTCTGAACAGTGTGCAGAACTTAATGTACTGCGCGTCCTGGAGCCAACGATTTTCCTTTTGTGAAACTCATTCTCTTAATAAACTACGAACTATTCTAAAAACCCTTAATCATGCAACTCCTTCGATTTCGCAGTTTCACTTCTAAATTCAATCAATAGCGATAAGGTAAAAATAGCGAGGAAAACAGCGCAAGGTTTTTTGTTTAGGATTGACAGCAGGAGACGGGTCGTTCAGTTGGATTGTCGTTCACCTCCTACCCGCTTTAATTGGACGGTATTGTGTTGGAATGATTAATTGAGTTCTAGGCCGGCACGAGACTTAGGAACGCGAAGGAATCGCCAGCTTTGTCACGGCTGACTTTATAACGGGCAGGGATTCGCGTTCTGTTAATTTGTTCGCAGAATTGAATCACCGGGATGGGAAGCTCGTCCCGTTCAAATGCTTTCTAGGATCATTTTGTTGCTACGTTTAAAGATAAACAACGAGCAGTGTCATATTTTTATACTCTTTAAAATTCACAGCACAAATGAAAAAGTCAATGATAAAATGCACGGCATGTTTGGTCGCATTCATTTTCCAACAGTTCTAAATTTGTGACAGCTATTTATAAACAGTTTCAATTTTTTTTTTCTTTTCAAAAAAAATTTGACGCTTGATTAAGGCAGAAATAAAGCTGGAACCCTCGTCTATAGTAAAACACGGTCTGTTACAATATAGAAATATTAATTTACTTTAACCTGATCAATTTCTAAAAAATTCAAGACTTATAAATTATAATAAAAAATAAATCGAAAAGCACACAATCAAAATTTTAGAAAATAAATCACATACACCAAAGCAACGGATATTTGAGTGCGTGTTTTGCAAAAACTCGAACTAAAACTGTAAGAGAACTCACCTGAAGACTAGGAACGAAGACTTATAATTTTCAAGGAGTTGAAAATAACATCGAAGGCGCTCCTCCATTAAAGCTCTTACAAATGAGTCTATGCGCCAGCCTAATGACATGGTCTCACACAGAAAACAGATTATACTCGCTACAGTGCTAAGTTCGTTTCTGACTACTAAGACCACACTTTGGCTCGTTTCTTAAACAGCCGACGTGAGAAACATTTCACCTGAGCTGAACACGTGAAAGTCAATCGTCTTTCTACTACACGTTGCGATTAATTGTTCTCGGCGGTTCCAAAAAACGCGAAAAGCCCCGAAGAAATTTCTCTTCGACGACAAATTGATACAGATTAGTGAGCACATTTATTAATAGTAAAAATAGGAAAATGCAAGACTTATAGGAAAAGGCGGAAATAGAAAGACTCACGGGAGAAATTCGGATAAGGCGGAAGTATGGTGATGAATCTGAGATGTCACCTCAAAGCTCGTCAGTCACATGAATCATAAATGATGCTGAAGAAAGTTTGGATCGGATCGGAACTAAGTGTGCAACTTTTGTGAGAGTAGAGACGCACAGGTGAAGTGGAGGACTTGAGTAAATGAAGCTCTCTATTTTAATAAGCCCGGACGCAAGCTCTCTACAGAAGTCGTTAAGGTGATTTTGAAAAGAGTCGCAACAAAGACCTTAGCAGGCGAGCTCGTTGTTATACGCGAACACTTGAATTTCTATACGTGGTACATAACCGAGTATATGGCTCACATGTATGCGAGCCAAGTTTTTATCGTGCTTCCGTTGAATATTTCGCCCGGGTCTATATCGATCGCCAGGCGGCATCTAGAAGCACGTAGATGTCGTAAACCTATGTAATTTCCACCTGGGCGAACTATAAAGTTAGAGTACGTTCGGGCCATCGTCCATAAACGGATAACGCGCTATCACTATACAAAGGCTGAAACAATATTGCAACTTTCCCGGCAAGAAGGTTTTCAATGTTTCAAGTTTTTCCAACAAGTTACACGAGAGAGGCTCCAGATTTAATGCCAAGTATTTTCGGACGGAGAGCATCTTCACGGGAAAATAGCTCGAGAAATAACGGTGAAAAAAGGAGGCAACTGAGTTTTTTGATAGTAATCTAATAATCAACAAAATAACAGCGGTAACGATAAAAGAAACAAAACCACGACAAGTTGTGAAGACAACAACAAAACAATGGTTTTGCAAACGACAACTGAACAACAAGTTTTAAGGACAACAACAGAACGACAGATTTCGGAAAACGAGTTCTCGGAAAAAGAGTTTTATTTTCCTTGTCGTCGCATTTTTCGATGTCCAGGTGTTGTAGCTGCGGACTCCATGGCTCCACGTCGCCCTGAAGATGCCCAAACGGGCGAAAGTGCTCGGCCAGCGAATAAAGAATCAGAGAATGAGTCGCCTGGTTTTTCTCCCCCTCATAACACCTTGTTCTGGTAACAATGGTTCTGAACAACACAAGAAGAAATAATAACGGACAGGTACCTAGCGCACAACGTTAAAATCAAAATCAGAAACAAAAACAACCCGATTTCGGAATGGTTGTTGTTTCCAAAACTCGTTCCTTCCCAAAATTTTTATATTAGCTGTTTCCTAAACTCTCTTTTTTTAAAAAATATTTTCGTTTCCAAAACCTATTTTTTGTTAATATTTCCAGAATGCGTATTTTGATGTTAGTGTTTCCAAAAATTGTTTTCCGGGGGTTGTGAGAAGGAAAAGAAAAATTGTTTTGTTGTTATTTTTTCCAAAACTAATTTGTTGTTGTTATTGAATTGTTATTTTTTTCAGTTCTCGTTATGCTGTTATTTCAAAGTTGGTTTTGTTGTAATTTCAAAATTGGTTTTGTTGTAATTTTAAAATTGGTTTTGTTGTAATTTCAAAATTGGTTTTGTTGTAATTTCAAAATTGGTTTTGTAGTTACTTGAAAACCGGTTTTGTTGCTGTCAAAACTTGCGTTGTTGTTTTCAAACATGTTTTGTTGTTTTCAAAACTGGTTTTGTTGTTTTCAAACTTGTTTTGTTGTTTCAAAACTTGTATTGTTTTCAAAACCGGTTTTGTTGTTTTCAAAACCGATTTTGTTGTTTTCAAAACTTGTTTTGTTGGTTTCAAACTTCTATTGTTGTCAAAACAGATTTTGTTGTTTTCAAAACTGGTTTTGTTGTTTTCAAAACTTGTTTTGTTGTTTTCAAACTTCTATTGTTGTCAAAACTGGTTTTGTTGATTTCAAACTTGTTTTGTTGTTGTCAAAACTGATATTGTTGTTTTCAAAACTGATATTGTTGTTTTCAAAACTGGTTTATTTGTTGTTTTCAAAACTGATTTTGTTGTTTTCAAAACTGATTTTGTTGTTTTCAAAACTGGTTTATTTGTGTTGTCAAAACTGATTATGTTGTTTTCAAAACTGGTTTTGTTATTTTTAAAACCGGTTTTTTTATTTTGAACTCCGGTTTTGTTATTTTCAAAACCTTTTTTGTTGATGTTTTTAAAATTATTTTTGTTGTTGTTGTTTCCAGAAATTGGAAAAAACAGCTTTAATTGGTAGTTGACAGAGCACTTTCGCCGCTTGGGGCATCCTCAAGTGGTAATAGAACCATTTGAACAGCCCACTGAAAATGCTCGTTCAGTCACTAATATAATTCGGAGAAACACCACTCGCCTAATTTCTCTCCTCGACAATAATCATAATTAAATTCATCTCCGAAAAGTATAACGGTCTACTCTCGCTTCTCAGCCATGTTGTGCATAATGTCGTCCATAAATAAGCATCGGAGTAACGATTGCACCTTGGCAACATCCATCTTAAAAATTCCTTCCCCGTCTTCCGGCCTTGACATGATCGATATCAATTCTCGCCTCCGTTTTCCTGGAGAATCCACGAGATGCGGCCACTTCCGCTGCGCCCAACCTGAGATGATGAACGACTTTGACTTATATCGCTGGAGAACATGTTTCAGATATAAAGGCTAGAAAACGTCGACAGGAAACGGCGTTTAAAAATATTTAACTTCTCGTCGAGAGTTGCTCCGAGGATGCGATGTTTGGATTGTGGGATAAAACCGCTCTAGCGACACCCCTGCCTTGAATTTTAACCCTTTTTCACTGTCGAAATACTTGGAATCGAAGGCCCTTTCTGGATATAGAAAACGGATATTTATTCGAAGGTAACCGTCGGCATCCGGTTTTAATTACGGTTGCGGTAAACACGTTCGCTATGGAATCACTTTCGAAGAGCGATCCTGTGCGGTAAGAAACGGTGATTAACTTTTTACGTCAATCGCTCCCGTTAAAGTCAGTTTTTGGCTCGTATCTGGGATATATTCGAGGAGGATTGATTTCCGATACGCATTTGGAAGTGTGCACATAAAATCGACATCCTGAGGATTTTTTTAAACTCGAAAACTGACAAGGGGTTTATGTGAAACGATTTTTTTACACTCGATAACTGACACGGGGTCTATATGAAATACATGAACGCAGATTTTCAACTCCAAGAACGTCGAATTTCAATCGATAATCTTCGATATACTAGGTTGAAAAACATGGAAATGCAGTTTGAAAACCATTTCAGTTGGAAACATCAAAGTACCAGTTGTAAAGTATTGATTCTCGTTTGAAAAAATCGTCATCTTTTATTCGAGAAACTTTTAAAATATAGTCGAATAATGTCGAATCGTAGTTGATAAGGGTTCATTTTCATTTTAGAAACGTTGACTTATCCAAACTAAATTTTTCCAAGAAAAAAAATTTTTTGGCTTCAAAATGATGCATTTTGGTGTACAAAATCATATTTTGGTTCTGTAAAACTTTTTTCTTCATAGAATATCAAGCCAAAAATATTTTATAGAACAAAGCAGTAGTAGAACGGACTCAGTATTTACTCTTCAAAAATGAAACTTCCATAAAAGTCTTAAATAAAATAAATTGAAATTATAAAATAGCTAAAAATAAAATAAATTTTACCATAAAAATGTCCAAAATGTAAGATATATAATTAAAACCCCCAAGATATTTCTTCCCCTTGAATTATCCCTAATCGGTAAAATCCGCTAGATCTACGGAAAAAAACCTTGACATAGGTTAAAATAAACACGAAACAACGGGAGGTTCCACGCGAGAAATTCCTCCGTCACTTATGCGCATCTTTTGACTAATGGAGGCAGAGAAGAGGCGAAATCACAGTAGGGTCCCTTGGGAATGCAATAAGAAATTAAGATGCCTCTGTATTCCCTTGTTCCCTTAGCTTTACCTCAAAATGCGGTTTACCACCCGCCGGCACAACCGAAAATAAAGCCCGTTGCGCAGAATGATGAGAAGTAGTCTTTAGGGAGCGGTAATTAGCTTTGAACAGCTGTTTGTTTTACGGCTTTTGCTTTTACAGGTCCACTGATATCAATAAGTTCACAGGAATGCAAATATTCAAAACAAGGTGGCCCGGGAAATGCCGCAGTTCTTTTTATTGGAAAATTGACAAGTGATAGAAATATATGGAAAGTGAAACTACTCTCCCGAACGTAAAATTAAAACGAAGCCAGAATCGACGAAGAAAATCGACGACAACCCGAAACTTCGAAAACGAATTGTAATTGACCATTTTTTGCAGAAAATGATGCTTTACGGTTCTTTATAAAAAATCGGCAAACAAATTTCGAGTCAAAAACATAAAAAATCTGTTTCGTGCGTCAGACAATCGAATTTTAGAAAACAATTTCATACGTCACCACTTCGCACAATAGCTGTCGTTATTTCCGAGATAAAAATTTTTTCGCAGAAAAATTCTTATTAGTAAAAGATATCACAAGTTGGTGGGCCACCATGATCGGAGCAAATTTGACTTTCAAAATTGAGTTACCATGAAAAATATTAAAAGGGGTAATTTTTCACGGTGATTCGAATAAGCAGTGTCGTTCTCTAATGTTTTTTCGTGCTATCGAAGTTTTATAAAAGTGTCGATAGCTCGAACGGTTCTCGAGCTATGGCACTTTTTAGTCGAATTTTCGAGAATCCGCCATGATAGTAAAACTTGAGATTTTCTAGAGCAATAAAAATTGTTCTATAATCGCAGGAATGCTCATAAAACAATCTTAAGCTGCATCGTTCGGTGAATAATTTTACTTTCAAATAGATAATCAAGTAAAATGAAAAATTCGAAATCGCGATAGTTCTTAACGAGTTGGCCATTATAGTTACCAATTTGTTGTTAGGAGGAAACATTCACAAATTTTCGGGTTGTCACAAGTGGACGGTCTTCTTGAATAATTATTAAAGCAAAGGAATAATAAACCTCTGTAAAATCATTTGCAGCATTTTTTCCACCGTTTCCAGATTGTTACGTGTGGCTCGAAAAAATACTAATAATGTATTCCCCTTTTAGTAGTCGAGAAAGGTCCGCGTTTCATCGAAATATATTATAATTATGAGTTTTTTCTTTCGCCTCTCGTTAAAAATGAGCTACGACAGTTACCCTTGTGTAACCTGACGACCACTTCTGTTGCAAGATGAGATCCCTCACCTTGGCGATTATTTTATTTCTACACCTCATTAACGCAAGACGTCCCCACAATTATGACGGCTCGTATGACAACCAGGATTATTAACTAGGCAAAGGACGAATTGTTAGAGCGATGATCCCTCTAAATGAGTTCAAACGATCAATGCCATTTATTTAAACTTTGAAATGAAAAATGAATTGGAATCATCAATTCAAAAAATTCTGAGAAACGTAATTGGAGATTGGAGGCGTTTCTGGGAGATTTAAAAAACCTTGGCTTATCATAAGATTTGTTTAAGCTGGTGACTATCCATAGTCACGTTAAATATTGATAATTTAATCATACATATCAGCTATATCTACGATTGATTAGTGGCCATACAATCCTAATAGGATGGTAGTAAAAAATACTTGCGGAAAAACTCGCTTGTTCTGTCAATCTGCAAATACTGTATTTAACTTCAATGTCTCCCAAAATTATTAATTTTTAGAGTCTCCACACGCGTTTATCATAATGGCAGAAAACTGCTTCAACGGCATTGAGGCTCGACTAACCACAAAAACAATATAATATGTAATCGCTTGTTATATGAAATATTTATGACTCTAGAATCGCTTCATTAGAAAAATTGCCGGGACACAAATCGGCTTTTTTTAGTCGGGAGCTACTTAGAGGACAAAACGCGTCCGTTTAAATGTGTTCCCCCTCATTTCTCGGCGAACTCTGACGAAAATTATAGGCCTTCTTTTTTTAAACGGGCCGCGTCGCGAATACTAGGGGCAGCCATGGCAACAATCCGCGCGTTTCTCTAAAATTAGAAAATTATTCTATTCCTGTTGGCGCGCAGCTCCCGCGGGGGCCTCGCATCTGCCCGGTCACGACGGGCAAGCGCCGTCGAGTCTCTTTTGTTTACGATGTCACAAGTCACTGGGATCAACAAAACGGTTCAACAGAGGAAACTAAACGGGGAAAGATTGTGCTGTTTCCTCATTTATTACAAGGGCATACGAAAGTATTCGTTATATTTCGAGGTCGCAATTATTTTATGTTTTAAATTCTCGTTTCATCAATAGAGAAGATATTTTTCGCATGTTCATCCCTTGCTGCCTCCCACGCCATTTTTGAAATCACCATCTTTAATGCGTGTTGGGTATTAATTTGGTCTATCACAGACACAAGAGTATTCGTTATGTTTATAACCTACGCTCAGGGTTAACTTTTTTTTCCTCTGTTCTGTTATAGGAGAATACACATTTCTCAGGTTTTGCCCGAAGGTTTGCAACATCCAAAATTTCCATGACCCGCTTTAGTCGCTGGTTGTGTTCCTTCCTGGTTCGGCCTGAAACATGGATGTCATCAAGCAGTGATCCAACCCCTGGCATTCCCCTAAACAGGTGATCCATTAATCTTTGAAATGCGGCGGGTGCCGAACTTATTCCAAAACAAAGTCTTCTATATTGAAAAAGGCCCATATGGGTAGAAATTGTCGTGAGTGCTTTTGATTCATCGTCCAATTCCAACTGCTGGTACGCATTGGCCAAGTCGATCTTAGAAAAAACTGTACCCCCGCAAAAATTTGCGCACAGGTGATCGATCTTAGGTAGTGTGTTACCGGTAGCTTCAAGTTGGGGGTTTAATGTTATCCGATAATCCCCACAAATGCGGATACTTCCGTCTGGTTTTAAAACCGGAACTATTGGGGTCCCCCAAGCGCTATGATCCACTGGTTCCAAAACTTCAGCTTTTACAAGACGCATAATTTCTGATTCCACTTTGTCTTTTAAAGCTATTGGCAAAGTTCTAGCTCGAAAAAATATAGGTTTAGCGTCTGCTTTTAATTTCAAGGAAACCTTGTAATTATAACATGGACCGGTGTCGTCTGAAAAAATTTTAGGATGTGCTGCCAAAATTTCCTGAATGTCTTTAGGAATGTCCTGAAACTTTTTTGAGGAAATGTGCATCAAGGAATCCTGTTGTTGGAAGTTTAAATTTAACTGTACAAGTCCGTTTCTGCCGATGAGTGGAGGTCCTCCATTATCGATGACGTAGAATACCATATCGCCCGAATATTTTTCATGTTTTACCGGCAAAACAAGTTTTCCGACCGGGTGAATGTCGCGCCCTACGTAGTCTGTCAGCTGGATATCATTTTTGGATAGCAAAAAGTCCTTGAAATGCTTTTTGTGAAAATCTGACGAAATGACGTTGAATGAAGAACCCGTATCAATTTCAAAGTGGTACACCTTATCAAAAATTGTAAGTGGTATGCGGAAAGGTGCTGGGCCGCTAGGCTTTTTTGATTCCTCTCGAGAGGTAAGCAGGCAGAAAAATGAGTCACCCAAGCACACGTCACTGCCCTCCCCTTGACCAGTTTCAGCTAAAAATTTCTGGTTTCTATTCTTCCGGCCTTTTTCTTTTATTCGGCACACTGATGCTAAGTGACCAATTGCCGAACACCGGTTGCAAGTTGCATTCTTAAACCGGCAATCTCTCGATTCGTGTTTCCATCCACAATGAATACACTTTGTCTTTGCTGAAGCCTGAGGGGCTGGTGAACGTTTTGGAAAATTATGCTTAGGCTGTTTACCTCGAATGTACGAACAACTGGGAAATTCCTGTTTTATCTGAGCGTTATCAAAAGTGTTTGAATGACGATCGGCTGCCGCTGCTTCCTTAGCGACAGCTATCTCGATGGCTTTTTGTAGAGTAAATTCTGCTTTCGTGGGGTCCTCTTCAAACAGCCGATCCTTTATTCGTTCGTTTCGCAGTCCCAGCACAAAAATATCTCGACACACTACATCTAATTCCATGCCAAACGCACATTCGGACGCTAGTTGTCTTACTCGAGCCGAAAATGCCGAAACCGTCTCACCTTCAGACTGTATCACACGATAAAAATTCTGTCTCCCCGAAAACGAAGAACGAACCGGCCTGAGGTGAGCTGTAAGGGTTTCAACTAGGTCATTGAATGAATAGATGTCGTTTTCAGGATCGTTGGGAACGCACAGGCTATACAACAAATTGTAAACATCGTCTCCCAACGACGCAAGGAAATAGTTCTTCTTGATTACTGGATCCTGCACTGAGAACGTCAAAAATAAACTTCTCATACGTTTTGTGAAAAACTTCCACGAAGATTTCCCAAGTTCAAATTGAACCGGAGGTGGTAACGGTGGTGGCATTGGTGGCATGATTATTGATTAGCAGCTCTCTGGATGAGGCAACACCGAAAAATCCGACGAACTACTAACAGTTACACGCGCGAAGTTCACTAATATCTCGTCGCCAGTGTTACGACTTGGGAAATTCTTATGGGTAATGAATAAAATTCATCGGGGCTTGTGAATAAAATTCGGAAGCCGAGAAAAACAAAAGAATGTGTATTCTCCTATAACAGAACAGAGGAAAAAAAAGTTAACCCTGAGCGTAGGTTATAAACATAACGAATACTCTTGTGTCTGTGATAGACCAAATTAATACCCAACACGCATTAAAGATGGTGATTTCAAAAATGGCGTGGGAGGCAGCAAGGGATGAACATGCGAAAAATATCTTCTCTATTGATGAAACGAGAATTTAAAACATAAAATAATTGCGACCTCGAAATATAACGAATACTTTCGTATGCCCTTGTAATAAATGAGGAAACAGCACAATCTTTCCCCGTTCAGTTTCCTCTGTTGAACCGTTTTGTTGATCCCAGTGACTTGTGACATCGTAAACAAAAGAGACTCGACGGCGCTTGCCCGTCGTGACCGGGCAGATGCGAGGCCCCCGCGGGAGCTGCGCGCCAACAGGAATAGAATAATTTTCTAATTTTTCCTCATTTATTACAAGGGCATACGAAAGTATTCGTTATATTTCGAGGTCGCAATTATTTTATGTTTTAAATTCTCGTTTCATCAATAGAGAAGATATTTTTCGCATGTTCATCCCTTGCTGCCTCCCACGCCATTTTTGAAATCACCATCTTTAATGCGAATCCTCGCCAAACGAAGATTCGAAGATTCTCGATTTAAGGGGTTCTAAGCTAGCCATTTTCGGACATATAAATCTTCATGTACTTGTTTTCTAAATTTTTCTTGGATTTATCGCTTCAATGAGGCATTTCCTTTTGATATAACTGTGCGAGATCACCAATTATTATAAATTTTTTAAATAATTAAAATTTTGATAAATAATTTAATTTATAGTTAAAATGTGAAAAAGTTTTATTGTGTCCTGAGAGTACCGATTTTTAGCCACAAGCGTCCCTTTTTTCGAACAGAAATACTCCCAAGAGGTCATCATCGTACCTAGCAAAGAATGAGTTAAACAGCGGTAAACAAGCGGCATCGTAGCAAAAACCGCAGTTCTTAGATTCCTTTGCATCGTTTTTCCCATCTGAATGTATTCTAATTCTATGCTAATTCCAGGAGCCAATGGATTTTTTATAGTGAGTCTTCTTATTGTGACAGTTGTTGGCCGCAAGTTAGCATACCGTCTAAATCTGAGTTAGTAGTTTGTAAGATCAAAGTAGAATTTATTGGAATAAATGTAAATACGTTTTAGGCAGAATTTCTAAAAAAAAATTAAACAAAATCACGATTTTAGAATTTTTATGGTTGTAGAAAAAAACACAACACAGGCCACAGCATTTTTGTTAAAATATTTCAATTCAGAGTTAAATTTTCGACAAATAACATGGTTTTGAAGGCCAAATAATTTAATTGTCATTCACTAACGTTTAAGAATTTTCTAAAAACGAGCCTCGTATGTGCTCGTAGGTGAAAAATGGGCTCGTAATAGGTGAAATTTTATAGCCGAGCTAAGATAAAAATTGCAATAACGTCAGAGCGCTCGAACGTGACGGCGGACTTCACAAGGTAAATGTGCTTAACAGGCAACCCCACAATTCTAATAATACGAAAATATTCGCGGAAACAGTTCTTCCACCGAGAAACCGAATAACAGCTGTTCGGCGAGTGAAAACAGATCACGTTTAAAACCAATTCGCCCTTCGACTCGTTACGATTACGTTGAATATCTGATTTTCATTCTAGCGTTACAGTTACAGAATAAAAAGAGATTTCGGAATTTTTATCAACTTTTACAAGTAACAATAAAAATTCGACGGTTAAATGACTAAATAAAACGACAGCTTCCAATAGATTTGAATAATATTATTTGATACTTGGCAATGAATTCATTTGTGAATCTCGAATCGACTATTCAAGAATGTTGGGCTAAAATCACAAAAAATGACAGAAATACAAATTTATTCTTCAACCAGGTAACGCTCAGAAATTGATTTAACTTATAACCAGGAAAAACCAACTTGTCTTTCACATATAAGTAATATACTTCTAAAAATCTGCTTTTAATTTTTCTCTATCATTTTTACTGATGGGAGATAATTTGGAGAGAAGAAATAACTAGAGGGTTTTTTTGTGGGATTCTATTTTTACCTCTGGCAACCTTTCAGAGGTTTTGAGAATAAAAGTGTAGGTAATTTTTTGCAGATATTTCTTTTTTTTAAATTTTTTTCAATATATTTTTTAAAGTCAAATGGTTTATTAGCAAACGAACGATGACAAAACATTCAACGCTCAAAAATTAGTTTAGCTATTAAATTTAACGAAAACAATTTTCAAAAAGGTACAAATAAAAATTAGAAGGATATAAAAATATTCTCATTTTCTATCCTAAATAATTACTGAATTAATGAGACGAGTTTAGACAAAAATGTTTTCAAGGTCTATAATTATCATTATCTATAGAAAAATCAGCGGTCAGCGAAAGTGCTAAATAGAATGTAATTCAATTTTCATTTATAAATCTTAATTTCGTAGTTCAATTTGTCGATTAATTTTTTTTTATTACGATATTTACAGTAGTCGAGACAAAAGTATTCCTCATCTTCCCTCATGAAAAACCACTTGGAAGTTGTCTCAAGTCTCTAATTCGCTCGCGGTTTTATTCTTCCGCCGAGTCTTTCTCGCTCGATCATCATCAACCTTTGAAAGTCCTTCAAACTGTTTCTCCCTCATCAAGACGAATTCCGACCGTCTATTTCTGTGACCGCCGGAGCGCATTTAATTCTCCCCAGACTGTGAAGCACCTATGTCAAACGATCCGTTACTGATCCGCCGGTAAGAATTGTTCAGTGCCTGTCAGCTCTGGTGACTTTTAGTGTTTTCTCTTTCGGTCTTCCGAACGTGGAGCTGGAAACGGCCGCGATTCCACGGGGAATTGTTTCCACTCGGGGCGCATCAAGTTTGAGCTTGTCGCGAGGAAATCATTCGAACGAGGAGAACTATAAATAAACTGCCGTATGGTCGAAAAATCGCCGATTCAAGGTTAATCCATGCATTGGCGATAGTTGAAGACTAGGAGCGTTCAAGAATTTATTTTCGACAACTGCGAAAAATTATATATACGAAGTTGGGAAGAATCATTTTAAACTGTCGAAGAATCGTACGAAGGAGTATTGATTTCGAGCAATGTATAATTTCTCAGAGATTGTCGAATAAAAACGTCTCAAAATCGAAGCGTTATCGACTTTATCAAAATTCAGTCGAAAATAACTCGACTTGGAAAAACTTTTCTTGTTTTCGCGTCAGTTTTGAAAAGATGGAATTTCGAAATTCTAAAAACTTAAATTTCTCAAAACGTTTCTACCACGATTGGCTAAAATAAAAAAAAATAAAAATTGATATTAAGAGGATTTTGTCAATTTATTCATGAAAAATATTGGGTATTAAATTATTACGAGTAGATTCCTCCTCCCAGACTAGACTGCTCCTTCTTACCTCAACCCATTAAAAATAGAAGAAATGCGACATCTACAAGAAAAATAAGTCACTAAAACTCTTCGCAGCAGTGTAGTATAGTACTAGGTAGTAATGTTGCATGACGAAGTAGGTAGATACTGAATGTGATTAGATATAACACTATTGTTAGCTGAATTTGAATCAAACGTTGAATCCCACTTCACAATGATCATACAAAGTCTACTTACTCCCTTATTAAAATGGTTAGTGTTACGATTTCTGATGCCACTATATCTTCATAAAATATTTAATATTAAAAATTAAGAATCTTCAAGTCAAATGACGATAATGAGAAGAACATTGGGTTGACTGTCATAGCGCACGTGCACCTTGTTTGAGCACACCAGATGTTCCAATTCGACAACCCTCAAGGTCCGGATGTCTACCTGAACGTACGTTAAAAGGGCGCGAGCAAGGCGGAAGAAAGACATGAAAAAACACATTACACGGCTCCAGTTTCAAAAGCGATTATCGCTTTCACGGTGTTTGAAGCCCCGCGATAGAAGGGTAGTACGTTTTACTCAATGGAGCGCAAGAAAAGGGAGTTCATTCAATGTTTTTATTCACCAGGTACGAACAGGTTTTGGCTAGTACACCTGTATCTACCTGTCTCGAGGATGTAATCAAACGAGGGCTTTTAAAAGATAACTTCACGCCTGATATGGCTATCGAGAATGTCAACATTCAGCGTCTGCCTCTTGAAATAGCAGGAGCAGGATTTTTCGCTTGTTTGAAATACGAGACCAGTGTTGCCAAGTCAAAGGATTTCCCTATTAGATTCAGAGGATTTCTTTCTAATAATTGAAAATTTAGGGAGAAGAAATATCTAGGGGTCTTTTTGGGGATTTTATTTATACAATTGGCTTTTATTTAGAGGTTTTGTGAATAAATGGGAGTTTTGTTTTTGTACGGATTTCAGTTTTTTTTTGTTTGTTAAATCAACTGGTCCATCAGCCACCATATCAGTGGGCAAGGTCTTCCAGCTGCCATGGAAGATATCCAGGGCAAATTAAGTAGGGAGCGACTTCAACAAAGTTTGATAAACCTCGAAGAAAAATTGATGATAGCTAGACCGACTCTGATGGTGATTCCTATATTTATGATGAAAGATCTTATTTTCAACTTTCAACATCCCCCACCCAATTAACCAAATCCCAGGCTGCTTTTTTTTCCAAAAGCCAATTTTCAATTCTTATGAAGCCCCACATCGGGTCAAATTTATGTTTTGCCGAATATTGTTTGTGGCTTTTAAGGGGAATTTAGACTCGATATAGGGGGATTTCTAGATAGGCACTTAGCCACTTTGTAGGGTACCAAAATTTTCGTCGTTTTTGTTCGACGCAAAAGAAAAACTAGGGATGCCAAAATTCCCTGCCAATAGCATTGAACATGATCTCTCGCCATCAAATTCAGAGGCGACCGCTCGTTTAAATTTACCGGAAACCATCAAAAAATTTCCTGAAAATGTATTGTAGTACAGCTGAAGAGGTTGACAAAAATCAGAAAACCGCCCATTCATAACTGCAGCCGTTTTTACATCATTCGAGTCTCGAGGGCATTGAAAACACCTGGAGCCAAGGGGATGAAGGATGTGGATCCCTAGAAAGGATGTTAAAGGATCACGTGCTCCCAACTGTAACGCGCACTCGCGCATGGTTCGCCACCTGTGGCGTCAGATTGAGCCGGATGGGACCTAACAGGTGAGGCAACAATGATGGATGAGCTAGGATGGCTGGGTGACATATCCAATCGGCATGGAAACGAACGGATGGATGCGAAGTTCAAACGGTAACAAGAATTCTGCCAAATATTCGAGAGAAGTTCAGGAGCTTAATGTGTGTGATCGCGTGAATCGTACCCTCGAACGATTGGGAACAAGAGTTTTTGCGTGGTTACCAGTTTCTAATAGGGGACTAGAAAACGTGACGAAGTCCAAGAAAACCTGAGCCTTGCGTGAGAAAACCTGAATAAAATAGTACTTTTTGGAGAAAAAAGTTCTTTGACTTCAGTAAAGGTATGAATTCTCGAAAGGAATTAACCAGGGAGAGCTACAGTTCCTTCGATTATTTTCACGAGTGATGCAACACGGATTACACGTCATGTTAGCGCCTCTTCCATTATGGTAAACCATTCAAAAACACATTACTCTTCAGTTGTTTCGTTTGCTGAAAAATTCCTTATTAAATATGAATTTTTTTTTAATTTTTGAAAAAAATTTAATATAAAAATTTTGAAAAATTAAACTGGAACATTAAAATGTTTTTAAGTTTTTTATTTCAAGAATGTTTTTTTTTCTGAGAAGGTTTTGTTAAGAAAGTTTTTGAAATTTTGATTGAGAAGGACAGTATTGGAGTTATTGTGTTTTTGAAAGTTTGTCATTTTTCGAAACCGTTCTTATAGTCAAATTGTAACATTTTTGGTCTCTGGTCACGAGCAGCTCAAGGTCAAGATAAGTGAGTTATTCTCGTATTTCAACAATCGTATTTCAACACTCCGGACTCTATAATGGGATATATTATTAAATAATATAAAGAACAAATATATAAAGTACTATATAAAGAACAATACTATATATACAATAAATAGTATAAAAAGAACTACAATATCTTAAATATTAATAAGGTCAAATCTATAATAAAGAGTCACTATGTTTCAAATTGTCTTGCTTAACCTAACTTTCTAACGTATTTGTGATTCCTTAATATGTATTTAGCTAATAACTCTTGTTTCGTTTACGTTTATTATTAGGAATATATAGAGGATTAATCCAGAATCAAACGAATAAGGTGTTCACAGTACTATGTATTATAATAAGTTGGAAATAAATAAAATAAAATAAAATAAATAATAACTATATACTATATAAAGAACAAATTTTGTTCTTACGAGTAGTCGATTCTTAAGTAGCTCAATTCAACGATGAGGCACACGAGTTCAGATAGATCCTTTGTGAGGGCAAGATAAGGAAAGCAATTCTCCGGATCAGTTGGACAAGACAAAGGAACCGTAAGTCGGAAATGCTCTTCGCAATTCGAACCGGCCGTCAATCGATTGGATTAGAACTTTCAATTTGGATAGAGGATGAAAACCGCACCTTTGTCCGAGATCCTTTGACCTTTGGAGCGAGATCTTTTAGAAGCGCGGGGAAAAGTCATTTCCTTGAGTAACCCCTTTCCCACGATAATGGAAAAATAAAGTACACCTTTTTTCATAAATTGCCATCGCTCTTCCTTATCGCTGATGGAATAGCTTGAAAGTTGCGTCCATAATTTGCCACAGGCGTCAGAATTGCGGAGGCTTGAAAGGAGAGAGTTTTTTTTATTTTTATACATACTGAAGGACTTCAATGGAATTTTTCTATTTTAGCCAAATTTTTCAGCACGTGAAGGGTACAAGGGAAAACCCCAGGTCACTCGATGTTTGGCCAAAAATGAGTTGGAACTGCTCCTCGTAAAAACAACAAAAGGAGAGAGATAGTGACAAATTTCACTAATTTTAAATGAGTAATATTCGTGCATCGAATTTGGCGTTTAGGTCATCATCAACAATCTTACAACTGAAAGACTTCTAGATGATCCTATTGGCTAACAGCTTAGTGAAAGTAACAAGTACTGACAGGAGAATAAAAGGAGAAGAACTGAAAAAAATATTTCTATCGACAGTTGAATTTTTTCTGAGAGAAACTATCGAAGCTAAATGCATGGAATTTTTACTTCAGAATAATTCCACGATAACGGACATTTCTATTCTTCTGCTATCTAAATGTTATAGTTATTAACCGGGTATTATTACAGGAATATTATCGGCCCATATTTCCCCATCTGAACATTTTTCAAGAATATAGATTTTTTAAAATAAAAATTATTCCAATAACTCCTTCCTAATCCAAGCGATAGGAATTTAATTAACGTATTTACACGCCGACGGTTCGTGCTAGACTCGTCTCCATATTTCAAGGAACATGAGTGAAATTAAATAGCAGATGATCCCGCGCACGTGCGCTTTCCATCTGCGCACTGCGCGTGACGCACGTGATCCAGTTGCACCTTTTTCTCTCTCGATTGCACCCAATGCTCGTCTAGTACGCGCCGATGCTATTCCTGTTATTTTACTTCCGGCTTGTCGTCCCATCAGAGCGCTTTAGCGGCTGAAGGTGGCGAGAAGGGAATAACGGGCGGAATAATATTAACTACTTCCATCGAAGCATAGTTGTATTTATAGTGCGACGAGTGACAGCTCTGCGTCACCTTCGTCAAATAACGAGCGTTAAAAAAGAAACGGCTACAAGCTTTCTACTCATCGTTACATTTCGTTTTGACTAAGTAATGACGTTTCGAGCCATCTAAAACCATCGGAGGCGTCGAAAATCACGAACACTCGAAATTGTTGCGTTCAGATTGAACAATTATTACTTGCTTTGGACAGTGACCTCACGCGAAATCGGAAAATTTAGATTTAACCAAAGCCCACTCTATCGTTCAGTTTAAGGATCTTCATATATAATAATAATAATAATAATAATAATAATAATAATAATAATAATGATAATAATAAAGTAGATTAGATTGCTTGTTTTGGGTTGCGATTGAGAACGAATCGAAAGTAAAATTATGAAATTATGCTTCGAAACCTGTGTCCGGAGAATGTAACGAGCCAAATCATGTCAGCAAATATCAAGTTCATGTTCGGCTAAAAATAAAAATAATCTGGAAAAAATCAAATTATCTTTTCCCCCTTAACGCAATATTATTTTAGGAATTTCTATGCCATACAATTTTGAAGGACGACGATGAATAAATGGGAGGTTGAAAGTTGAAACGAAGAGATCGAAAAATAATGATACGACTCAATTTCAATCGGGACCGAAGAGGTGAATATGGTAAACCGAAAGAAAATGTCGAAAATTTTAACGAAAAATTGCTCACCCGATGGCAGCTATGTTGATTATGTTGATACACTCGCGATTTGCACTGGACGTTAGGACGCGTGCATCGACTGACTGACGCCAGTCAGATGAGAATGAGAGAGTGCAGGAGCTGGAGAAGGGCATAGCAATATTGCAAAGAGAGGGAGGAGCAAGTGGCGAAAATAAAAATGGCTTCCCATCGTACGGCACTGGATTTCATACGTCCGAACCTGAAAGTCGTAAAGTCATACGAGAGGGTAAGCGGCGAAGAATTAAAATCGAGAAGGAGTGGAAGATCGAGGGGGAAAACCGGACGTCCAATTATGGACAGAGCGGAACACATCGTATCCGGTCACGGAGGGCGGAAAACGTTGAGATGCGGATGGTTTCTTGATCGCTCGATGAAGAGGTCAAAATCCTGTCAAAGCATCGGGATAGACGATACTCTCGGCGGATTATAATGCCCAAGTAAACCAAGACGTGCGAATTTCGGTATCCAGGTGAATGGAGTAACTATTTAGAACTGCACTGCCGTCGTGCCACGGATTGGACGCTCTTATATTTTAGAAATCATAATTATTTCATATAAGCAAAAAAAAAAAAAACTGCAAATTATTGTACAGTGGTTTATTATTCCTTCGCTTCAATCAGGATTTAAAAAAACTATGCATCTGTGATTTTAATTATTCCGAACATTTGAGAACGATCCACTGAAAAACAGATGGTAGGTATCTATAGGGGAAAACTCCGTAGCAACTATTGTAATTTTAATCATTTTTATTTTTCTTAATTTCCTAATTAAAAGCCAAACTTATTACCTAACGAAACAGCTGGAGAGAGTGTTTGACGACCATTCCAATGAGTATAGAACGATTTTTATAGCTCCAAGAACTCTCGAGTTATACCCTCATGTCAAATTTCTGAAAATCTACCAAATTCGGCACAAAAGCTGCGATAACTCGAGAACCAATAAAGCTATCGACCCCGCGATGGTCTCATTCGATTCAGCGTCCAAAAATCTATATAATTTGATACCAAATACACATTTTTCTGAAAAACCCTGGAAAATATGAATTTTCTCCCCCTCAAAACCCCCAAAAATACCCTTAAAATTGACCTAGCAAGTTGGTTCAAGAATTGGGCCGTCGTAGGACCGAGATTGATTTTTGGTGAAAATTTCAAGAATTTAGCTATTATAGTTTGGCCGGAAAACTGCTAACTGCGTACGGCAGACAGACAGAATTTTTTTTATCAGATATTCGGATTCTACATGCCTTGAAACGTAAAACATCAAATTTTGAGGGGGTTAGAATTTTTATTTTTTATTTTTTTTTTTGGGCGATTACAATGGATTTTTATTGAACAATGAACCAAAACTGAAAAAATAACACGGTAAAAAGGACCCGACTTTTTCTTAATCATTTATTTGTTTTATTTATTTAACTCGGTTTTTTATACCAATAGATTTTTTCCCCTCGCGTAGTGCGGATCCTCTGGCCAAAAATGCTAACCTCTCAGCTAGAACTCATTCGCTCCCAGTCGCTACGCTCAACGAAATAGCATGCGTTCGGCAAAAAAGTCACGATCGGTGAGGCGCTGTTGAAAAGATGTTGCAAGCTAAGCGCCACCACGTAACTTGCGGAGTTGTTACGAACAGCAGAAAACATTAAATAGAAAAGCAAGTCACGAAGCAGCTCGTTATGAATACATGCGAGGGGTTCGAATGCTGAAAAGATTCAGGTCCATTACCAGTGAGTAAAACAAACCAGCTCGTCAGCCTGAGCAAAAACGACAGCTGCATAGGCAACGACACTGCGAAAATAATTACTTTTCGAAGTCTTTCGTTTAGTTTTTCTTTTTATGCATCACCGCTATTAACTGTCCTCTTTTAAACCATTAATTAAAATACGGCACTCATAGCACGAATTTATTTCAGTTTCAAATTAACCGCAATATATATAGCAACATAAGAGGGAACAGTTTGAAGAAACTATTTGTGACGTCCGGTTATTGGCAATAGCACGAATGATCGAATATTTATTTTTCGTTTCCTTGTTGTCGCATTTTTTAATGTCCAGGGGATGTGAGGGGGAGACAAACCAGACGACTCATTCTCCGATTTTTATTTGCCGGCTAAGCATAATATTATCCTAGTCCTAAACGAGAGTTGAAAAAACGATATTTTTGAAAATTCAGCAATTCTCGAAATAATTTTTTCTTAATTAACTGATTGTTATTAAGATGCAAATACCTCAATGTAAAGGAAATTTAACGGCCTTTATAACGGTATCATCATTTTTGTGATTACTCCTAAATTCAAGTGGTTTATGAATATTTTACTGAGACATGGTCGAATACACAAAAAAAAATAATAATAATAATAATAATAAGATGGGGAAAAGTTTTTTTTTTCAATAATGGTGAAAAGCAAAATTGCAGCGAATTAGCCCAACAATTGACCTTTTTGAGGATCTTCTTTGATCTTCAGTGTGAACAACCTATATATATTTATTTTTCTATTATATTTACAAATCCCTTTTCTTATACGAGTCCTCTAATAGGGATAAGCTTTTTTCAAACTTTCAAGCACAATGGAGAAACGAACGCCGGTGTTCTAACACCGGTCTGCGGTTGAACGCTGATTACAAGGGACGAAGTCTGGATGGAGTTTTTCATGGCTCGGTGACAGGAAAAGGAAATGTTTGTGATCCTAATGGCAGCGTTTATTTATACGTACAGAAAACGAAAGGGGAAAAGGATTCGAGACCAGGTTTGATTCATTCATGTAGTTGTTACAAGACGATTTGATCGGAAGCAGCTGCCGTTCACTAGGTTCGACATTTGCTTCGCGAAAAAAATTAATGGATAAAAAGATGTTTGTTAGAGATTTTCGACAAACTCGTTTTTGCAAAATGTAGCAGAAAAAAAATTAAAAAGTTAGCAAATTTTTGTCAAAGTAGAGGAGCAATTCGTATATTTATCTTCTTTTTTTTAGAACCACTCAAGCGTATTTATTGTACGATAAAAATTCAATCTTGGTATCGCGCTATAAAATATCATAGAAAAGTAAATAATAGCGCTAAGTTTTTCTTTTTATAAACTTTTTTTATTCCGAGACGTGAATTCACAACAATGATCGTAGTCTTGCTATTGACTCGAAGAAGCCTTATTTCCAGTAACGAGCAAACGGCGTCGATGAATGTGAGGCAAATTGTTAAGGAAGCCGTTTTCGTCTTAAGATGAAGTTCGTTGGAGATTAACTCCATTTAGAAACTTCGGCTCGAGTTTAACTTCTTCCAAAGAAGATTATTCGTAAGGAAGCATTTGCCATGTTTTACCCGGGCCATCAATCCTTGTTCGAACTGAAAGTATGAAAATATCTATAAAGAAAAGTAATTCTTCTTCTCGAATATCTTCAAGAAAATCTTTATTCTGCAAGTTCGTGTGAATATTTACGAGAATGGCTCGGTAAGCAAACATCGGAAAACTTCATAATTTTGAAAGATTTGAAGAGAAATTTATCAAACGCTTTTCAACTGAAATTCAACGTTTTTCAGCTAAGATTCGTCATTTTATGATAAAAATTCACAGATTTTTTTTTAATTAAAAACGACTTTTTTTCAACGAGAGTTTGGCTTTTAAATTTAAACAAGCAAACAGTCTTCAACTTTAATTACGAGATCTTATTGTTTTGAAAATTTGGCGTATCGAAGTATTTTAACAAAAATTAACTTTCACTGATATTGAGCATGACTAAAAGAAATTTTGGCAATTTTCAATTGAAATAAACGTTTTATAACTTGATCAACTAAAGCTTGACGACATTCAACTAAAAGGTTTTTTTTGGTTCAAGAGGTTTGGGTTTTTGTGTGTAAAAAAGTCTTACGTTGAATTTTTGTTTATATATGAACTTATTTTTTACGTTTTGAACGTTAAAAATTATTAAGTTTTATTGTCTTTTAACTCGATCTTTTGTTTTTTACAAAAATTTGAAGTTTTTAATTTAAATACAAGGTTTTCGTCTTTAATGCGATTCTTTTGTCCTGAAAATCTGGCGCATTTAGGTATTCAAACAAAAATGTATTTCCTCAAAAATTGAACTAGCTCTCACTGAAATCTGACGATTTTCAATTGTAATTCATTCAACGTTTCATAACTGAAATTCGTTGTTACTCGACTAGAAAAAATGATCGGTTTTCGAATAAAATTTGAAGTTTTTATATTCAAGCTTACTTTTCACAATGATATTGTCCTGAAAAGAACACAAATAAGATGCAAGCTTTTTAACGAAGCACTGAACGAAGCAGTACGTTTTTTTTTTTTTTAAAAAGAACTTTGCAGTATAGATAAGAGTGCTCTCAAATCGCCCAAAAATTATTAAATTATTATACAATAAATTAAAACTATTAGGTACCTATTTAAAAATATAAAATTCTTTATTACAGTGGCAGAGATCATTATCTATTGAAGACAGTGATTCAGATTTTTAAAAAAGTTCTAATGCAAAATTTTACCGAACGTTTTGACCCGAACTAATAGGGGAGACGCTTCGAATTTTAGAATGGATATTTTTATCTTCGACGTCGAAAGTGAAACCGACGCACGATGAATGGGCCCCATTCTGAGGGCTCATCATATTGGAAAAGTTCAATAATGAACACCAAGTGAGTTATTTGGCTCTTCTAGACCAATGCTGGGCCATCATTCAATCGCCAAACGATGACAGCGACTCAACCGACAGTCTGGAGAGACGACATTCGAACTGCACAGGTGGCCCACTGCCCACCACCATTTTTAACCGGCTCCACATGATCCCCAAGTTTCAACGGCAACTCAAACTAGAGTCCACTGATTTGTGGGAAAGGATTTTCGACCAGCGTGAAAGCCGAGACGAAATTTGACTTAGGGATCTTCAACGTCAACAGGCGCACGCATTATGTTAACAACGATTCGAAACGCGATTCTGACGCGCCACAAATCGCCTTGGAAGTAACTGAGAAGGAGAGCTAGAAGGAGGTCGTCAAAATCGAACCCAATTGGAAAAGAACGCTCGACAAAATACTCTCTCAACCTGTTTTAGAGGCAGAATAAAATCTTACATTGATTTCGGAAATTTTTTATCGCTATCGATAAAAGTTGCTACAATTTTGAACTTCAAATTCAGCTTTAGCTGTTACTATGGAAAACCAGTCGCTATTTCAGTCTCCCCTTCAGCAGCTACTTTGAACGCTTGCAGTTATTATTAATGCGTTTCTTTTCATTAAATAAAAATCTTGCCAAGGAATAGAAAATCGTAAGGAAATCCTGACCCTACATTAACTCAAAATATCTTGAAATTCATTATGAATAAAAGATGGGGAACAGATATCGGGGATGTATTTCTGTTTTATTGACACACATAAAATAATAATTTTGGTATATTATTCAATAAGAAACCAAATAGAAATAAACCTATGGTTATTTTATTATTCAATAATAAACCAAATAGAAATAAACCTATGGTTATTTTATTATTCAATAATAAACCATTGTAATCGCCTAAGAAATTTTTTTTTCTAATCCCCGTCAAAATTTGATGTTTTACGTTTCAAAACATGTGGAATCCTCACAAATGTTCGGAATAGTTAGGTCTTCTTAAATCATTATTGAAGCGAAGGAATAATAACACTGTACAATCATTTGCAGCATTTTTGTGTGTTGTCGAATTTCTTCTAGCTAAGAAGTAATAAGTGTAATATGCCCCGTAAACTATTATTCGGCGTGGGGTTGAGGTAGAGACAATAAATGCGACGTTATCTCATATTTTGCTTCTATATCTCTTCTAGCGCTTTCGCCGCTCTGGGCCTCTTCAGGAAACATCTTCTATAAAAAAGTTTTTAAAAAAATAAGGCCCAGTAATAGCTCCACAAGGTTGGGATTGTCATGAATTGGCAATATTTCTAGAACACTTTCGCTTTTTAAACCTGAAGTCTAATAAATTAAAATAAATAGGGGACTAGATTTAAATGCAGGGGTGACTAGAAAGGGGTGAATTTAACATTAAATACTATATGGCTTAAGAATGACTAGAAGTGATCACATGGTACTACATAAAATATTTAAAAAAAAAAAAGCAACCCCACGCCAAATTTAATGGATACGCGACAAACCACAACGTAAACTATTATTGGTATCATAAGATATGTCTGGTAAAATTAAGGTCACCCTTTTCCAACGTTGACATGTGTCGATTAAAGTTTTATTACTTTACGTTGGAAGAAAATTACCATCTCTTTTTAACGGAGTACAGGCGAACCGCTGCCATGATATGTATACGTGATAGCCTATGAACGAATGTGGGAAACAACCTCGGAAATAACTATCGAAACAAGCAGCAACGATCAGTTCAGCATTTCCCATGGCCTAATTGCGCTGCGGTTAGCCTTGATAGGCGTACGATATGCACGGAATGCCTGCCGCAGAATGAGATTAAGGTGAACGAACTGAAGGCCCGTAACAGTTTTAAAATTAGTTCGGTTCGAAAAGGAGAAACCATACTGAAATAATGGCCAATTTCTCTATCTATAATTACTCGTCACTTGTGGAAATATCAAGGAAAGATCTCACAAAAAATTGAAGGCTAGGCGTTCAGTCAAAAAACAATCGTTCTCCAAGTTATTGGCGAGTTCGAAAATTTCAACGCTAGCTGTTGAATAATGAAACCGTTGCCTGCATCGAGACCCTCGTCAACGGTTTCGGTTCTTCCGAAACTTTTGGTTGTCGTAAAGAGCAAAACAGGGCCGGAGAAGCCATGTGTTACTCGAAAACGGCCGCGCCTCTCGTAAAATTCCGAAAGACGCCCTCGACTGAACCTCAACGGCTTCCACGGACAGTCAAAATCTACTGTTTCTCAGTCTTCAACTCGAATGATCTTCCTCGGAAATTCTAAAAATGTCAAAGTCGCGAAAAGAGACAATAAGCAAATAAAGTCGTTGATTTTAACCCTTTTTTGGCCTCGAATCGACCAATGATAATAATTTAATTTTGGTTTATTAAACCCCCAAAAATACCCTCAAAATTGAGGTAGCGGTTTGGTGAAGAATTAGGCCAAGATTGATTTCTGGTGAAAAGTTCAAAAATTCAACTTTATCGTTGGCTCTGAAAAGTGTTGAATAAAGAATGAAGTTAATTTTCGAGATTTTTATAAATTTGGCTCGAGATAAAGATATAAATAAAACTCGAGAAAATTCGGAGCTATAAAAATCGTTCTATACTCCTTACCAAGTCATACACTCTATTTAGCTGTATCTTAGGCGATTGAATTAAATAACTTAAGTTAATTAAGAAAAAGAAAAACAATTAAAACTGCTATATTCGCTACGAAGCTTTCCCTTATAATTACAAATCAATTTTTAGGTGAAAACGTTCACAAATAATATTCAGAATAGTTACCATCACAAATGGATGTGTTCTTAAATTATAAATAAAGCGAAAGAATAATAAACCACTGTAAAATCATTGCAGCGTTTTTTGCTGTTTCTCAATTGAAGTTCCAATATCGATAGACATGTTTGAGTTAAAATCACTGCTAATATTGCAAAAATGGTTGAATAATCATTATTTCCCCCACTCGGTAGCACATTATACCTTCAAAATCGCGGAATTTTTCATTCGTAGCGTTCAAGTTTTTCAATATAACATCAACGACAGAAAATGAAGCTACGAGAAACATTTCTAGTCATTTTGAGAATCCGTGGGAAACCGAAAAGGCCATCGTTTACACGGTATTGACAGATTCCTTTTGAAAATCATCTACGTATTATTGTGGTCGAGAATACGACGAGAACGCCCCACTTGGCTTAGTCTCAACGTCGGAGGTCTCCAGGTCTAAGCAAGGAGAATTTCATTACACGGGATAACAAGGATGAAGCCTTGCCATCCACGGTACGGCGTGTAATTTAATTGGGTAGTTTCCCGCTTTTAGCTTCATTAAATCGTCGGAGGGTGCATGACATTTGCTTCCGAGGGAGAGCATTAGTTACGTAACTAGTAGGTACTATGGATGCCTGACGGACTAGCAAGCTCAAGACACTTTTTGCCGCGTCGCCGCCACGCGAATTAATATAACTCAGCCAATTTAACGAAAAGTTGCAATTTGATAGAATTCCGTCATCGTGAAGTACTTAAGTTAGAGAGAATGAATACAACTTACGAATAAGATGGAGGCACTCACCTGAAACAAAAAAGATTTTTCATTTGGTAACAGATTGAATTTGGAAGAAAAATGGAAGAAAACAATAAAGTTTCAGATCGAGCCCGAAAAATGGTGTGAGATTCGATGAAATAATTTGATACCAAAGGCTTTGTACTGACTGTACTGAATGATATGAATGTACTGAATGAAATAAATAATCATAATGGAACTGAACGAAATGAACTGAACGGACTGAATAATATGAAAGAACCAAATGGACTGAATAACTGAGGAATTTGTATCGATTTATTTTTCGTTATTATTTCGAAAGTATAAATCACGCGAATAACCACATAATCGTTCAAAGGCCTTTAATTGTAAAAACGAGGGTCTCAAGTGAAGTTTCCGAGTTTGAAAAAATGGCTCGAAAAGGGAGCTACCACTCTGTCGACGTCACTTGTTCTCTAGCCCCTGGGATAGGTTAGTGGGCAGTTTGGTGGGTTGTATGAGGGGTGAAAGGTAGACACTCTCTTTGGCAAGACTGGGCTTGTGACGTCAGCAATCTACCTCAGTTTATTACTACTTTTTAATTGCACTTCTCTCACAAACGTCTATTTCAATGTTTCCTAAGGATTTCGATTACACGAGGAAATTGTGTTCTCAAGAATGTATAATAATAATTTATGAGCAGATTCATAATAAAGAATTGATACATATTCCTCATTGAATAAACCTAATGAAACCGAATGCAATTAATGAAATAAATGGGCCAGAATAAATTGAATGGACTGAGCAATATTTGTGAACTAAAATGTACTGAATAATCTTAACCGCATTGAATGGAACTAAAACAACAGAATAATCGTAGTGGGGTTGAGTGATGAGAGTAATCTCAATGATACTGAATGAATAATCTAAATGTGATTTAATAAACTAAATGGACTGAATGAACAGAATGAAGTTTATGAACTGAATAAACAGCGTGAACTGAATTAATTTGTAGGTGTTTAGAATTGTAATTAAATTGAATTTGATTATTGATTTGACTTGGTATGCAAAGGTTCTTGCACGGACAATTTTAACAGACCTTAATACTAACGCTATTACCTCTACTTCATCCTCACTTCTCGGGAACTTTTTCAAGTACACAGTATAAAATGAAGTGTATATCTGCGTTACTTATAAATCAAACAACCAAAAAACGCTAACGAAGCGAGTTTGAAATTTGTATGTATAAGCATCACGTTCAAACAGACGCGTTTCTCCGATTGGGATCGGTCGAACGTGAAATTACCTCGGAGAAAACCGACTTGTAATTTCCAAGTTGATAAGGGAAAGTAGAAATTAATTAATGTGCTCACTCAAGGTTCGTTTACCCTTACGATGAAAGGGGTATGATATTCGAAAAGCGCAAACGACATCAAAGAACTTTAAAATTACACTTGACTCGGATGAAAAATTAAGCAGCGCTGAGATGAAAGGCCGAAGTTTATGAGATTCTCGGAAACAATCTAAAATCCGAATTCTCTTAGGTTGGATCATCTTTATAACAAGAGCTCGCTCAAAAATACCTCTATTCGGTGGTATTATTACACAATTTTTCAACTATTTGCGTTGGGATGAAATTAGTCACACTTTCATATGAAATATATTTGTTTCGATGTGAACCGTTGAATAATCACTATGTAATCCTTAAGCGCTTTTTTAGTAAAAACCAATAGATATATACCTCAATATTATCATGCTCAATATTATTACTATTATTATTATGATGTCAATTAATATTATTATAATGCATTTTTGTCTTATGAGTTTTTATAGAATATCCCAACGACAGTTGTTGCTGAGAAATTCTAAGTAACAACTGTTGCCGATTGTTAACTCTAAATCGTCATTGAACATGAGAGCGAAGGCTATTCGGTTTAATAAAAAACTGTACAATACCTGCAACGTTCTATTCCTCTCATTCCCATGTCATTAATCATAAATAACAATGCGAGAGTTTCTTTCAATTTCTAAATTAGTAAGACGATATTCTCATTGTAGGTCAATCAGGAAGGATGAGGGCAATATTCGGTTTTGAAAGACCGCCCAGGCAATACAACTTTTCATGCTTTCATGTCATCCGGCTCACCAGATACAAAAGCCTTTATTGAGGTTGCACTGCGGATGTGGAATGGTGTGAAAATCCTATAACGAGTACAGGGGACGTCGTTTATCGATCTACCGAGCGAAAACCGACAGGACGATTTGGGCGAAGCTCGGGAAAAGCCAAGGACGCTAAATCTCCATTTGAACAGTTGACAAATTGCTTTTCTCAACCCACGACAGCGATACGGGGTCGGGAAAAATACGATTTCGGCGGAATCGAAAGCAAGGTGGCTGTATCTAATGATTCTTGTGCCTTGAGGACGTACGCAGTTCAAATTTCTATTCAGCACCCCGAACAAAAGCTGAAAAAATCATAACTAGATGAACAGATTCATATGAAGCCCAATTTTACATGGAAGTAAGTTGAATACAAGGAAAATCGCTCAATTTCATTTCCTTTAGTACCATGCGGTGAAAAGTTTTCATATTTGTTTCGTTTCTCATGAGCCATTTTCTGCTACTTTAGTCTGAAACTGATCTCGATCATATTTTCTTCAAATTATATTTATATTTGAATCTCGTGAAAATAACAAAGGGATCCAAACTATACGAATAATTAGCATAACGGGACGTTTCAAAAGTGTGAAACGTTATCTTTCCTATCGCGAAAATTGACGACCTTCCCAATAAAACAAGCGGATTGGCGCCGGAAATTCGTCGCAATTAGAGGTTGAGCTCTTCCGGCCGATAAAACGAGAGGGGAAAAAATTCGCCAGATATAATTCGCAGAAGAGGTCACGATTGAAGCAATAAAAATTAGGAAAGCGATAATTATTCGGCCGATAATGATCGATAGCTCGTAAATCGTATTCTCTATTTCGCAACCGATCCCGTTCGAATCGAATTAAATTTTTCAGAACGAAACTCGTTATGAGCTATTCTTTGAAATTGCCATTACAAGATTATTTCATACATATAACGACCATGAGTTTTTTCGAATTGAAATCATACAAAATATTAGGGTTGAAATAAATTACAAACAAATGGACGGAGAATTTCGAGAATTTCCTCATCTCAGGAAATATTAAAAGCCCTGTTTTTACTGGAAACCAAGTCGGGAAACCGGTGGAAAAGTTTTCCTTCGCCGGATGAATATTCTAACGGAGAATCTTCTACCGCGTTTTTTTTCTCTTCCAGAATGTTCTTTCCAATTATGTCCCATTAATAATTCTTCCGTCAAAAACGAGAGGGACAAGCTTTTATTTAGGAAAGTTTCTTTAAAAATGAAATATCGCACCATAGTAGAGCGTGAATAATTGTTAACGGAAATGGTATTTACGGAGAGAAAGTCGTAACGTGAAATATTAACGCGTCAAATTTATTCAATATTTTAAATAATTTATGCGATTTTCTATAGGTAAAGTTTTTTATAGTTTATAATACTTATGGACTTCTATATTTTACTCAATGCTAAAAATTAATATAGTGAATTGAATCATTGTCTTCATTGAATCAACTACAAATTGACGTCAACCAACAAAAACCCATTTTTTTGAATTAGAATATTTCTTAGCCGAAAACTGAACTCTTTTTAACTGCTACTAAAAGCGAAAAATCAAAAAAAAATTAGTTTTTCAATTTAACAACGTGTTAAGTTTTTATTTAAACGTAACTAAAAAATGTTTGGCTTTGTTGTTTGTTTTTAATGCAAACATTTTTGGTTAAACGAAATTTTGACGTTTTTTTATTCAAAAACAACGTTTCAACTTTACTGGGATTTTTTTCTGAAGTTTGAGTATTTTTTAAAAAACTGGAACTCGCCTCATTAAAAATTGATTTAAATTATAGTTCAACGTTCCATATTGATTCAAGAAAGTAACAGTTTCGAACTAAAAGTTGGATTGGAAAAATTACTCTTTTACGTATTAAACGCAAAAACCGTCAAAAATCTTCTAAACTTTTTACTGGGAAAAAAAAAACAACAAAAAAACCGTTATTTTTCACGTTTTTTGAACGTAAAAAAGACTTACGTTGTTCCTTAACCGAGTTCAAAACGAAGAGGTTACTCAGGTTGACTTGCGTTTTTTTTGTTTTTTTTTTTACACAAAAGGTCGATGTTTTTGACAATTTTTGCTTTCTTGAAAACAATGCAATCGAAAATGTCTAGAAGAGGAAAGGACGTTTTTCCGATCTTGCTTTTCGAACAGACCGCGAGTTGCCAGGCAACAAGGGTCAAAAATAGACCCAAGCACCCCTAATATTAGCAACCTCGCTGTCAGTTAATAGAACGAATAGCGAACGGGCGGGATAATGATCGCCGAGGGGAGATTTCGCATTAACAAGACCCCTAAGACACTAAATTAGAAGATTTTAAAACGTTCGACGATTCGCCGGTAGTTAAATTATTGAATTCGAAGCAGTTAGTCAAAACTGGAATTGGACTGATACAATATGAAAATATACAGCATAGAAAATAAATAAACTCCCCCAACGGGAGAAATTTTCAAGTTGTTACACGTTTATATAATGGCCAAGTCATTTGCACCATAAATATCAAGAGATACTTGAATAGGCTCTTTTAATACTGACTAATAACGAAATAGAATGAAAATCGAGGAATTTAACTGCTCAGTGGGTAAAGAAAACTCATTACTTCCGTTATAGGCTTGTATAATGGAATGTAATTATCGAATTACAATAAAGTGCGGATTTCAGATGAATAAAGGAATTCAAAAACATCACAATTGTATGCTAGTCTCAAGCTTCAACGCGTCAAAACCATAATTTACTCGACTGCGATAACATTTTCGCCCGCAAATGAAACCTGTACAAAAACGCTGCAAATGATTGTACAGTGGTTTATTAATATTTCGCTTCAATATTGATTTAAGAAGACTATCCATTTGTCATTTTAAATATTCCGAACATTTGTGAACGTTCCCACCGAAAAACAGATGGTAACTATAGGGGAAAACTCCGTAGCAACTATTGTAATTTTAATTTTTCTTAATTTCCTAATTAAAATCTAAACTTATTGCCTAACGATACAGCTGGAGAGAGTGTTTGACGACCATTCCAATGAGTATAGAAAGATTTTTATAGCTCCAAGAACACTCGAGTTATATCCTCATGTCAAATTTCTAGAAATCTCCCAAATTCGGCACAAAAGCTGCGATAACTCGAGAACCAATAAAGCTATCGACCCGGCGATGGTCTCATTCAATTCAGCGTCCAAAAATCTATATAATTTGATACCACGAACACATTTTTCTGAAAAACCTTGGAAAATATGAATTTTCTCCCCCTCAAAACCCCCCAAAAATACCCTTAAAATTGAGCTAGCAACTTGGTTCAAGAATTGGGCCGTCGTAGGACCGAGATTGATTTTTGGTGAAAATTTCAAATTTTTAGCTCTTACAGTTTGGCCGGAAAACTGCTAACGGCGGACGGCGTACGGACAGAATTTTTTTTTATTGGATATTCGGATTCTACATGCCTTGAAACGTAAAACATCAAATTTTGAGGGGGGGTTAGAAAAAATTTTTTCTTGGGCGATTACAATGGTTTATTATATAATAAACCAAAACAACATTCTTTTACACACATTGCGAAGAATGAGAAATATAACGAGTGGGCGAAAAATAAATGCAATAGCGCCCATTGACTACGAATCGCATCGTCACCATCACGACCATCGTTGTGGCGGATCTAAGGCACGAAAGAGCCTGTCTCTCATGGGCAGCGCTCATAGGTGCACAATCGCCGAGTTGAATACACAAAGACGAAGCTGGAAGCTGAATTTTATTCAAGCGCTTCGGAAGATGAAGGTTAATTTGGAAGTCATCCCTCGCTTCTGTTCTGGGCAGGGCGAGCGGCTCAGGAAGTTGTCACTGCGTGAAGCCATCGCGTTGAATAGAAAGAACCTCATCTTCACTCGACGTACGAGAGAACCTCATCTTCCCTCGTAGTATGAAAGAGGATGCATCCGACGAGAGGACATCTTCCAGGAAGCGGCCGTTCGTTTAGTACGAAGCTCATTCGGCCACATGTGTCCCGGGGAACTGCAGAAGGTGATGGCCTCACTACCTGGCATGCAGTTCTTCACTAATGAATGACACGGCTGTACTAATAGTGCTCAGGCTCCGTTTGGCCTGAGCAGAAAAAATCTTTTCGCAAACTAGACGCAAAGCTATGTTTCGAAACGGGAAAACTTGTAGAGAAAGAAATTGGATGAATATTATATGATGATATAGATACGACGATAGTATGATAGATAGTTATTTATAAAATCTGCCAAGAGTAGGTCACCATTTGGACCGTTCTTAGTTAAAACAATCGAGTTTAGATTAGAGATGTATTTTGAGTATAATACCACGTAAATATTTGCAAGATAAAAAATAAATCAATATTCTTCGCTGTTGAGATTGAGGGGGAGAAAACCATGGCGACTTGTTCTCCTGCTTTTTATTAGCCCGCCGAGCACTTTCGCCCCTTCAGGCATCATTATTTTCGATGCGACAAAACAACAACGAATAATATTGTTCTGAGTTGAAGTTTGTAAAAGCGTCTCGAAAATGCCAAATGCCAATTAATTCTATGGATATGATTATGTACTCACAGACGCGAGTGTTAAATCGAGTTCTTCGATGATGTCAAAACACAAGAATTATTATAAATATTTCAAGATATTGCAAGAATTATTACAAATGTTTCAGGAAGCAGTCACCGTTGAATTGTGAATAATAATGAATAGCAATAGAAATGCGACATATACAACTGCAATTAAATTAAATTGAATAATTAAGAGAATTAATCAAGATAATAATTAAATGATACGAAGCCCCGCTCTGCGCCAACCGTACAATACAGAAATTAAATCATCTCATACTGTCTTCTCGAAGACATCATTATAACTGAATTAATTGCATATCCTTCGGTAATTGATTAAAATCAGGCTATGTTTGTGAATATGAAAGATAGATGAAACGCTTTTGATCTCATAACTGGTAATTTACTTCTTTTCTAGTGTTCACGTCATGAATATTCGCTAAGGTGCTGTATTTCCCTAAAATAAGGCGGTTTATGCGATGACACAATTCGGTATAATGTAGTTTAAGTGGGTAGTAAAATTAATTAGTGCATTATACTTGAAAATGTTCAACGTCTTGAATTTATCATCAATTCGGTCGTAAAACTGGAATTTATTTATGAATCTGACGGGCGGGCTCTTGGGATTTTTGTCCCAAATCGAAGTGCATATTGAATATTTATATATTGTTTTGAGGTCATATTGTTTATAATTTAGCTGTTTATGAGGGCCTAACTCAACCTTTAGTTACGATTCTTATGAGGCGGGTAGCGAGGAAAATTTGATATAAATTTTCAGTAGGGAGTTCTAAAATGTGTAATTGGCGAATCAATTGCAGTGAAGTTGAGACGCGTTTGTTATTTTTTCTTTTCTGTGTTTCTTTTTTAACAAGATATTTTTGCAGTTGGTTCATTTTCTTTACGTTTTTTAACTGCCACCGCGTTCACTTGATAAATGAACACAACTAACATGAATGAACTGAACTGCACTACTGAATGAATTAAATGTGGGTTAGATAATGTATTCTTCTGAGTGTTTGAGGTCAATAAAAGTCAAGACGCTATAACCCCAGTCAAAAACCAATAGAATCCCATTGATTTTTCGGCAAGTATTCAATAAAAATAATTTTAGAAAATCAATAATAATTTTTATAATTATTTAATAATTATTTAATTAATTATTTAATAATTATTTAATTAATTATTTAATAATTATTTAATTAATTATTTAATAATTAATAATAATTAATTTAATAATTATTAATCATTATTTAATAATTTTAATAATAATTTTTAATAATTATTATTAAAATAATTTTAGAAAACACTGGATTTTGATTAATCACCCAAGAAAATTTTTTTTCTAACCCCCTAAAAATTTGATGTTTTACGTTCCAAGGCATGTAGAATCCGAATATCCAATAAAAATAATTTTGGCCGTCCGCCGTCAACACTTTTCCGACAAAACTAAAAAAACTAAATTTTTGACAATTTTTTTTTTTTTTTTTTTTTTTTTTTGGAAACGTTTATTAATGTTTGGAATAGTTACTATCACAAATTAATGGTTTTCTCACATTATTATTGAAGCAAAGGAATAATCAACCACTTTACAATCATTTGCAGCGTTTTTTTCGCAAAAATCAATACAATTTTCAGAACAATTTTTGAATTTTCAAGGTTTTGAAATATTTCCTTCGGCAAGTAGACGACTATCGATTATGTTTTATATAGCAATCACCAAGAGTGAAATCATCATGAGCCGCGTGCCGGGAGTTTCCTCGAATCGAGTCGTCAATTAATGGTGAATGCATCGGATCATAGCAGTTCACGAGGAAAGTAGCCCTTATTCGTGAGCTAAGGTCACAAGGGTATCATCAGTGTCGAGCTAGAACACAGTTCACGCTATAAGATATCAAGTTTAGTACTGTTGGCCGTTAGTACTGTGGCATCCTTGATGTATTATCTTCGCGGAACAATTTTCCTAAAAATGTCTCAGCTGAAAGCAGACCTTGAAAATCCTGTACGGAGAGCAGATTTTAAAGGTTTCGCTTTCATAATGACACGCTGAGACCATTAAATCCTCGCACTTTGTCCAAGGGCTTCTTTCTCTAGCCCGTCTTACTTTTCCGCGTTTGAAGGGCGGATGGTACGCGGAAAGGTCGCAGGATTAAAGCTTTTTGGCAAAAGGCAAGCGGTGGAACAGAAACGGAAAAGGGAGAAAGAAATGGGAAAAAATGACGGTTGTACGAGTGCGAAAGTGTTGTAGAGCGACTGTCCTAAAGGGCCCAAGGGCTCGAAAAAGAACTCTTCGCTACAGGCTTATAGCTCGTTTCTCTTCTTCCAGCCGGCCATTTTCTACTGACGTGGAAAGTTGGTAAATACCCTTCTACCAAAACGGGAAAGAGGTAAAAAATGTTTTCGCGTCCATATTTCCGCATCTTCAACGAGAAGAGGGTTCTTTTCGTCGAGTATTATTGCTCTTGGAAAAATGCGTATGCCCTTTTGGCGTAAAGAATGTCGAACTATATTCAATATAAAGTACTGAGCGTACCGGACGATGATTTTCTTCACAGGAGGAAGTCTTGCGTTCATTTCAAACGATAAATTCGGCACAGCTATGAATTCGAACGAAATTTATACAATATTCGAATAAATTCGAACTTTCCAAAGCGTAAAATATATATGGCATTCAATTCTAAAGCTTCATTTAGATGAGCACTGAAATAGTCGAAACGCGACAATTACAGCCAGCAACTATCGGCAATATTTACTTTTTTCGAGAAGCGTCAATATTGCTAGAAATTAATTGCCGAACGTGGATATATTAGATCGGACCACTTTTTCGAAATGAAAATTGGCTCGTTTTATGTCTAGACGAAAGGTTAATATTAGTTGCTCTCCAGTTTCGTACGTTGTTTCTCCATGTGGGAAGAAAATCCTTAAGCATAGATTTGAATAAATCGGTTGATAAAATACACAAAAAATAGGTAAAAACAAACACGAAATAAAAATTTCGTTTCAGGTATTTAGCCGACCATTATTGGATTCTACTTATTTTTGAAATTTCCGTCATTTATGTTGAAAGTTAGAGAACTGGCACAGAGGCAAACACTTAGATTAATTCGGTATTAGAATAAATCGCTAGGACATTTAACGTACACTCTGTGAAGAATCAAGAAAAAACCGGTTTACCTATTCATTGGAACTCGAATAATTTCATTTATTATTATTTGTAACTTTATTCATACATGCAATTTTATCGGTAACATACACCCAGTTTTATATATTTATGATCATGATTACTAATATAACTACATAAGCATTTACATGATACTTATTATCTATTTTAATGACTGTTTATTGTAATTTACTATATCAACTTTTTAATTTTTCCCCGATTATTTTCCCGTCGATGCCCCAAACCTATTGAAATTTGAGAATTTGTCGCTCCTCTCCGGCAGAAAATTGTCGAAAACGAGCAATTTAAAAAAATTGCTTAAAAGATCATTGCCGCTAGTTTGTAACTTTCGGCAATGTTGCTCAATTAATCGTTGGCAATTACAATCAATTTTTGGCCAGGGATAAGTTGCCCGAAGAGGGAAACAATAATTGCTAGTTAATTTTATAAAAATAATTCTCATGAATAATTGGTCGCCTAAATAAGGCTTAATATTCTACGACTTATTGGGCGCCATAAAAGGAAAAAATCGTGAGATTACAGGTCAAATTTGATGGAACAAGGAAAAATCAACGAATTTTCGAATTGATGTCGACATTATTTATGTATTTTAGAAAGAAAAATTATTTTCGAGTTTTGCTCTATATAGCAAAAAGGCCAAGTTCTACGATTTCAATTCTATTAATCTATAATTCTATTTTTAACATCTTCCCTATATCATCTCTGGTCAAAATGTGAGCCAGTATGGTTTAGCTACTAAGGAAACATCATCCTCTCTAAGCCAATAGAGTGCACTAGTGAAGTGTTCCCTATTAAGTCTTTCGTTCTCAAGTGGCGACCAAGAAAACCTTCCTAGAAGGGCTCAAAGATACAATCACGGCAGCTCGAGCCAATAAGCTCGCCCTTTGACGTCGACCCTTTATTGAAGTCGATACTCCTTAATAGAACAGCCCTGATATCTTGAGTCCTTCGTTCTCCGCTATTATCTTATTGTCTTCGCGGCCCGGTGGTTTCTTCGTCACTGAGATGATGGATTCTGAGTAGAGCGTTCGTATTCTCGGTCTTCCTTTCTTCTATGAATAACCGTCAGTGCAACGATAATGACGATCGACCACGATACAGAATCACTCGAATCGATGGGAAATGAGGTCAAACTGAATTCGATAGACCTTGGCTAAAAATATAACGTTCAAATACTCGTTCGATAAAATTTCCGAGTATGGGCCTTTGACATTTTTCAAATTCACCAAGATGTCAAGAGTATTTAAAGTAGAATGGTGCTAATTCCATGAAGATAAAAATACTATTCCATTTTTTCCATCAGAACAAGTTTATAGAGGCTGCATCAGACTCAAAGGATACTGTTCGTGAGTAAACTGAAACTTCCAAGCCTCTTCTTTTCTTCGAGAGTCACGTCGCCTTGTGTAAATACGCGAGGTCAAGTACATGATCGAAACTCACTTGATAGATTTGATAGCCTCAAAGCAAACTTCCACAGGTCTCTAATCACTGACAAGTTTCGTTTTCCCCTAAATCTACTCGGGGAAAGGGCTTTTTTCCACGGTTCGTTTTCCCCTTTTTTCCTCGTATTTGAAGATCCTGCAGACGTGAAAAGGTGGACGCTATCGGACGAGGGCGAAGCGAAAATGTTGTTTGCTTAGGATGGGGATCCCTTGGCGACTGCTTTTTCGTCTCCTTCACGGTCTGACGAGAAAGAAAGCAAACAAGGGAAGAAGGGTCGAAGAGAAGTTTAGGAAAGGACATCAGTTAGGTCCAGTATTTCGAAGAAGTTCGACTCTAAATTTGAAAAATCGCAAAATCGATTATTTTGGGATTACCATTGGCGCAAGAGTACGAACAATTAATTTTGAAGAAAACTTTGGCAAACAGACTTAGCCGATTACGGTTGGGTGGAAATGCTCTTTCTAAACAATTATTGAGGCAATGGCCATAAACCAGTGAGCAATAAATTCTCAAATTCATTTTTAATGTTATTATTAAATAATGAACAATGGTAATCACCCAAGAAAAAACAATCTAACCCCCGTCAAAATTTAATTCTATACTTGATGTAATGCTAATACAACACTCTCATAAGCTGAGTCGTCAGGCAAATAATTTAATTAAATAGTAAAACTACGATACTTGTTATAGAGATTTCCATTTATAATTACCAAAATGAGTGGCGAGGTGGAAACCTTCACAAATGTTCGGGATACTACTTTTTTCACCAACGGAAGCTTCTTGCATCAATAATAAGAATAAATGAAATGACAATTAAAATTTAAAAAAATATACATATATAAACCGCCAAACCTATTGTGGTAATCTCTACAGTTGAATTTTCTATTTTAAATTTTTTTAGAGCTAACTAAAGCTCGTATAAAGCTAAATTATTTCGATAATTCATTCTACCTAGCATAGATTCTTAACTCGTTAAACTGTATAGCTCAGATTACTTCCTAAGAAACCAATATGTATCGTTATTTATTCATTTCAGTCTAGAACATCCTTGGCGAACCGAAGCATTGGAAACTAAGCGACACAGAGAAGACTGAGCTCGAGATTAGCTTGTTACGAGTTGAGGTTGATCCGGCTGTGTTCCAGAATTCGCTCTGCCGCTCTAAAGGAGGCCTTATCCCGAGAAAGCTTCGCTAGACCCGATTACAATTTCCAGTATAGTCGCAACAGGCCATGGCAAACTCATTCGAGCTGAGTAGACTCACCGCTTCCACAACAGCGGCATTCAAACAAGACTTCCAATCAAACCTTTGACAAGGAAAATCTCAATTAGAGAAACCAACTGATTCCGCCACTCGTAACTTGGATTCACTTGATCGAATTAAAAGTAGAGTGGGAGCGAGTGGATTATGTTCGAAGCGGTGAATTCGCTCTGTCGTCTATTTTCGATGAATAAGAAGTATCTTTTAAGAAAGGAATGCATTTTAGAGCTCAATATCTAGATAATGGGGGACTCTGACATAGTACGGAATATCTGTCCTATGATATTTTTACTACCCGCTGATATTCCCATTTTTTGAAACTTGATTCGAGATTTGAAAATTGATTTTTCCGTGTTTTCGTTCTTGTATCAACTAAATGGTCATGAATCCCAAAATCTATAATACATTTATTTTCTATAATACAATATTATATATAATTAGAAAATTTTAAATAATTTTGAAAAATAAAATTTTATTGGAGCTAGAAACATTTTATAGAACCAAAGTTTATGCAAATTTCCGACAACTAGAAGTCTATTAAAATCTATTGTAACAGTACTTCGTCAATCGAAAGCAGAATCGAAATAAACTGAAGACTAAGGCAATCCATCGTTTCTAAGAGTGATTAGTCGAGTCGATTTTTTTCGTCGAAACTTCAGCTTTCGAGCGTTTTCCCATTTGCTGGTCTTCTGATGAAAAAGCGCCTCTTCTCAACATTTGTTACAGAACCTACAATGGGAGACTTATCTGGCGAAGCGGAGCCGTATCTGTGACGGGAACACTAACAATTTGTGCTGAAGGGAACTGGCAGACAGCTTACAACTCGGTGACATTGAAATACTTCAGCCGGCCGGGGTGACTGATTGCGAGCAATGGAAGCAATGGGAGGAACTCGTACGCTCGATAGCATCTCCTAGAGTACATTTTTGAGAGCTTTATCCCGGTTCCGATGAGCCGCCTAAAATAATGTAAATATTTTACAGGGGGGAATATTTAAAAAAGAGTTTCCTCTCTGAAGTATTTTCTATGTCCAAAAAATCTTTAAAAAATCAAACACGAGTGATTTAATTACAGACATCGTTGCCAATGTGATTCGAAAACTCTCATCGCGATAATTGAGGAGCCCAATTTCTCAAAATAATAACTACGTACGCTCGGATCTGTTGAATGGTTTTTATTCTACCGAGGTCAGAAGGCCAATGAAGCTAAACAGGCAACACGTGACAGCCAGCGAGCTATCCATTCAGATAAGATTAAGGACATGTGCCCTAAGGGCTAACCGTGGCACATACGTCGTCTTCAATATTTTCCTTCGGCTCGTCCATTCGTTGTGAATCAGAAAATCGAGCAAAGATAAATCAATTAGTGGAGCCTGCACTCAGTAATGTACTCTTAAGGTCTTCGAGTTCTGTTATTCAGGTCTCAAGTAGCCTCTTCAACGGGCGTCTCGAGTTCTAAAGAAACGGAAACATCCTTGACCGTTCAACAAGTGACTTAGCCTCGAAAATAAATGTTTGAAAATGAAGTTATTTGATAATAATAATTCGATAAGTAATAGTTAGTGATCTTTTTTATATCAAAATATTTTTTCCAACCAAATATTTTTTATTTCGGGAAAAACTTTATTTCAGATAAACGATTAATTTTCTTCCTTTGTTGTTATGTGTATTGTGTGCTCGCATGCTATATATTATTCTAATAAATATACCTACTCATTTGGGCTTGTTCCCGCTCTCGTAAAGTAAGTCTCAATAGCGGGTACGTTTTAAGGACTCTTGGAGCAACTAAAATGTCTACACCGAATAAATCGGCTTAATTGACCACTATAAATTTTTATTTATTTATTTTTGTTTTGTTGACGAAAAATATTTTTTATTTTTTTTTGTTTTTTTAGTTTACGGATAGAATGTTTTCAAGAACGCTGCAAATGATTGTACAGTGGTTTATTATTATTTCGCTTCAATATTGATTTAGGAAGACTATCCATTTGTGATTTTAAATATTCCGAACATTTGTGAACGTTCCCACCGGAAAACAGATGGTAACTGTAAGAGAAAACTCCGTAGCAACTATTGTAATTTTAATCATTTTTATTTTTCTTAATTTCCTAATTAAAAGCTAAACTTATTGCCTATCGATATAGCTGGAGAGAGTGTTTGACGACCATTCCAATGAGTATAGAACGATTTTTATAGCTCCAACAACTCTCGAGTTATACCCTAATGCCAAATTTGTGAAAATCTCCCAAATTCGGCACAAAAGCTGCGATAACTCGAGAACCAATAAAGCTATCGACCCGGCGATGGTCTCATTCGATTCAGCGTCCAAAAATCTATATAATTTGATACCACGTACACATTTTTCTGAAACACCCTGGAAAATACGAATTTTCTCCCCCTCAAAACCCCCCAAAAATACCCTTAAAATTGAGCTAGCAATGTGATTCAAGAATTGGGCCGTCGTAGGACCGAGATTGATTTTTGGTGAAAATTTCAAGAATTTAGCTATTATGGTTTGGCCGGAAAAGTGTTGGCGGCGTACGGCGGACGGATAGAATTTTTTTTTATTGGATATTCGGATTCTACATGCCTTGAAACGTAAAGTATCAAATTTTCAGGTGTGGTTATAATTTTTTTCTGTGGGCGATTACAAAGGTTTTGTATTGAATAATAAACCAAAAAATCAAAATGAAGGAGAACAGCCCGAGAGTCTCAAATCCTTGTGCTATCGGTTTGTATCCCAAGTGCCCACCCAACTGGTGTCATGCCCGCTATAAAAATAGTCTACGGTTCAAATTTTCAAAGATTCAAGATTTTCATACTAATTTGCAATCGTCATCGCGACCGTTTCTCGAAAATTATCCACTCTAGTCGATGCATAAAACATGAATTCCGATTACCTGCGATATAGGTCCGCAGCCCTTTTTAGAAAACTCATTATTCAAGCCAAATCGAATTGCAAATTGAAGGGATCTCGCAATCGAATTGGCAATTCGCGAAGTTAGATGCAACCGCGCAACATCAGATATTCCGGCGAGAGGATTTTGTCTTCCGATACGTAAACACTATTATGGAGAGTTAAGAGCATTGCGTGTTTTTCATGAACACAAACGTGGGGATTTGGGTTACTATTTAAATCTTTCTTAATTTAACTTTCTTATGGTTACCACCGAGTGGATGGCGGATTGTGGTGACCATTAGAGACTTATGATTTTACAAAATAACCAAAACTCGTATTAAAGTTTTTCGAAAGTTTCAAAAAATAAAAGTTTTTCAGCACTGAAAAAAGTTTTCAAAAAACACAAAAAGCACTAAACTCACAATTAAAAGCAAATGTTTTAAACTATTTTCAAGTCCTAAAGAAATGGAAATTGCGTATACTGGCATTTACTGTAACAAGTGGAATATTTCTGTGAAGAGAAAGATGCGGGAATTTTCCGAAAATATTAATCGCGTAAAGTATTGAAAAAAAAAACTTTCAAAAAGAAAAACAATAAACAGAGACTTTTTCAGCATTCAATTTTCAGCATCGCAGACTCAAAATAAACGACCGCGGATAAAACGAAGCGACTCTATTAATAATCGTGCAACCTTACATATTTTAACTCTTAAATCTGAAGCACTTAACGACTCGCGTAACATAAACTAACGCTAAGCTTGAAAAAAGTTTACCGCGCCCGAAAACAAATTCCGCTCTCACAAGGTTTGGAAACATTCCAAATGTGATTTCTGTAGCCTTAAAAAGAGCACTTACGGGTTTCGAAAAGGGAGAATCGACATTATAAAAATAATTTATTCTACTAGGAATAATCAGAGAAGAGAGTGATTAATTCCATGTTTAAGTAGTAAGTGTAAGTGGTGAATTTGGAAGAAATTTTCACAGTACCTACTATTTATCTACTCGAACACTTTCTGAACAGAAGTCCGTCTATCCATGTGTCTGTGGTCAAAGAGTGACAAAAATCGTCAAATCTCGGTGAAAAATTAAGGAAACTCAATGAAATTTTCCGAAAATGTTCTCTCAGAGAATGTGAAAATTAGCAGATTTCGGATAACACACAGTGCTTCCGAGATATAATCGTTCAAATTTTTTTCCCGTGAAATGATTTCTACAGCCAGTGAGAGTCATTTTTGTTTAACGTTCAATGTTAATTCACGTTTCAATGGAATATATTCTACTGTACTATACTTTTAAGTTTTTTATTGCGAATATTTTCGAGAGTTATCCGCCTGCGACTGATTTTAGCGAGTCATAAACTGATTTTGTGCGAAGCCATTCGTGCTCCTAGGAAACATTTACTAAAAAAAATTTTTTAATTAAAAAAAATAATAAAAAATTTAGTGTTATTTGAATTTTGCTATCGCCTTCATTCTCCTTTTAGTTTAAATGAGGGAATTTTCGACGGTATATATATATGAACACACTTTTAGATTCGTAATTATTTAGTATCGCGATTTACGTTACACTCTGAGCTACAAGATATGACTGACCTGCTGGAGCCTGTTTTCTAGTCAGCGTTGCCGTGTAACTGCTGTGGCGACGAATATCCGGCTTTTGACGGTTGAAAAAACGGGCCGACGTCGAACCGAGGACGACGCGTTCGCGATCGCCGGCCGAATCGCTTTTTGTGCTCCACCGTCTGTGCCATTGGCGCTCCTCAGGGGCCATGTCTCTGGCACGAGGTCCTCCGGAGATCAATTCCTGAGGATCGGCACCGTCAAGACGGAAATACGAAGGATTATCTGAAACAGAGTCACGAGGTGGTTCAGAAAGTGTTTTGTCCGTATGATAACTATAAGATTTACATAGGGAAATGTTTAAGATTTGTTTCAAGACGCGGCTCGTGATAGGAAACCGACAAGTGAAATAACGGAGAGGGGAAAGTGTGATAAAAAAATTTTCGTTCTCCTTCGAACAATCGTGGCGCGCCGTACGAGGGGAAATCGGTAGGGGATTCGGCCGGGGATAAAATGTTATGGGGGAACTTTGGCTCGTATGGCCAGATGAGATGGTTTCGCGAGGAATGCGCGGGCGTTTTCGAATGTAAAAAAGTCCCTGATAGTGGTGAAAACGTTCAATAAAACTGTCATTTGGCGCAGCACGTTATCAAGGTCGAAATTTCAAGATGAAGTAGGGAAAATCTGAGAGATTCTCGGATTCTCAGAGAGAAGTAGTAATAAATACATTCAATTATTTCCTCGCGAACCCCTCCCTTTATTCTTGCATGTGATAAATCACGTGGTCACAATCACTGGTTGCAAACAGACTTTCGCGAATCCTGTGCGGAATCATTTGCTGATTTACGGTGTGCTATCGAGGACCAAGATAAAATATTTTTTGAAAGGAAGTTGTCTTGTGGAAAACGTCGTTTGGCTAGCTAAAACATTCAGGAAGTATGATACATTATAGCATGTTTAATTATTTCTACAACTAAAAAATTCATCATGAAAGCTTAGTTCGTGAACCGTAAAAGCTATCGATTTCATCAGTCTCATGAATCAGCTTCGAAGACCAAGCAACACCGATATCAAACAAGCCAATTGTAAGAACAGTGGAAACCACCAATTTTTCCTTCTCAATACTCATAATATCCATCAAATTTCGATCTTTCCTAAGAATCAAGACATATTTGTCCAAAATTTATTTTGTACTATCAAGCGTTCCTATTTCAAATGGTTCATTTGAGCGTTTTGCATCAGTTTATTAATGAAAAATAAAACTAAATTCCGTTGTTCAGCGGAAAAAAATCTACCGAAATAACGGTGTTTCAGATTGATAATCTACTCGCCCCGTATGACCCTCCCTACAAAGGCCGGTCAGGTGAAACTGGATCGATTATTCGTCGCCGCAAGCAAACGGGTGCGGTTTTGCCTTTAGTCATGAGCGTATCACATAAACATCATTTGAAATTGCTGAGACAAGCGATTTACAATGAATCAGACAAAGTCCCTCTTGGATGAAACGCTAGAATATTGAAACTCTTGCGTCTGCCGAGATAGTTTCTGTGCCCGATTGAAAATCATAGCTCTCATCAGGAGATCGTTTATACTGATAAATGTATCAGTTCGCTAGATTATCTGAATTCACCAACGCAGCAGAGTCGTTCTCAAGTGGGTTCATATGGGGCCGCTTTTTCTTCTGAATAAAAACGTTTTGAATTTCCTTTGAATGAGCAACAAGAAGAGCCTACGCTCGAGCAAATCTTGCAAAAATCTAAGTAACATTTTTGTCCCGAAGTCGGACGATTTGATTGCGCACCTTTCGTTTCCAACGCTCATTTTTTTCATAAATTCCAAACAAACATACAAACTGACGAACAACATGATACAGACATCTTGTAATGTTTTACGCTATGTTTTGAAAACTATGATGTACAAATACCTATAGTAATTATGTTCTTAGAGTTTTTTTTAATAAGTTTTTAAAATTTTCCGAAACTCAAGTTTAATCCGAAATTACCTCACGCATTTAAAGTTTTACAACATTAACACCTTAACTTTCGATAACTTCAACAAAAAATCATCAATCCAAACAAATAAATACGTCAAATGATAGGAAATCAAAATATCTTCAACTTCCTTTCACAATTTACCAATCTATTTCCCAATCTTTTATCCGTAAATAAAGAATATTGATCGAATGAATGCAAAAAAGCAATTTTTACATTTCTTTTTTCATCCCAAGTACAATAAATAGAAATTGGGGCAGTGGATACCTTGTAATGGTGCTACAAAGCCCTGATGATGCCCGAAGGGGCGAAAGTGCTTGGCAAGCTAATAGAAAACAGGAGAGCAAGTCGCCATGTTTTTCTCCCCCTCAATCTCAACAGCGAAGAATAAATAGAAAGATATTTGTCAAAATAATACTGTTTACTCTTATTTAAGTGAATTTGATTCAGGAATGAGAGTCAGTCAACCCGCGTCAACATGATTGAAATAGATCCAGATTACTGATTGGAGAATTAAAAGCTGAACCCGAACATTCAAAGGTCGTTTGATCGATTAGGAATCAGTGACCAGCCGTAGCCAATAATCCGATGCTAACATCAAACGACTCGACAACAAAAAGAATACAAATGGAATCGCAAACTTCATACGGAATTAATGATGTGCTAAGTTGTGAGAAAGAATAAATTTCCTGAATAACAGTTCGCTTACTTAGGAGGAAATAATAGGCAAGTAATAAGAGTTAGTCAGCTATGCTTTTCGACGACTGAACCCATTGATTATGATCCAATAAGAGTTTATGATGTAATAGAATAAATTAATGAATAAGTGATGATGATATATAAATAATAATACATGATAATGATAATAATGATAAATAATAATAATGAATGAATTCACTCTTACAAGAACACAGAGCCGAAAATGATGAATAACAATCAAATTTTTTCTAGTGCTTTTTATATTTTTATTTACGTTCCAGGTACTTTTAAAACCATGTAGATGTTGAAAAATTAATAAACAATAACTATTAATCATAAATAAATAATTATTTTCGAGGCCTTCGCGGGGGAAATTCGAATAATTTAATATTTCTCCAGCAAAGGTGTGCATGGTTTCAATATCAACCTTTTTTTAAGGTTAACTCGCATGAGACCATTTCGAAGTCAATAACGTCATCTTTCTCACTTCCTATTCATTAATCTACCGTCGTTTCTGAATGCAATTCCCTTTGCCTCGTTTAATTCCGGCCGACCAATGTTTTCCATACTCCCCGTCTTACAGCTTCCCAAAGAACCGTTCTATCTAGATCAAGTCTAGAATTATGACGAGCCATTGACAACGAGCAACTAAAAGCATAAATGCACCAATAATAGAAATCACCGACCCTCGTGTACAAAGGCGAGGTCACAAGCGGCTAACACAATTGAATCAGGAGCAGAGACGGAGCCCTCTTCCCTTAAATCTTTTTAACTGACCATTGTTTAGCTTTGGTTTAAATAACTGCTGCCTAAAAGGATGATGGGAGTCGAGGATGATTTCCCCTACTCCGGTTGAGTAACTCTATGGTAACTAAAGCCCGGGAGAGATGAGCGGAGGAAGTGATCAAAAGTCATCAGTCGCCTCTCAACTTGGCCTTAGGGATTTGACTGATAATATTGACGTACGAGATTTGCGGACAGCGGATGAATAAAGTTCAATAATTGATATTCGTTGATATTTAAAATGTCCATTAGCTCTTTAGATTTCACAGACCTATTTTAATATTTTTACAATTAGTATGGAATAGATATGTGATTTATTTTTGAAGAAGAAGCAACATTACAACAACCATTAAAAAAAAGCTACCTTAAAAAAAAAAAAAAATTTAAAAATTTCGATTAAAAAAATTACTCTGTAAATTCTTTGCATGAAATCCCCTTGATAAAATCCTCTAGCCAATAATTGAATCGGAAAGTAATACCAAGTTATATAACTCAAATAAATAATAGTAAATAATAAAAACATTTCTTAACTATAATTAACTGTTTGCCATTGTCAAGTCGAATTCGGAAATGGAGGTGAATTTTGAAAAACTGCTGAAGTCCCATACTCAGAGCCATCATTTGCCGTGCAACTATTTGCATATGTATAGTCGAATGGCTAAAAACAACGTCACATTCCCGTCCAAAACCAATCAAATTCAATAGAATGTTAACCCGATGAATGAGCAAAATTTGGCATTGTTGGATTATTAAGAGCACACTGTGCTTAATATAAGCACTGTAGTTGTTCGATTCTATTGACCGTCTGTTAAAATCAATTATTTGATTGCTCTAATTATCGTTTCATAGGGAGTGTTTATAGTTTGAATCGCACTCGGTGCTTCCGCGTTATTAACTTTTTCTGGAATTTTCTTTGCGCTCTTGTATACTATTTTTCATGACTAAATAACCCACCTCTAGCAAGGAAGGTCCTATCGGAAATTTATCATCACGCTTTTTTTTTATTAAACTCGAACGAATCAAATAGGAAGGATTAGAACTTAGGGGGAGGAGAGTACCTTATTTCCACTGATTCTAACTCTTTTGAGAAGTCCGCTTCGAGCGAAAACTCATCGCCTACGAGCATTGTTTGTACTGCGAGGACGTGAAATCGATTCCGACGAAGCAGCGAAGCTCGGAAAGACGCTTACACCTGCTAAGAATTTATGAGAAGCAGTCGCACGCAGTTTCTTTCGTTGACGGAAATCACAAGAGTTTTGTCTTACGATTCGTTTCACCTTTTGGTTCATTATTCACAAGTAAACCATAGTACAGTAAAAAAAAAAGCCCGCGTTCGCTGAAGGCCAAGCTAGCGCAAATCTATTATAGTAACCAAAGATGAAAAAGCGCTTGGTAGGATGAAAAGATTCTAAGAATGATTTTTTTTCTCCTCAGCAACACTTCGCCGCGTTAAATATTAGAAAACGTACAACCGGTTAAATTCGGTAAACAGCTTCGGATGAGTAAGCTAATCGAATACATAATGGTGAAATTCAACTAAGCGCAATTCGCGAGGTGATAATTGCGATAATTAATTGCCACAGCTTTCTACCGAGCTCATCCTATCAGATTAATTCAAAGCTCTGGTTGGCTAAATCGAATTTCCGTAACACGCGCTCCTCGTATCTCAACTGGCAACATAAATGAAGCCGCTGCTCTAAGCGGAAAATTCCTCAATTGTTTCACATTCCGCGGCCGTTCCGAAAAGTTGATCAAATTTGATTTAATCGTTGGGATCACACAGCGTATTTTCGCCTTTACAGTCAACATTTACGTCAATCCTTGACGTAACTTATATACACCCCTCCCATTATACCCTAATTTTCGGTCTACAAATGCCTTTTTTTTCCATAATATTAATAAAAAATAAATAACCGTCAATTTGAAAAACTGAGAATAATAAACTGCTATACTTTTATTTAATTTAGTTTAACTTATTTTTATTTAATGATTTATTCTCTTCAAAACGGTTAGTCATCGAACAATAAACCATTCATGTTTAATTTAGTTGAATTAATTTTTATTAAATGATTTTTTTATAAAATTCTGATTGATTATTGAACAATAAACCAAAATTGCGTCGAACGGAATTCGGCATTATTTTAAGGCGACCATAATTGTCACTCCAATCGACTGAATGAAGGTAGATGCGTAGGTCATGGGTTTTTCCGCGCTAGATACCTCCTTTTAGCTCTTCACTCTTGGTGGATATTGATCGGCTACGCCTTTTTCCTTCTCGCCCCACCTCCTCCTACAATTTCTATTCAGGCACAAACTAACTTACCTACCGTGACGTACGTATATCCCTTTCCGATGAACAAGTTGGCATTTCGCAGTAGCGTAACCTTTAATGAAATCATGATTGGATCACGATTGAAAAATTCAAGCCCGAACTAATGAATTGAAGGGCAGTCAATTACGTGGTAAAACCGTGCTAGCATTTTTTGAGCCTATAGAAATTCCATTTATTTCTATGATGTACAAAGAGCTGTTTTAATTTTCGAACTGGTTCTCCTAGGCTTACTGCTAGAGGGTAACACGATCAATAATACTTCGACTCGATAAAAATAACTCGATAGAAAATGATCGAGTATAATATTACACAGGACGCTAGAATTTAGAGATATAATGGATTTCCAGGTGCTTTCATTTTTCACCAGTGGTTGAAGAGCGATATAAAAGAACCTTTCAATACTCATAGAGCAAAGGAAATTCCATCGGTCATTGAGTGGCGGAGTTAGGGCCGCAAACGATAGAAAGCAATAAAATGGGTTCAATGACTAGCGGTTAATAAGAATAGAAACGGCCTAGAGTTTGGCTGGCGTGATTCCAAACGACGTTACTTTAAATCTTTCCTCAGACATTTGCCCTTTCATGGCCGCTAAAAGCCTTTTATGGGTTAAATTTGCTCGAAGACGATAGTAAAATAAAAATACAAATGATATTATTGAATAATAAAATAGAAATAGAAAAGATAGAAAATTAGAATGAAGAATAAATCAAATGGAAAAAAGTTCCCTATTCAAAGCCTATTCAAAATGCCTGTTTACATCAGGTATTAATGGTTTTCGATATTGGACAAGCTCAAGGTCAAATTTTAAAACCTCAATAGCAAAAAATTACTTTTTTCTACAAAAATTGAAGCCTAAAATGAGGAAAATATAATACGAGCCCAGCATTCTATACAAGATTAGTAGATTTAGGTCAATCAAAAAAGAGTTAGGGGCACGAAATACAGCTTTGAGGTTTTCAAAGATGAATCTCAGCAAAGTAAAGAAGCTTTTACGTCGATCGCGTGTATGGGCTTGAAAATATTTTAAAACCCCGTGAAACAGGGTTGAAAATTATGTTTTAGAACAGAGAATAATTTACAGAGCTTTCAATAAATTTATTAATGCTGAAGGGTTGGTCTCACGAAATGGTAATGGTTTATCTAAACTCAAAAGACGATAGGTTGAAAATAACGTAGTCAACGCAAAGAAAACAACGTAACCAACCATAGAACACTGATGAAATATTATAATGGGAGCTTGAACTTCTTGTATGAAAAAAATATATAAATTAAGACACAAGAAAAGCCGAGAGTGGCGAGCTCGGATTAAAGCGTAAAAACTCTTGACATTTTTTATACCTAATTGTTTTCAAAAAGTCAGCCCCTTCATTGTTTGAAATGGAGAATCGCGTATACTTCTACAGTCGGAGTAGAATAAAATTTGAACTGAATCCAAAAATCGGGGATTTTCCAATTCGATAAACTATTTTACAAGGGAAAAACGTCGGCCCTTATGAAACATGAGCGTCGTGTCCACCCAGACGAAAAGAATGGACTCACATATTCATAATAAGCGACTATTTCGGTTCGAAACCTGTTTCGGCGTCCACGTTTATTTTTCATGCACTGATTGCCTCATCAACTCCGTCTACCTGCGGACTGGTATCGTTGCCAGGGCGTTCTTTTTATTCTCCGCCTTTTTCAAACGCGGGTGACATCTCCGCAAGACAACAGGACTCTCCGCAACTCGGTTGGACAACAATCAAGAAACCGAAACGATCAACAGAAATGAAACGTTTAAAAATATCCTCGCCTGTCGCGATGGGAACACGACAGGTGTTCGCCCGGGGACGGACAATCTGAAGATGATCTGAGATGGAAGTAGGAGAGTCGCGGATGGGAGGGGTGAGGTACGCGCGGCTCGTGGTCCTCTTCCACAGAAAATACTACCGGAATGGGGATAGCCGTTCTTCATAACTTTCTTATCATATTGCACGGAAGATTTACTTTCGGGATGGTTCGGAACTTTCTCAAACTACCGCCAACTCGAAAACCTGTCCGAAGAACAAGAGATGTCAGACGTTTCGGACGCCTGATTTACCGAAGTCTACGTGGGAAGGTTCCTCTCGTTTATCGCGATGAAGATAAACTTAGTTCTTGGGCCAAGATGACTAGAAAAGCCAAATCGACTCCCGTGCACGATATTACGAGGGACAAACGCGAAATTTCGAGGCCTGCTGATAAAATAGGGATGTGAATTAAACGACAAAACGTTGATAAATGGACAATGAGAGAAGTCTAGTTCGATTTCGACTGGATCGTGTCTAGTTCATGAAACCGTGAAGCCTTGATTGCAAAGGAAGTCGAGCGATTGAGTGAAGTGTGGTCTGCCAGATTAAGAGTACTAGAGAAAATTAAGGGAAGGCACGAGGCAACAGGGTATGCGAACAGTGATGACCTCACGAGTTCAAAAAGGCCTTTTATTTTCACTAAATTAGCCTATGTTCGATTTAGGATAGAATACGAAAAAATGTAACATTCAAAATCATTTCTTTATGGAATAAATCGCACTTCTAAAAATATACTTATATGAAACTAGATGATACGGTGCGTGAGTGCACCGCGGCGTCTGGCCGGGGCGGAGAGAATTTGTTTCATAAGAGGTTTTCTAGTCGTCTGTGTTCTGATAAGTAAGTAGTTATGTTTATTTCCGACATGAGAAACCATCCCCGGGATGTTCTCGATGATTTCCATAAGTTTCTTGGCGATCGCATCAACGATTTAGGAGTTATCGGTAACATACAAAAATACTTTCTGCTTTATATGCACATAAACATACATATATATTATACATAATATAGAATTATGAAAATTCGAAGATAGAAAATAGGAACTAGGAGGATTTAACAAAGTAACAAAACTCCTACGTTCAAGTTTTAAAAAATACGAAATGCACTACAACTCACTATTAAAAGATAATTAAGAGAAAAAGGCAAAAAAATCTTTCAAGAAAGATATATCAATTTATTATAGCGAAACCGGGGCAAAGTACCTCGGACCCAGATAAACATAAACATTTTAAAAAACCGATTAATATAGAAATAAATACTATAAACCCCCCCACCCCATAAACATTATTACTACATGATGATCACTATCAAAATAAACCAACTAGTTTCAGGCACGAGAGCAAATTAAATTCTATTTGAAAAAAGAACATTAACAGACGAAAAAATCAGGTTGAGAAACAAAAAAATCGATATGTAACTTTTTCAACTTTTCAATCATTCAATTCAAACGACTCGACCAACGATTGACGGAACCAAGCGAAAATGACTTTAAAAATCAACTTAAGTTCGAATCATTCACTCGGATATATGAATCATGCAATGCGAAAGCAAAAATAGAAGAAGCACAAGACAAGGGCGGTAGCAATTGATATAAAAGTCAAGATATTCTCACCGAGAGCTTCCATTGTTTCAGCGTTGGTTGTCGGATCACGTGTCTCCGTCTCAACCGCCCTGCATCACAATGTTCCCTGGAACCAAGAGTGAAACAACGAATAGGATTAAAAAAAGATTCAGATGTGGAAAAGGTTACAAGCCTCATAGATGTCGGCGGCAGCACGTGATACGGCGGCGTGCAAAAAAGACGCCTTCATAAAGCGGGCGATGTTTATAGGCAACAATGGGGATGAAGACTGAACGCAGGTGAAAGACTGACAAAAAGCGTAGGGCGTGCGTCGGTTCTTATTTATGGGCATTCGTAGGATATAACCGCCGAAACTCGACATCAGAAAGCCGTACAAAAAACGCTGCAAATGATTGTACAGTGGTTTATTATTATTTCGCTTCAATATTGATTTAAGAAGACTATCCATTTGTCATTTTAAATATTCCGAACATTTTTGAACATTCCCACCGAAAAACAGATGGTAACTATAGGGGAAAACTCCGTAGCAACTATTGTAATTTTAATCATTTTTATTTTTCTTAATTTCCTAATTAAAAGCTAAACTTATTGCCTAACGATACAGCTGGAGAGAGTGTTTGACGACCATTCCAATGAGTATAGAACGATTTTTATAGCTCCAAGAACGCTCAAGTTACAGTTTGGCCGGAAAACTGCTAACGGCGTACGGCGTACGGCGGACGGCGTACGGCGGACGGCGTACGGCGGACGGCGTACGGCGGACGGACAGAATTTTTTTTATTGGATATTCGGATTCTACATGCCTTGAAACGTAAAACATCAAATTTTGAGGGGGGGTTATAATTTTTTTTTTTCTTGGGCGATTACAATGGTTTATTATTGAATAATAAACCAAAACGTGTCATCGGATTAATTCATGTTCCAACACTGTACTGAAATATTAAATACTTTATTTTACGGAAATTAATAAATCCTAGGACACTAAATCATAACGAATACAGAAATATCCGAGCCCTTAAGCCAAGCACGTTATTTCCCTTTGAAAGAGCGGGGAAACGAGAGGAGAAAGCAAAATATAATAATAGCTGAGGAAAAAACAAGAAAGGAAATTGTGGAGAAATTTTTGTTTTTTTAATTTTCTTTGGAGGAATTGCAGTGGAACAATTTTATGGTTGTCTTAGCGTGAACGGAGCGCCGTAGAGAGGGAAAAATTGGAGAGGATTCACCAAGGGATAAAATGTGAACGGAAAATGTTGGTCATTATTTGATGAGATGATGGAGAATACGAATTTGCAAGGGATGTGCGGTTCTCGCTATTGATGTTTCACGTTTCAATGAGCGAAAAAAACATTAAAAACAAAATTGAAAAAAATGACTCCGCCTACATTTCTTGAGTGAACTGTACTAGTTCAAGGAAAAAAAGGTCAATCAAAATTATTTTCGGTCCTACGAAGGCTGTATTCGTTGAAAGATCGTTCATTAACTCAGAAAGAATTCAAGGGAGGTTTAAGAATAGGAAACGAATATTTTCCTGCCCCGCTTTTACTATTCTTTTTTCTGCAAGCATTTGCACACGCTGATCGTGAATGCCATTACAATTTAAAAGGTTATTCCGAAATCGGTTTCTGCTACCAGTTGGTAGGCCGTACGATTCGCGGACGAATAAATCGCTGTTATTTCGAAAACAATCCACTCTCCCCGAGGGAGAATGCTTGTTAATTCTACCGGTGTTCCTCGCACATGGTGTACCTTGGTCGGCTTTGAGTTAACAGGTGGATCACGGAATTAAGTTATAATTCAGTCTTTACGGCCGTGTGTGACATTTCCCACGCGCTTCGAAGGTGTTCGGGGGTAGAACGACCCTCCAACAAAATATAGGCGCTATATGAAGCAAAACTCGTTCCACGAGGGGTAAAGTTAGCTGTGGCAAACAACTTTTTTCAGAGTTAGCAAACACGTATTTTTTGCCTTTTCTTCTCTTATGAATATTAAACATCACAGCTCAGCTGGAATAAAAATATCTGCCCTCTTTAGATTATCCAAAAATGTAATATTTTCATCATGTATGGATTGGTGTTTGGTTTGGTGTTATACTCGGCTAAAATAATTTCAGGAATTTCCCGAAATACCGAATTCGAGATTAATGTATTTTGGAAATTGGCCAAAACTATGGTCTCGCCTGTTCTAAGAAACTTCTCTTTGCAATTTGCAGTTTTATAAACCGCCATATTTTTATTTTCAGTTACAAACTGATAGTATAGGAATATTGAGTAAATCGTGGCGCGAGACCTTCTTCGGATCAAAGCGCGTAATTGTTTCCAGGCTCTTCAAATTAGATGTAGTAATGAATGAGACCAACACGTGTTCTCAATACCATTGATGATAACGGACGATTCAAATAATTCCTGGAAGCAGAAGTAGCAGGAAAAGTAGCGGAATGAGATGTAAAATTTGATGCATGAAATTGAGAAAATGAATGTAAAATAGGTAGGATGTAAAATAAAATAGGTAGTTAAGTGCATATATAGGGAGAAAAAACGAAGAAGGTACGGAAAAAATTATTTAGAGAAAAATATGAATTAGTAGGAAAAGAGAAAGCAATTGTAGAAAAAAAGAATGGGAAAAATACCTATTTTTAAGGGATTATGAAAAAATAGAAGACGGCTACTATACAAGTAGTATATAAGCAAAGAAATAGTGAAACAATTTTTAAAATACCTGAATGGAATTATATACACAAACTCGAACAGGTAAAATCGGATTACTGCGGGTGTATGGGAGGATCAGGAGACGAGAATGACACATCCTGTATCCTTCGATCACTCCTCGAACTGGCCCGAGGCCAAATGTCGTTGTCTCTCGTGGGAGGATAAACCCCCGACCGATCGGAACTTCTTCTTGTTCCGTCATTGAGACAGGTTAATAAAGACGGTCAACTTCCGGTAACAAAATGATACGTGAAAGACAGAGGGAAACACTGGGGGAAAGAATACTATCCGACACCGTCTGAAAAAGGAAGCAATACATCACGTTGTTGGTGTAAGGAAGAATTAACAATGGTGTCGAGGGTTGAAAAGGTGTCGCGTGCTCCGACAGTCAAATTTAATACCTTTCTTTGTTGTTACTCTGTGCAGAGAGCTCATCTAGTTACGAACAGTTTACAGCAAGAAGCTTTTTTAAGGACCAATATCCGTCTAGTACATTTCCGGACGACGGAAGGAAGTGGAATGAGAATTTATTTTTGACGGCGCTTCAAACTCAAGGGCTTCGGGGCCGGAAATGATTTCCGTCAAATCGGAGGGTTGGTTCGGGAAATGGCGTCCAAATGTTTCGACGGAAAGGTATTCAGTGAACAAAGCGTCGATTTGGAAAAATCGGCGATGGAGAAATTTTCTAATAACATCCTTGGTGCATTTACGTTCTCAAAATTGAGATCGGCGGGAAAACATTACGGGAACCAGTGATTTTTATAGCCATTAATGCTCGATCTATATCGAGTCATATTAATGGAACTCAAACATTCGGCGCGGAAACTATCTCGTGATCCGCTAGAGCAATCGACTTTGAATCATTTTATTCATTGATCAAATCAATTGATGAAAAAGATCATGTTGCAGAAACATAAGAAAATTTAGATTTGCGTATTGTAAAGAATTACCCATGAAATTTATACATTTAATATATATTGTATTATACTGTATAATTATTGTATATGACATACATATATATTTTTTGCAATGGTTATGATTTTTATGTGCTATTCTCGTCAATGATTAATAAATGCCTAAAATGGTTCACGGTGAAAAGAAAATGCTAAGGGCGATATTCTCCATTCGATTCTCGAACCTTAAATATTTTGAAATGTAAAACCTCTCATTAAATTTAGGAAGGTAAGATTTTTTTTAGCAATTACAACTGTTTTATCGAATAAACAACAGGCAAAAAACTTTCTTTACGTTCGACGAAAAAGTATATTTATTCTTACTCTTTCGGAAATTCAGATGTTTTCGATACGTTTTTCATATTCAAAAAGGAGTGTATTTGAGAAGCGTGCGAAATCTCGGTCATCTCTCCGCAAAAAACCCTTGACTCAATCGATACGGGAGACATTATTTTACGAGCCTGCTGGATGAGAGGCTGATGGTCCTTCGCTCGGTAACTCCCTCATCGCCTTCATCCAATATAGAACCAGCTGACGTAGATTAATTGATAAAGCTCGTTCATTAGGCAATTAAGATGGGCCAAACGTAGCAAAAGGTCTGAACCTTTCCTTTCGTCGGGGTCTTATACCTTACCTTCTCTCTTTTCGCTTCAAATCCCGCGAGAGCTTAGAGCTAACTCGGCGAAGATTGGAAAACGATGGAAGTTTTACGTCAGGATATTCTCCCCCGTGTTTCGAGCTATGACGAGCTGAGAGAAAATTAAGGCCCACGAACTAAGGCAGAATCAATCTCGGCAACGCAAAGAGAAGGGTTCGACCCTTCTTGGCAACATCGGATGAGATTAGCATTGAAGAAGCAATATTTTTGAAAAATGAGTCGGCCAGTTGTTACAAAGGTGTGTACGCAGCGGTAAATTTTGAAATGTTCCGCAATGCAGAAGCAAACAATTCAAGGGATCAGCAGATCGTATGCTGAAGATCACCTCTAAAAGTTCTATATTTTATGTATTGTGGATGTTTTCAAGAATCCTTCGGCTTTCCATATATTGTATGTAGGCGAGAGACAATCGAAATCGGGCGAGTGTTTTTTTTCTGTATGGATAGAAGTATTTATGGTTGAGGAGTGAGTATACGGCGAGCTAAAATGTGCTAACCGTGCTAAATTTAACATCAGTCACGAAAACCTGTTTTCTAGGTTGACACATAAGTATGATTATATCAGTAGGTATAAAAGGGCTATTATACCCTATAAAACGGCTATTATACCTATTATACCTAATAGGGCTATCACTCTTATCAGTGACGTCGTTCTTCTCCACCTATTTATGACGTCACGTCCCCCTCCTGCTCAAACCAGCCCACCCAACTGATCAGAGCCTCCTCCCACCACCTCCCTTTATACTACGAATACTGTGTGAGTGTGTAAATTGGATATTCGGATTCTAAGTGCCTTGAAACATAAAACACCAAATTTTGAGGTGGGGTTGGAATTTTTTTTTTTTTTTTTGCGATTACAATAGTTTACTATAAACGTCCGTGTATGGGGGAACACGTTCATTGAACTGTAATTTGGCTTGGCGCGTTATTAAGCTCTAAATTTCAAGATGATCGAGGGAAAATCAAGGACATTCTCAGAAAAGTGCATTGTCCTTAGTTACGTTTCAACTACTTAGGAACCCTACTTGGGCGAACCCTTTCCTTCTTCATTGTGTTTAAATCACGCGGTCAACAATAGCAGTTAGGAACATTTTTTCTTTCCAGTATTATTGGTGGATTATCATGGCGTCCGGTGAATGATTTTTGAAAGGAAATGATCTTATTTAGCGGAAAGTATTTTCAAATAGAATGAACACGTATAATCGTAACTCGTTTCACAAAGCTGCGCAGTTAATAGATTTTATTTATATACGAACTCTATACCGAGACGGTTACGCAAACAGGGGAGTAAACCATCTTTCGCTACAGCTGCTTGACAAGCCACGCCTAGCAGCTTGAAAATGCTGCAAGACGCAATATTTTCCCTCGAAGGGTTCTCACCTCAAACGGAACAACGGGAAACATGCTGTCAAACTGAATTCTCGCTTGTCGAGCGAATGTGAGCAAACAACGTCAAGAATCGAACTTTAATTTGAGGTTGGGAAACGTGGAACGAACAATTTACTACGTTTACCTCGGTAACTTCATCCTTAGCATGCGAAACAGGAACTGTGTCGCAGGAGCTTATCTGGTATTATTGGAAACTCGCGTTTGCTTGGAATCCAAACTCGGCGAGAGGTCCGCGTCGGCTTATCAGGCTTTTCTTATTGGATGAGCACGAAACTCAGATACGAACTGACGAGCAATAGGGGAACATTTACGCCCGAAGAGATGTACAGTATTAATGACCTACTTGGAGGAGAATTGTCTATTCTGTGTTTATTTATGAAAATTCAACGATGGTATTGTGTTAGAATTGTGTTACAGTAAGACATTCAGTTTCCCTTCATAAGTCGAAAAAATTGGGCCACCTGTGGTGTAGTGGTACGGAGCGTTAGCTCTCTACACGGTGGAGCCGGGTTCGAATCCGGCTGGGGTCAAACTCATATTTGGCCCGCCCTTTCGTCCTCCACACTCAGGGGGGTGAGGCAATGAGTAGCCACGAGCGAAATCGTCAGAATTAATAAGTGCAGAATTTATGGATAGTCTTCTGATTCCCCTATAGGAAAAGCTGATGACGTCCACGACGGGAAAATATTCCCAGTTGGACGAAAATCCAAGGTGAAACTCCTTGTTTACTTTACTTTACTTTTACTTTATAAGTCGAAAATGGAACCAGTGGAGCTGAAGACATATAAATCATATTTAAAAAGCAAGTTAACTAATACGATTAGAGCTTTTTTGCGAGTGTTTAATATGACACAGCCATCAATTCGATTTTTAACGGTGAAGCTTTGGAAGCTGGTTTGTGACCTCAAGAATAGGACAAGCCTTCGAAATAAATGGAGAAGGGTTTTATGGGGTCAAAACTTCAAAAATTAGCGATAAATTTAGCCGACTCATTCCCTCAATTATTAGTTCTACAGCCACAATTTTTTGCTTCTATCATTTTTTTTTTCCTGTTGTTCGTTGAAAAATATTTAATGTCCCAACGCTAGCACAAAGTCTAATAGCAGTTTTTACTACAACTTCCAAAATTCAATTAAAATAACAAAGTTGGCTAGTTTTTTCATAGTAATCAAACTATTCGCCTCTGCGTCTGGCGAGGATAGAAGCAAACAATGAAAACAGCTTTGAACTCGGCCGAGTTTATTTCGGGCCGCCCTCGCACAACCCCGCCCATCATTGCAATGCGAGATCATCCTTTTGCAGATAAGCCAAGTTTTCCCTAGCCGCCTTAGCTCGCTTTCGCTCCCTCTAATTGGACTTTCCTTGAACCATACGTTGGATATCTTCCCACAATGCCTTTGCCTCAAAGGGTTCCAGTGATATTCACAGAAGACAGTCGAATATCATGCAATAAGAAAAATACAGTGTAACCTTTTCTAATTGAATATTACCAATAATCGACAATGAGGTCGTTTAGGGGACTGTCTTATAGTGGAATTAATTTTGCTAAGTTCCCCTCCAAAATCTGCGGTCGAAATAGGCAATAGTTTCCAGGAAAAGAGTTGGTTCATATTTTTGAACATAAGAAAAGAAATCGCTCTTTTCAGTTTTTCGCGACTTTAATCCGCAAGGTTGAAAAGAAGAAGAAATTGACCATAGTGTTTTTTTGCCAGTAAAATTCTTTAGAAGATTAAGTTACAAAAATTGAAATTCGCATTATTTGTAGCGAAGGATAGCACTTTGCAGCGAAAACTACCCAAGGATTGAAAATTTGTTTACTAAATCACAGAAAACTTCATCATTTGCTAAAAAAAAAAGTTTGGAATCTTTAAAATTTTGAAGTTGGATGGTCTTGAGATTTAGCTGTTTGAAATTTTTATTTCTGTTTAATTATTTTTTATTTAATTACTTTTTTTGTAGATTTACTCTCAACAAAACATGAATCTTTATTTCACCATACTTATCGAAATATACTTCCCATGCAATAATATAGGTACTATTGGACCTTAGTGCATGATAAGACCAACCTTCTTTGCTGGAATATCGACAGGAATAAACTAAAATGTGCTTCAACGTTTACAATTTTTTTCAGATCTGCCTACGGTAAAATCAATAGCGACTGACGGAGGAACGTCAAAAGATACCATCATACCACAGCGGACAGGTTGACAAAATTGTCGAAGGAAAAAAGCTCTCGCAGTTTCCCGGTAAACAAACGTCATACGTTTTTCCATTCCAACTAACGTTGACCAAATGCTATGTCAACTCAGAATAGCTCGCATGCGAAAGGTTTGAAATATTTTTGTGCTCGTCGTTTGAAATCGGCTCGACAAATCGGCGCCGTTCAACTGCCCACGCCACCGATGGGCGACCTCAAGTCGCAGTAATAATTCACTCTCAGCTCTAGTTGGGACCTTATTTTCTTGGAACTATTCGACTTATCGAGACGAACTAAAAGGGCGCAGCGGTCGCTCATATTTGCCTTTTCGGAGAACGAAAAAAAAACACGGTGACTCAGGCGACTCGGAAGATGAATGAAAAACAGTAGCAGCTATTCAGATATTCAGAGTAGACTAGCCAGACCAACGTGCTAATACAATAGTTCAGGCGAATCTCTCCTCTGCGTACTTCCAAGCAGAAATAAACCAACAGAGGCAACACTAGCAAATAAACAATCGCAAGATATTCCAAGGATTGAACCAAATCGATAGCATTTCCTCTTGGAAAGGAAAACCATTCGAGCTTCGAGGCTGCCAGTAAAAAGACTTCCTATTCAAGAGTGAATTTCAACACACGATGAATACCGGTTAACAAAACATGAGTTTTCAAATTATACATCGAGATAAAACCGTCATGCATTATTTAGACTTCGTTTATAGTTGAAAAGCGAGAATTTCGCGCTTCAAGCGTGAGAAGCGGAAAGGCCGAGACGGTGAAACAATCAATAAGCCGGATGAGTTCATCAAAATTTCAGACGAACTGCATATTTCAGAGAATGGCGTCATCTGGCAGAGATCCACGGATTAAAACACCTGTAGCAACGCCAGATAGACTGGCCACCGTCCCAGAAATGTAAGATTTTATACATAGCCGTTGAAAATCAAGTTCGAATCGTTTAAGTTATCGTACAGCTCAACAATTTCATTTAAAAAATAAAAATAAGTTAAGGGTTCGAGCCAGAGGAGTTTGGCGGCAATAAATGGATTCCAGCACATTAGAGTCCTTCAAGCTTTCGATATTGTTGCCTTAATCAGTTTCACCAATTCTAGTACCAATTGGTAATCGATACAAATGCGAGAAATTTCAATATCGGCCTAACTTGAAAAAAAATTATGGCTCGAGCGTATTACATAGTTTTTCCGGCTAACGAATTGACAAATAAAATATTAAACGTATTCATAGCTCATGAACAGCAACGAAAGTGATGCTCTATATTTATATTCATAATTCACGTTGACAATATCATACAAAAATATTCATAGTTTCACTACGGATATGCATTGTGTTGGAATTAATGAGGAAGCAATAGGCGAAAGCGCTCAGATAACAATTTGGTACGTTTGTCACTCAAGTAAATTATTGTAGCCATTGGTTATTTTAAAAATGAGATAAAACATCTCTAAACACAACAGGACAACTGACGTTTGGCCCCAGTGAAATGGAACAAATCCGAGGGAATCTGGAAGCCAATTTCGGAAACGACAGAAAACGAATTTTTTTACGTCAGGACCACAAAATAAAATGTCATTTAAATAGAGGTTTACAAACTCCTCAAATGCAGCTGAAAATTCATTTTTCGAGAAAAAATTGTCAACATTTTTTTATCACAGTCAAACATTGACAACAAAAAGGAGCTGGAGATTTTAGTAACGAATCTTCAGAGAAATCGGTTCACTACGCACGTATTAAAAGAGCGTGGGCGTGTGTTCACTTTCACTCACTACTTCACTTTCGGTCCAGTCACAAATTTATGCAAATCAGCTTTACTAATGCAAGTAAACAAACGTCCTCAATGTGTAAACATTCAGCAGGCCATATACAAAATATTTCAACATTGAAAAATAAAAGTCCATAGGAATTTCGACATTTTCGATGTCAAAAATGCCGACTGTAAATGACGATAAGCGAAATAGTTTACCTTGACTATATTGTATATCCTAGGGCGCGCACTGCTTGTCTAGTAAAGCGATACTGGCGAGGATAAGGTTAGGAGCACCCCGAGAGCCGGGGTCCCCAATTCAAACTCGGCTCCGGCTTTTAAGAGGGGAGGCCTCAAGGCAGCTCTCAAGTATAGTTAGCCAAGACCCCTATACAAAGATCCCGCCCGCCTCCTACACATGTGCATTCGAATAGGTAGTCGACACGCAAAAAACGGCGGCGATCCTATTTTCCGGCATCTTTCTTTTGTCGTCGCTGGAGTTCAATCGTTGACATGAGAGGGTTGGAAAAGGTGTCGCGAATGCGTGAGAAAATATCGTGAGAAACTCGTAAGTGGAGCGAATCTCAAATTTCAAGCCGATTACAGCCTCTGAGCGTTTGCGTACGTTTTTCAAGTCAACTGACAAAATACCATTTTGGTTTATTATTCAATTAAAAAAAATTCCAAGAAAAAAATTCTCCCCCAAAATGTGACGTCTTAGGTTTCTCATTCTAAATTCTTTCCTAAAAAATTGATGTTTCACTATTCAAAGAACGTAGAATTTGAGTATCCAATTAAAAATAATCCGTGGATAGTTTTTCAGGAAACTGTAACAGCTGAATTCTTGACATTTTCATCAAAGATCAATATTATCTGACAATGGGTCGATCCTGAATTTAATGTTGATAGATCAATGGTTCCCAGGTGATCACTGCCATTGTCTGAAGTTTTAAAGATTTTCAGAAATTTGGCAACACGCTATAGCTCGAGAACTTACGATGCTACGAAAATTGATCTATACTCGATGGAGTGCTCATAAAATTATCTCTTAAGCTGCATCGTAAGGCGAATAATTCAACTTTTAATTAGATAATATTAAGAGAAATAAAAATAATCACAATTACCATAATGGCTCAGCAGTTTCCCTTATACTTACCAATCTGTTTACAACGTTTACAAACGTTCGGAGTAGTTACTATCCCCAAAGAATGGCCTTCTTAAATCATAATTGAAGCGAAAGAATAATAAACCTCAGTACAATCATTTGCAGCGTTTTCAATAGATCTAGACACATGTCATATCTGATTTCTAAAATTCTCGTGAATTGCTCGTTGGAGCTGCAATAATTGTAAATAACAAAATAATAATTATCCTTTTTTGTTTCTTGCATAATAATAATTTTGCATAACTTTTTTTATTTAAAAAAAAATTAAAAGTTAAAAAATTGAATTATTAAAAAAAATTTAATTGTCCACAGAAAAAATGATTGGCACATAAATAATACATACAAAAAAAAATTATTTAATGTATTATAGGAAGGTACTAACTAGTTATAAATACCACATTTTTTTCTTTCTTCCTCCCTTTTTTTGCGAATTTCTGGTCTCCATAAATTACAGGATATTGATGTACAGGATATTGCTAATCAAACATATAAACAATAGATGTATCCTAACTATAACGTACAAGTGTCCTCTGTATTACCTCTAACAAAAGGAATAGGAATTACAAACATCGCTTAGCGAAGTTAGCGATGAATTGGCAAATCAGTATACACATGTCCTTTGAGAAAACCTTGAAAATGGATATTATAATAATTACTGAGAAAAAAAACTTTTTTTTAAATTTCTCCGTGGATTTTGAGGATTAAATGTAAGAGTATTACGCAACGCCAATTGTTCCTTCATTGAAATCTATCGTGAATCTGTCTCAATATTAGCATGAATCCCGTTGATTATCGTTCAAACTGTGATAATTTGAAGTTTACTGAAGAAAACTGAGTAATTGTTTAATCAGAATTTTGAAGAAAAATCAATTCGAAGGTTAGTTGTAATTTTGTTCGATAGAAGAATACGACGATAGAATTGAACAATTTTCCTCCGTTGATAGAATATCGCACAGCAACCGTTCGACGACCGAAAAACAGAAAATACGTCCCATCTGTAGACGACACGCAGGTCACGTTAACGCGTTGTTTAATCTTAATACAAGCGATTCATCAACGAGTCTACAACAGCGGGCATCGTGTGGGAAGGTCGAGGGCTTAACAGAAATAATGGTCCCACTAACAAGTAAAACCACCTCCGTAGATAAACAGTGTCACGCCAGTGTCGCGCTAGACTCGGCTATTACCATCATCTGTTCCCCTCTGACGCCTCTTGACCAGCCAACTGGCGTGTATAGTAGGTAATCAGTCAAATAATTCTGCCCCATGAAAAAATTCTTCATTTTCACTTCCATGTTTACGTTTTAAGTGTACCGTTCGAAGAATCGAGTTTGGAATTCGGAAGAAATTTTTATTGAACTATAGTCATAAACGCTTTCTGACACAAGTGATACAAACGTGTCTGTGTGTCCGTGGTCAAAAAGTGACAAAAACCGTCATATCTCCGTGAAAGATGAAATGATGCAATTAAATTTTCAGAAATAAATTTCCAAGTAAATGTTTGCAGCAAAATTGTTTTCTATTGGTTTTTGGACAGCCCACAGTACTTCCGAATTATACGCGTTCGACGCTTTTTTTCTATTTTGATTTTTACAAGCCGTAAGAGTCAATAATTTCAAACGTTTAAGGTCTTAAAATGTTCATTTTGGCAAGCAGAGAAAGCTTGATTTTTTGGATATTGGGTCACACACCGTACTTCCAGTTGTAAAATTTATTCACGGGGTATTATTATTTTGATTTTTTAGGGGCCTTAAAAATCAATATGTATGAAATTTCAAGGTCTTGAAATTTTTTTGGGCAAATCATGCCTGATTTTAATCATTAAGTCACAAACCATTCTTCCGCTTTATTAAGCTGTTTCGTGTATTTTTCGAGTTATTGGTATTCTAGTTAGTTTTCCAGTAACAGTGTTGTATTGTACTAACGTTGCCTTTGAATGATTTTCTCGATTTTATAATATTCTCATACCACATGCATAATATATACCCTATATAAGTAAGAATGCAATACGAAAATCCTTCAACTAACAGAAGAATCGCTATGAAAACATGAGTATACGTTTCAAAAACAAAACCTCGGCGCACTAGAGCGAAAATGCATAGCGAAAGATGTGGGCGAATGCCTGTTTGAAAATTTTCAAAGCCTCTCTCCACTATACGAACGTTTGGGTCGCGAACGAGGAGCTCTCATTCGGACCGGAATCAATTTAGCAATCGGAGGAACGCAGCCTCGCCGTACAAATGGCACGAAGGCTCCCACGTCCCATCACTGCGAGCAAACAGTTCAGTCCCATACGAAGTATGTTTCCACTTCCAGATCGCTGCTTCTAACAATGAGATGACGCTTGGATTTTCCTCCCGCCCATCGCAAACACTGGATACGCCAAGTTTGTGCATCAAGAGTGGTTCAGCATCATTCAAATGAATCGGCGGTGCAGATTGAATCCATCATTAACGGAATGTCGAGTTAATCGATTCGATCATTTAACTAAGCCGACAAGAGGCAATTTACATGATTACATACTTCGAACAAATGAAGAACGAACGAATGAGTGAACTTGGATTAATTTTATAGCCTTCACGCCATCTAAGCTCTGGAAGAGTGAAACGATACTACGAGGGCGCCGAAACGTGAGAAATTTGAGCTATTGTTCGTAGAATGTTAAACTTGGCTCATGCCAAATTTGGGCATGAACTGGTCGCTAAAAAAAATACTGCAGGTTCTACCTAGAGGCAGGAACGCCACGGTACTGAATTTAGGAGACGTAAAATAGTCTGGAACGAGAATTTCCTCAAAATCTCTAAACCAAATGTTTTTTGACACGCCTAGTAATATTATTCATTCTTGTAACAGAAAATTGAAGCTAAGCTAAAAGATTCAAAATGTCAGCTTTATAAAGCATTTTATCAAAATTATTTTCCCTATCCTTCTTCATCTCTTCCTTGCCGTTTTCTCCATCATTTCGTTTAATTGTTTTCAATATCAACTACCCAAACCTGAAGTGAAGAAAACTGACCAATTATGGTGAGTGACAACATTCGATTCAGCGAGAAAAATTACAAAGAAGGTCTTCTTCTGTTTGTCGCATTTTTCACGTCGACTCTTTCGTCATCGTTTCTTTAATTTGCCGAGATCTTTGGCGCATTCAGGCTTCTTCAGGGTCCATGAGGTACCTATGACCTATAGGTCCATCAGGTCATCGGTACCTGATGGACCTATGTAGCCCAGGAGATGCCCAAACGGTCGAAGATTTCGGCAAATAAGAGAAACAATGTAAAAAGAGTCGACGTGTTTTTCTCCCACACACCACTAAAGTTGCAGAAAACATCTGTCAAAACTCACAGACACTTTTCATTAAGAACACTCGATTTGACCGAAAATACACGTTTTCTCGCATTTGAACCTCATTTTCTCTTTAAAATTTATGGAATCAAATAAATATGGTATGTGCTTTAGAAAGCTGACATTTTGAGTCTTCCACTTACCAGCACATTCTGCAAATACGTTGAACACCAAATTTACGGGGAGGGGGTACCAATTTTGCTTCCATGTTTACGTAGTAATTTTCTTATGCAATCACAATGGTGTATAGAATAATAAATTGGATTTCTGTTTTTCTAGTCTGATTGTATTTGTCCAGAGATTTATTTTTGCAGTTTTTTATGTTAAATTTGTGTTATTTATTTTAGTGTTTAAGATCTGGATGTGTTTATCGTTTTTAAAAAAATTTTTAGTGCCTGACGAAGCTGATGTTTGCTGAGAAGACAAAATTATGACAAATCCGCTGGTGGCTTTAGCTTGTAATTTTCATAGTTTAAGGCCTGATGAGGGAAACAGTGGTTTCCGAAACGTCGAAATTAAAAAGATGAATTACTAAAGAGGACTTCGTTGTTTTACTGGCCGAATCCCGATCAAACCAAACCAAAAACTACATCTACAGCCGACTATCTAATTTAAAAAAAAAAAAATAATAATAAACCAAAGAGAGGTATTTTAGTTATTGGTTATTCCAAACTCGACAGCTGCTTGATTGATGTCTTCTAATCAATAGAACAACTCCTAATAGAATCTAACTTCTAAAAGACTCCTAACTTCTTAGAACAATCAATTTCGACGAATTCCGACGCGCTGCATTAAACGAGCAAACGATATACAGCCGCGAAAAAAAACGGTAAAAAATCTGAGATGTTTACGTCCTCCGGTAAGAAGGAAACTATACATTCCGATCCAAGAATACCTAAACTAACACAACATGCAATGTAAGTTGAAAGGCGTCCGCCGTGTCGACCGGCTATGAAACCGGAAAAGGATTTTTACACTCAGAGAAGCAGTAAATGGAGCGTGAGCGCAACGCTTGTTAGAAGTTACACTCGCCCAGACACCGAGGGTGGAAACAAGAAAGAATAAGACGCTCGAGGGAAAAGTAGAATCATCGAATGTGGCAAAAAACCGTGAAATTCAGGGAGTTCAAAGTGTCTTCAATTCCTCGCTATCGAGAGAACGAACGTTCGTTTAAAAATACCTAGTCTAAGGACGACAGAAAGGAAGAATATACAGGATTATTGTATTATTGTTTGGAGTAAGAAAATTACACACATTATGATAATATAGTGTTGATATTAGCAATCAGCAATATGTCTTGATAGAGTATCAGAAGGGTTGCTTACATTAAACGAATGTCATTGGTTAATTAGCAGGTCATACAATCATTTCCTTTCAAAAATCATCTCAGCTCCTCATGAATTGTCCTAGTTGCAAAATGTGCCAGGGACAATTGAGTGGAAATCAATCAAGTTCGTTCAAACAAGGATGTACTGCGCGATCTATGCACACCACTAGTTTCTCAATTTTTAGAGTTTGGCAAAAATTTCGGCGTTTTAGGTTTAATATTTTATGTGTTATGATTGAATAACGAAAAAATGCGGCCGAACGCTAGCGCGACACAGGCTGGTACTCTGCCTTAACGATTGACTGATAAACGTCAGGAAAACGCTTTCGTCGCCTCGTAGAGTCGGCAATTAGAAAATCCGTCGGCTAAGGGTGGAAAATAGGCTGAAAATGCTCTCCGATGCAACTCAATTTCCACAAGAGAATACCGATAGAATTTTCTATTCCTCCCATAAAAAAGAACCATAATCTGTATTCAATCGCGGGGACCGAAATTGGCGAAGACGGGCTCTCATGGGACGAATAAGAACCCTACTTTCCCTCCCTTTCGAATATGCCCAGGCCTCGAACCGTGTTCCGGTAGGTTGAACAATCTACATAAATTGGTTTGGATATTGCATTAGTTTGGGAAGTGTTCGCTAGGGCCGGTCCCAGTCTCATTCAATCACTGCTACTTTATGCTTCGCTCGACTCGAAACCCGTTGCAAAGGAGATTTTCTGTTCTCATTGACAAGAAGAGAAGTACGTCATAGGATGAATGGCTTGTGAAAACCCTTCGGACGTTGAATTCGCGCTATTGAGCAAAGCTGATGTCGGATATCGATTGCTATATCATTGAAGGAGAGGAGACCATTCCAGATGACGTAGGTGTCTATGCAAGGTGACGTTAGAAGTGAGTAAATTCATTTAGATATCAGAGAGGCTAGAAATTCATCTGATCACCAACAACACTACCAACAAAAAAAATAAATAAAATAAATATAAATAAAATAAAAATACCAAAATTATATAGTTAAAAAACCTTGCAAAATCAACTAAATCAAATAAAAAACAAATTAAATAAATAAATATTTACATCAAAATTTATGATACATTTTTGTAGAGCTTATTTCAAGGTACAGGCTATTTCATTGTGCAGTGCCCTTGATGTAAATATTAATGAACAGCATGAGAGTATCTAAAGAGGAGAAAAAATGTTATTTAGCACAATGTTTTCAAAAATATTGAGAGAACGTAGGACATATTGTTATTATTTTCTTTTTCTTTTTTAGCACTGATATTCAACTCATTTTCAAGTTTTTTGCTAAGGATTGACGCAATTTGATAATTCTCAACTTAATTGAAGTTCTAAAGCAGCAGTGAGACCTTTGAACCTCCACGATTCGCGAGAAAATCAATTCATTTACCCTTTATTCGACGTTTTTGGGTGAATTTTTTTTTCGCAACATTGTATCGATTCAAAAAATTAGAATAGTAGATATACTTTAGTTGAAACTCTGCTGCTCAACTAATCGCCAGTTACTACGGGACCGAATCCGCAAATATATGCGGCGCGGATTAAATTGGAATAAATACCAGCTTGCAATCAACAAGTCCAGTAACTTTATTATAAACGAAGGTGAATTCCCAACTCCACTGACACCTGTTGAATGCTACGCACAAAGCTTATACAAAATGTATTCAACACAAGCGATCAGGTTGTCGGTTTTATTTCAATAAGTACAAAAGTAATAAAACTCTCGATCGATCTTCGAGTTATTAGGCGATTGGAAATGGCTAATTTTGCAAATTTAACGAGATAACAATTTTTGAAAATTAGATCGAAATACCTCTATTTTTCATGGAGATAACATTTATAACGACTCTTGTCCCCTTCTTCTTGGGTTTCATTGTCACAACCGACAACAATCAAATTAGAACCGGTTGAGAAAAAGCCCGATGAATCGGCAATATGGAATGACGAATAGAGGATGGAGGCGCGAAAAGCAAGCGAACGCATCTGCGGAGTGTAGTAAATAGAGAAAATGGGAATGGGAAGTAGAGTCAGGGCATGAATGTCGGCCTGGACCGTCGAGATACTGTCCAATCAAAGGTAACAATGACACCCCAGCCCTTGAAGGTAAACGCTACAGAGGCCAGCAGACACCAGAGGCAGAGCGGGCGTTTTAATTATTTCGTCTCCATTGTAGACCTGACGAGGTAAGCTTTTCTTCACAAAGGCAGAATACTGGGACCAAAGCTTAATGGGAAAGTGCCCGAGTTAAGCTTCTTCTTTCAAAGTCAAAAGCAGTATTACGTTGATTAATTCTTAGTACCCGAACATCAATGTCTCTTGGTGACAAGTCGCCGCTGCTTAATTAAAAGAAGGGAAAAGTTTCTTAAATTGTAAATTTTCCAAATTCAAGGAAAGCTCAAGAATAACCTGCGCGAATCTGATGTGAATCTACGCTCTTCTGATGCGAGTAGACCAAAAGCCAGAAAAACCCATTAAGAAAAATAATAAAAGCGATGAAGTTCGGTGCGTCACGTTAACAGTAAGAATCTCGCGCGATCTATACATATGAATAGAGCTTTCAAATATTGATTTTTGCGGCACGTGGAAAATAATGCGCTACATGTGCTATTGGAGTGAAGCATTCCGTTGATTTTATCCACACTCAGTATAACGTTTCAAACGCCGAAAATACTTTTTCGACGAGCAGAGAGCTTAGTACTGGGAAACTGAAAATCTCGAGGATGTTGGAGGAGTAACGAAGCGTGCAGCCCTTTGCAGGTCGTTTCCCATCGGAAATTGAATGCAGGCTCACAGGGATGCCGAGCATTTTCCCACTCGGAAACGGCCAGAGGACGAGGGAGGAATCCAATTATATTGGACGAGTTACAAAAGATCTGCCAAATGTGCCGAAAAGAAGACGGTTTTGACGGAAAATTCATGTTAACTGCGTTACGCACGAATGAAAAGCAAATAAGCAAGTCAGCTAAGCTTGGGATCACGCTGATAAAAATATGCTCGATGGTTTCGAAGCAAAAAATAGTAATGGTACAAAAATACAAGAAAAAAATGATTCGGAGAGAGAAAAATGCCAAAAGAGGAGATGATACAATCCTTAGATTAAATGATAATATTCCACAACCGAAAATACTATGCCAGAGTAGAAAAACAGGATGATTTTTACATGCAAACCGAACGTATTTTGAATTTTTTTTTAAATATTAAATATTTGACATATAAATCATTTAGAATTTGCGTATTTTTTATTAGGTATCAAGAAGATCAAAGCGTTTCATTTGAAAATAATTTAAATGAGTACGAGTGAAAATTCCTAAATAATCTCAGTTTAGGGTCAGTCCATAAAACGATACCTGCAACAGTGCAATAATCGTTGTCTCGAGAATCTGGGCTAAATTTCATCACGTTGAGCACTTAACAGTTCTCGGATCAAGGGCAGACACAAATCTCTCAGGTAACAAAGCACTAATTATCAACGACTTGATCGCGGTGACAATAGAATCAAAGCATTGTTGCGGATATTGGAGAAACAATATATACAGTGAACTGTGGGATGTTATCAAAGTACATTGTTATGATAATTTAAGTATCAAAAATAAGTATCGGTAAGATTTGATTTACCGCAAAGTAAAAAAATACTTGAAATCGACTATTTTTTTCTTTTATTCAAAATTTGGAAATTAAAACATGAATAATATAATATAATAAAATATAAACTTAATCAAATATGAAAATAAAACAAAAGAGTAATAATAATTAAAACAAAAACAATAAAGAAATTAAGTAAATAAAAAATATAATAATAAAATAATCGATAAAGAATCAAATTGCATTGAAATGTTCCCCTTGCAGCAAATTAATTACGACGCTTTAATTCCATGATCTCGAGGGGCCAGGTAACGGAATGATATTTTGCACGTGACAAACGGTAGCTGGTGGAACAACGACGTGAAAATACCGACGATCCACGACGGGTGCGATTCAACAGGTGGGAGGACTCGCTTCCATTGCTACTCCTAGTTTTAGAGCCGTTTCTCACCTAATAATCATGCATAACCTAACTCCCGACCGCAAGCATTCCTTCACGCCTTCAGTCGGGTTCAAAACATTTGCCGACGAACGGTAGAATAGTCTGCGACAATTCCGAACAAGTATGGTAGTGAAAATTCTAGCATTTACATTAGCTCGATGCAAATTGGACAGAGACAAATTCGAAAATATAAACATACAAATTAATAGAATAGAAAAATGTAAATGATTCTCTTTCTTCAATTTGTTTTCTTCTTTTAGGTCGCGAAATTTCTGGCGCATCAGAAAAAAGCCAAACACAAGTTTACATTTAAAAAAATTAACGAACTCAAACTATTCATATTTTTTCTAATACCACTTTTTTCTGGTCCAATTAATCGATACGGTAGAAGAGTGTTTCATGAAAAGCATTCCAACGAGTGAACGTTCGAAATATATTGGAACGTGGAAATGTTTAGGAAACTGAAAAATAGTGATCTTGTCCATTTGAAAATCCATAAAATATACCCATAAATTTGAGATGTGAGATGTCAAAAAATTATTTTCTCGGGAAAATTTCATAAGCAGCACTTCGGAGTCTTGTCAGAAAAGTGTTGAACGAGGGACAGACAGAATTAATTTTATTCGAATAATTATTCTACACGCCTCGAAACGTAAATATATACCTTCGAGGTAATACTTTAATCCTTTGGAGATAAATTTTTTTAAATAAAATTCAAAAACGTTTTCCTACGTATTCCAACTCTCAATCGTACGAGGAGCAGTTCGCTCGAAAACAGAGGGAATATTTTCAGAGACGAAAATTACGAAGGGACCGGCGTATAAAAAATGCAAAACCTTCACAAACATGCTGAAAATTATGGAGATGTCGGTAATGATATTACGTAAATCGGTAGGCGCTTTCGAGTTGAGTAGCTCGCAGAAACAGATCCCTCTCGCGTTTGATGTCTACTCAGTGTTTCGAACGAGTTGAGCCGCCGGGTCACGGATGCCATCGATCCGGACCGAGCAACCTCAGGAAAGCTTCACTTCGAGAAGTGCTCATCCAATCACTCAATAATGTACGTTTAATCCCCACCAAGTTCGTGAGGTTAAGGGCCAGCTCAATCGGTTCCTCCGAACTGTTAAGTGCTTTTCGCCAGGTTTAAGAATCCGCTTTGGAGAACTGCGCTCGAAGAACCGATTGAACAAACGGGAAAGGGATTTATTATTCTGAAAGCCCTGCTTCAATTTCACTAGGAAAACAAATTGAAACTAACAAAATAAGAGTTGGGAATCCGAAGGTGAATTCATTTTAAAATTCTTCCGTTTTATTTGTTTTACCTATTTTGTAATTAGGGTGGTCGTCTTTTCAAATCATGAATAACGCAAATGCATTTGCAGCGTTTGTATTAATTATCGCCCTTTATAATCGCCCAAAAATTTTTTTTTCTAATCGCCCTCAAAATTTTACGTTTTACATTTCAAGGCATGAAGAATCCGAATATCTAATTCAAAAAATGCCTGTCCGTCCCCTGTCAACACATACTTGAAATGTACACCAAAAATCATTCTTGGCCAGACAATGACACAATTCTTTAGTCAAGTCGCTTCCTCAATTCTAAGGGTATTTTTCGGGGGTTTGTGGTGGAGGGATTCGTATTTTCCAATGTTTAGAAACATAATAGGTGTGTTTGATATCAATTTCTACAGATCGAATGAGATTATAGAACTAATGAGAACGAATAGACCTTTTGTGAAGAATTTTCGAGATTTTGAAAAATTTGCAAAATGGTACATTTTCTTCTTTAGTGGTGTTGTAAAAATCGTTATATACTCGTTAGAATGCTCGTCAAACACTCTTTCAAGCTGTATCTTTTGGCGTTTGATTCGATTTTCAATGAAATAATAGAGAAAAAGAAAAATATTTAAAATCACGATTTTCACCAGAGTTGCCCTTGTAGTTACCAATGTGTTGTTAGATAGAAACGTTTACAAATGGACAGGATAATTTATTACGATTACAAGTGAATGGTTTTCTCAGATAATAATTGAATCTAAGTAATCATGAACCACTGTTCAATCATTTTTTGCAGGTTTTTTACGTTGTAGTAGTTGCGTAAATTTTCCCTAGCAACTGCTCCTCGAGCAACCGTTCCCTAGCGACTAAACGTTGCTCAAGCAACGTAACCTCTCCATTTTGGTTCATTCTAGAGCGATCGCAACAAATAATATTAGAAAATACTACGCCCGTACGGTGTTTTATAAGGGTGACTGATGTCTTTTATATTATATGAAGTTAGTTAATTTTTTTTCAAGTTATATAGTGTTAATATATCGTTTTTAAGTATATAAGTGTCTCATGGTGTTACCCATATCCCTAATAAGTCAATAAAATAATTGTTTCTTGGCACACAAGGATTGGAAAAAATGGGAAAATACATATAGGCCACTCCCAACCTTTCTAGACACCAAAGTATTCTGAAAATTCAAAAAAAATTTAGTGTAATAACTCTTGGCTATTCTAATTTTGAAAAAAATAAACGCATATTATGACCAAACATTTGGTATTTCACTCGGCACAGGTTGGTAAAAAATATTCCAGCACCGAAGTCGGCAAAGTCGACTCTAGTGTAAAAGAAATAAAAAAATAAAATATTTCTGTAACAATTTTATGAGCATCCCAAAAGACAAAAATTACTAATATTCAGAATTTGTTGGCAGTTTTTTCACCGATAATATTCCAAAAATAGAAATTACTAGCACCGTTAAAGCAACCGGTGAAGTCTCGTACGATTCGGAGGTCAAAAATTCATGTAAATAGATTTATAAGTTCAAATAACAATAGAAAATATAAATACTGCAGAAACCTACGCTGGAAATCGCTTCTATATAGCTCTCTTAGAGCACAACTTCAGTTTTATTGAACTGTCTCAATGTCAAGTCGTAATATTCTCCTCGTATTGGAACAAATGCAGAAAACGCACGGCTCTCGAGGAATGAAAACGTTGCATAGCCAGGGCATCGGACATGGACCGGGGGAACCTCGGCCACGATCGTTGTTTTAGTTCGCGGAGTCGCCTCCAGCAGCGCTGTCCGGAGTCCCAAGCGCCCGCTCCGCTAAGCCCCCTCTGCCTAGCACTCCCAGGTGAAAGCTGCGGGGAAGGCCGTCCAGTCGCGGAAGGCAAAACGCTCAAGGAACTAGCCGAGCCCGACCCGGACAACTACAACAGCCATGACCAACGTCGAAGGTATCCTCAACTATCAAAAATCCGAAGAAGAAGATTTCTACGCCATCCTCGGCTGCGACGAGAATTCGACCGTAAGTCAAAAATACGATGACAATAAAATAAACGCAGAGGTGGGAAAAATCAGTCGTCTAATTAGAAAAGAAATACAGCGAACTTATTTCGATATCAGAGACACAAGGACGAAGTTTCCTTCCGAACGACGAAAACCACTTATAAAATCGAACCACCTACTAAGTAAAATTTATCAAGAGCCGACCGAAATTACGGTCAAAGACCTAAGAATAGGCAATAATTCAGAGTAAACGCTTATACAGAAATGCGTATTTTCCCAAAAATTTCCTTCTCGATCGAAAAATGTGGAATAACGATACATGATCAGGAATGTTTGACCGAAGAAGATAATCCCGGGTGATAGTGAAAAGATAAAAACACGATGGGGCTTGAGTCATCGAGAACCGCATACGTTTGGACATTAATGGGTGGTTGTACGCGAGTCGCTATAATAATTCTCCGAAATTCAATTTTTTCCAACCTTTTCTAAACACATTTTTACGAATTTCACTATGAAATGTTACGATTTTTAGTCCGATAATCATTGTAGATTAATCTGAGATAAATACTGCAGTGACAGCGTTACTAAGAAGTTTTCCGTATACTCACGCACGAAAAAATTTCTTCGTAGCTCTCAAGGAAATCTCGGATTCATCTGCAATTGATACAAGGACCCTAAAGAAGATGAAAAATTCAGCGTCAACCCTGCATCGTACCTTTATTTTATTTCGAAGACTATTGAAAGCAAAAACGAAACTTTCCGGCTCGTAGATTTCACTCAATTCCGCTAGTCGCAATTTTTCAAAATTAACAACGATGTATTTTTCCAAAGGGAAAATAATTTAATTATTCTCAAAATCTCACGATGATTCGACCTCTCGATGAATTTTTTCCAATTTCACGTAACTGCTCATTTTCACAGCACAGAAATGTGGTCACAAGTGCGTAATTGTGGAAACCAAAAAATGTCACAAAACATTTTATTACATTATTTGTATTAACCGAAGATTTGAAATTATATTATATTATTTGTACTAACCAAAGATCTTACTGTACATTTTATTTTTTACGCAATATTATTTTGTGAAGAATGAAACAGAATGTGAAACTAAAATATAACAACAGTCAAATACGAATCGTAAAGTCAACGAGCCACAATACTAAATTGTGATTTTTCAACTGCGATAATTCATTTGTCCAGCAAAATTATAAGTCGGATCAAGCATAAAAAAATACTATAAGGTGAATAGACGTCAAAAACAGAATTAAATTCGATGTGCTACGCTTGAGGTCCCAAATGATCCACTTTCAGCACTAGTTTTTTTTTTTTTTTTTTCTAATTTCCGCAGAACCGGTTGCGCTCAATAGTAATAAAAAATTACAATTAAAAAAGGTTAAGGTCAGATATAATTATGGTCGCTATTTGTCCCAGGTTGCATATTGTTCGAGATAGTAGGTAATTTAATCTACCTTGTGCTCAACTTGTATAACGTAACTTCCCAACGAATTTTTGTATTTTTGGTATATTATTCAATAATAAACCATTGTAATCGCCCAAGAAAAAAAAGTCCAACCCCTACAAAATTTGATGTTTAACGTTTTATAGCATGTAAAATCAGAATACCTATCCCATAAAAATGCAGCATGTAATTATCTGGGCGTCGGGGCGTCATCGATTATGACAACACAAAGCTGGACGTTATAGCGAGCAAATCAGTTATCGTAGGACGAAATCGCTTTTTGGGGATGATCAGGTTCTTCGCATTTATTGGGAATTATAATGTGAGGATTATTCCGTACGATGGCTCGGATTATATGGCACTAGCAGATTAGTAGAATAAATGGACACGGAGAAAATATTTCATATTAACACTAATGGAACTGATTAACCTTTTGGATTAAATCAACTCATTGCAGCAGTTGGAAGCACTGCAATCGGCTTGAGAGTCAATAAGCCGGCTTTTGACAGGAATATTCTGAGTTTTTCCTGGTACTAAAATATTTAATTTTGATTTATATTTACTAGGAAAAAAAATTATAATAGCACATTAAAAAGTCTAATCCCCTCAAAATTTGATGTTTTACGTTTCAAGGCATGTAGAATCCGAATATTTCATTAAAATGAATTGTGTTTGATATCAATCTATAACACACCTTGTGACGCCTTGGTTTTCTCCCCCTCAACCCCAACAACGAAGAACGATCAATGCGACAAAGCTACAACGAAGGTTATTTTTATGTGTATGCGCTCATTATTCCTGCAAGTTCAACATTGCTTGAAGAAGAATTATTTTTGAAAATTTGAAGAAGGTTCCTAACAAATTTCGTGTCTAATATTCGCTGACCCTCTCCAACCCAAAATTTACATTTTTAAATTTTCGACCGTACTTCACTAAAATAGCCACAACTCTCTTAGTTAGAATTCAAATTTAAATCTGATCACACCGTACAGAAATCGTTAAATTTTCAGCCACTCTAATGCGAGACAAATTTTTTAGGTGGAGTTTGAATGAGAATTTTACATGATAATATTTATTTTAGAGCACTTATAGTCAAAAGGGCACGTAATACCTAGTATGAGAGTTGAATGATATCATTTTTGGGAGGAAAAAGGATCACCCACTTCTCATCACGAGAGTAGTGAAGAGAAAGGGTACTTGAAGTGAGAAATGGATATCAATGCTTTTCTGAATATGTTTAGTTCCTCCTGAAATAAATGGTAGTAATAAATAAAACTTTTCATTGTCTATTTTCAAGTTCCATTTTTTACCATGAATTTATACCGCCCATTTGTCTATCATTCATCTATTATTACTTCTCTCGATAGCGATTCCCTGCTCGATATTTACACTGCAGCGCCGTCATACATGGTAAACAAATAATCTTAACAAACACTTAGAAATGTTTTGGTAGTCTGCGAAGCGTTGAAGGTTGGCTGCGCATATTCTTCTCTCAATTCTGTTTGTTTTTTCGATGAAGACTGAGCATAGCTCGTTATTCAAACTAGAGTATTAATTCACGTTGTAAACAGTTCAGGAGCTTCAATACATTCGAGGTGAAGGAGCGAAAAACAATTAAACGTGAAGTCATTAGCGGTGATGTATTTCCGATTCCACGAATTTCGAAACGATATCGGCTAATCACGCACATTGTACATTGATCTATTTTCGTCAGGTTGATTCGAATCATCGTCCCCCAGAATAAATTCAAAAATTGGAGTTTAGAAGTATTTGAATTAATAAGGCTCTTCTGATAAGAATGCGAAGAACGAGGAAAGCACTCCCTGAAAATGAAGCTAAAACTCTCCAAAGGGTCGAAATTCCCAGACGGGAGATCAAAGCTAATCAGGGATAACTCCGACGCTAAAAGATGTGACCTACGTGACCCGCGAGCTGATAACGACTCACCCGTAAAATCATCTTATTTCCGAGCTGCTTCACATCCTCGATCTCCTCGATTTTCAACCAATTGAAGACAAGAGACTAACAACTTCAGAAATTGAACAGGATTTTTTTTAAGATGATGACGAGAGTGAGTCGCCTGGTTACTTTAATAATTTCAGGAACAACACAGTACTATAATCCTAAATTAAAATCCCAAAATTATTAGCCCAAATAAAAATTAAACCACTGCAAATGATTTTACAGTGGTTTATAATTCCTTCGTTCATAAGTCCTTTATAATTTTTTCGCTTCAATAATGATTTAAGAAGAAGTGATAGTAATTGCTCCGAACATTTGTGCACGTTCCCACCAGCAAGTTTTTAACTCTACGTTCCCACGTAGCAACTATTGTAATTTTGATCATTTTTATTTCTCTTAATTTCTAAATTAAAAGCTAATTTTTTTCCAACGGTACAGCTAAAGAGAGTGTTTGATGACCATTCCATCGAGTATGGAACGATTTTTATAACTCCAAGAACTCTCGAGTTTTACCATCATGTGAAATTTCTGAAAATCTCTCAAATTCGGCACAAAAGCTGCGACAACTCGAGAACCAATAAAGCTATCAACCCTGCAATGGTCTCATTCGATTCAGCGTCCGAAAATCTCTAGAAATTGATACCAAATACTTCTTTTTCTGAAAAACGTTGGAAAATACGCACTTTCTCCCCATCAAACCCCCCCAAAAATACCCTTAAAATTGGGATAGCGATTTGGCTAAAGAATTGAGCCATTGTCAGACAAAGATTGATTTTTTGTGAAAATTTCCTGAATTTAACTTTATTTATAGTTTCGACAGAAAAGTGTTGGCGGCGCACGGCGGACGGACAGAAATTTTTTTATTGAATATTCGGATTCTTCATGCCTTGAAACGGAAAATATCAAATTTTGAGGGGGGGGTTAGAAATTTTTTTTCTTTGGCGATTAGGTACAATGGTTTTTTTTATTGAATAATAAACCAAAAATGTATTACAAAAAACAATTAGAAGTAAATTATTAAAACGTTTTCCACCCTAGCTCGACACATCGGAACTGATCAAAATCCGGCCTTTTCCGTAAATAAATTTCATCACTTCCTTCTAAATCCCTCGTTTACCTTGCGATTTGACTGTTGCAGGTTGAACAGATCAATGCCGAATTCAAAGTTAGAGCCCTGCAGTACCATCCCGATAAAAACGCTGGCGATAAGGATGCGGAAACGAAGTTCCAAAAATTAAACGTAAGTATCTCATCGTGGAACGTTGGTTACAAAATGGAGCAATATGCACTCCTCAAGCAATAGTATTTCAGTAAGTAAATAGCAAATTATGATGAATCAGCCAGTCCGCATACATTTTACAATTCGAAAAAATGGCTCGATAGGCGCTGTTTTCCAGAGCCTATAATAATAATATAAAAATATATTTAAAAAATTTTTTAAATATTATTTTTGGTGCTTTTTATGCTCAGTGTGACCGTTTACAAGGTGGACGAAAATACCTATTGTGTTTCGGACCAAACACTTTGAAAAAGTAGACGTAGGTACAATTTCCAAGTCAAAGCGGCAAAAATAAAAATCTACTCGCCTTCTAGCCGAAACATTGTTTTAAAATCCCAATAAAAGTGGCACAAGTAAAACGCATTTTGCTCAGGGCTTGTATATTGTAAAGAAGTAACTAAAAACCAATTGCAGGAAGCCAAGGAGGTCCTGACGGACCCGGAAAAGAGGAAAAACTACGACAAATGGAAAAACAGCGGGATCGCCATGAGTTATAAACAATGGCTTGGAATGAAAGAGCACGTGCACCAGGTAAAACGCTCGAATGCAGAACAATAATTAATAGCCCTGTTCTCTGATATAAAGCTTCAGCTCCTATTCGAGTTAAGACTACCCAAATAGAGACAATTTGAGTGAAAATAATTTTTTGAATTGCAGTCGATGCACTGGACGACACTAAAAACTAAAGACAGAATGCTCGAAGGCGAGGGAGGTGGAGCAGCATCAGGTAATAAATTATTATTAAATAATTAAAAATAATTATTTCCTCGTCAGAACGGAACGGATCCATTTTGCAGGCTAAACATTAAAAATATTTCAACTGCGAACAAGAAATTCTTCGTTATCACTTGATTCAACCGTAGAAATTATTTACAAGAAGAAAGCTCACCGAAGGCAAGTTCGTGAATCGAAAATTGAAAAAAAAAATGTTTTCAGTTAAATAGGTACACGGTAAAAATGAAGCATTTCCCCCCGCATCGAATAAATTGAGTGTTTTGAACTAAAGAAAATAAGTACGTCCTGAACGGCGGAAAATGCTGCGCAAAATGTCTTCTGGATATTTGATTTATGGTCTCCCCGTTTTCAAAAATTCAACAACCGCGGGTTTCCATTTTTATCCAAAGTGACATAGAAATGACATGCAAAGACATACAAGGCCATCAACTAAAGTACAAAAATGTATCAATTACTTACAATGACAAAGGCGTTGCATGTTCTAGCCGGTCAGCGAATATTCAACCGGACTTTTCCGAATCTTTTTCCGGCCCGGAGCTCTTCTGTTTCAAAAAACCGATTCCTCACGTCGTAATCACGCGAAAACACAACTCGCGGAAAACTAACACCGAAAGAATCACGGAACTCCCGACGAACGCAACCGCGAAGGAATGAAAACTGAACGCGCAACGCGGAACTCGATAACTGAATGACCAGAGTACAAAACCTTCCTAATTTAGCGTCAATGCCAACTTGATATCACTGAAGTGATAAAATGAAGATGATGACTTTAAACAGCAAAAAAGTTTTTCGAATGGAATCGAAAAAAAAAACTTTAATAAAAAATAATAAACCAAATTCAAATTATTTTCTTTAAAAAAAAAAATCGGTGCTTTCACAGCAACTTTTATTACCAACGTGTATGTTCGTGTTGGCGTTTGATAATGGACTATTGAACATCCGAGCGTCAAGAGCGGGCTTGAAGAGCGGCAAAATCACGGAAACAATGTTCTATGGCCATTGTACATTGTACCCAGTCCCCAGTGTACCCACTACCCAAGATCGCGGCTTGAGCTGTTGCCATTTCCCAAATGACTAGAGTTGTTCTTTATTTTCTCTGATAATAGAGCAATACTTTTCTCAAGACGATCTCAAGACTAAATCAGAGAATCCGAACAAAATTTCAGAAGTTCACTAAACGTGAGTGAATGGAATTATTTGGCTTTCAAAAGTTTGTTGAAAATTTAAATGCAGAAAACGAATGTTTTTACGAAAATGCTTTGGCTTATGTCGGTTTTTTTTTCAACAACATTAGGTTTTTATAACAACTATAGGTAAATATTCCAAAAAACGTGATTTTGAAACAATTTTTTCAGAAATATGGCTTAAAAAGTATCTAGTTTTAACTAACTGTGGGCTGACGATGCTTATGGTTGCTTTACCGTAACTATGTCCATATGTCATCAGAATGTAAATAAGTCCAAGGGTCATAAATCAACCAAGTCCGAAGAAGAAAAATTATTGATGACAAAATTAGGTTATCTCGAAAAATTCCAAGCATATTAGCTTGAATGTCACTTAACTTTATGCACATTCATAATACCACCGCCTTCTGCAGAGTAAACTTGTAGTATGTTGTCAAGCTAAACTGGTCTTCTGTTTGCAGCAGCTGGAAAAGCACCAGCAGCCAACAGGAGAGCATCTGAAGGTGGAGTCAACTTGCACTGGGGTGCCCGATCAAACGTCCAATGGGATCCCTCAGCTCCGAGCGATGTTGTCAATAAATTTCGCAATTATGAAATATAAAGAAAACGAGCGAGAGTCGAACATCTTGGAATTCAAAGCTGAGGCATCCAAATTCAAGTTCATCCAGTTTGATTGATCGCATAGGACTTTATTGTTTTGCAAATCATCACTTAGCATACCTTGTTGTTCCAGCTGGGTAAGTGAAATTGTTATTATCATACTTGGCTCTGAAAATCAAATAGAGTAACCAGTGTCACCTCAGGAATACAACTATCTTGTGAGTTAATTGTTTCAAAAAGAAAGAGGAGTGCAAATAATGGACAATTTCTAAGGGAAAAGCTGGACATCAGTTTTTGGAGTGGCAACGAGTCGAGCGCTTGCCATAATTAATTGTAAGTTGGCAAAAGTAGAAATTTTATTTCAAAGAGCATTTCAAGCTAAGAAAGCAGCAATAGAACAGGAAATGAGGTCTGCCTAAAACTGTGTTGAATGATCATAGTGGCATTGATTTACCGCCTACTAATGACCACAGCCTCTATGATCTTCTTCAATCTATTCTAAATCCGTCAATTAAAAGTTCTTGTCTCTTTAATTCTTTCAACTCAGGTTCTTCTCAATGGCTTCCAATCTTCAAAAATAAGCATCTTGAAACTTGAACATTTGGATGCCACAGCTAACGTGCTCAGCACGGAATAAGTTTTTTCAATTTGTAATTCATATCAGTGTTTTTACCTAGGTGTAACCTTAACGCGTTCAGCTTGACCTCAACTTCTTAGCTGGAAAGAGGCTGTAAGAATTTGATCTCAAAGCATCTTTCCTCAATACCCGACCCGTACGTTTCATCAACGTGCTCCATTAGAAAAATATCTTGAAGTTTCCTTCAAGGTAATGATAACGTAAAGAATGTTTAGAGCTTTCCTTGTGAATGCCCCTAACTGTTGTGATGTTCATTGAAGACAATCCATCGATATAAAGCTGTGGATGTCGATTATTCAGCCCTAGATACACGGTATTTTCTTAAATTTCCTGCCGTATCTATTTGTTCACTATGTTAGGAAAAGAAATCCTTTGATGTGCTATTTATCTTACCTACCTTTCAGGATGAAACTTGAACAACGTTTGGGGGAAGAATATTCATAGTTGGAATATTTTCTGAGACTTGCTTCCAACTGATAAGAAAACTGAAATTATGAAAAAAAAAGTTAATAAATAAAAATTTACCTAGTACGATGCGTCAAAATGAAAACCAGGGCCAATTACTTTTGAAACGGAGACGAATCCCCCTTGCGATGCCTCAAACCATCCGCTACAGTAAAAAGCAAAGATTTATCTAATGTTATGTTTGTATATATATTTTTATAAATTACGAGTTTATCTATACTGCTGAAGTTACCAAAAAAAATTAAATAAATAAAAATAATAATAACATTAATGGAAGAGAAAAATCGATGTCGTATTATCTATCATAATTAAGGAGAGAAAAAATTTAATTGACCTAAAGAGTGAAACTATCCAAGCCTATTTTTAATATTACGTAAATTATGTGTCGATTTATCGCTAAATGCTTTGAGCATTGGAGAAAACAATTCAGATACAGGGTATGAAACTAGTGGCATTTATCGGATACGGATAAATTTTGAGTCGACTTAGAACCGCGAGGGAATCAAGACTAGTTTAAAAAGTGGCGACTATTTACTTCATAGCTTCCTGAACTTCTCCACGGTGTTGGTCTTTGGATTATGTATATACATACTGATTCAACAGGAAAATATCCAAGCTAAAATTATCGAATTGTTTCAATATGAATGTTCATTGTACGTAAATAAATGTTGAGTGTACCTTCCCAAGTGTGAATTGGTTTTCTTACCCTTATCTCTATCGTTTGTTCACAATGTCATGGATATTCTTACTAAGCTAGGTTATCCTTGATAGCAACTTGATTTAAACATCATAGATAAACCTAGAATAGACTTTCCTTGTTCGCACCAGAGAATGCAAAAACGGGAAGATCGCAAGGAGTATCCTTGAGCAGGGCACGAATTTAATTAGAAAAACTATTCCAAAAAAGTGAATTTTGGATACGGAAAAATGTTTATTTCATTGATACAATATATTAATTGTCACATTTTCAAAAATACACCGTCCCAAATTCGTTAACTTATCCAATCTTATCATAATATCTTGTCATAGACTAAATTAAGTTTTTTAAAACTCCAACTAGATATTCAGTACTGCTACAACTTATCTTCAGCAAGTAGTACGTTGGACAAAACACAATAAATTTTAGACGTTTAGGAACAATATAAATTTAATAGAAATTTCGTCCGCAGTGACACAAGTTAAACTTGATTCAACTAAAAATGATAACACTCAGTGGTCAGCCCTTTGAATGCAAAAACCAAACACTCACATAACGTTCGAAGCTTAGGGCTAAGTCTTGTTAATCAGTCGACCGGAATAAAAGGAGAAAGCATAGACGAGGAAGTTCAAAACTAAGTGGTAAACAAAATTAGCTAAGTCAGCAATGGAATTGGATGGAAGAACAGGTAAACAAATAATAGATACCAAAGCTAATACTTGAAGGCTAATAAGACAAAGTCACAGGGGCCGACTTTACAACGCAAATTAATTTTATACCAATCTGATAGTAACATTATTATTTGAAGTTCGATTTCGTACAGATTAAAATGAAGGGTAACAATCAAAATAAAACGCATATCAAAAGAATATGTACACTTAACTAAACTAACTTCGTTTAGGTTATGTAGTCAAACTGAACGCAGTCCGACGTACTACAGCCAATTCCTTTCTGCCCTTCACTTCTAGCCAAGAGCGTATCATCGTTACCTACAAAAGCAAAAGTTTTTTGATAGAACACTCGGCAGTAACATCTCCATTTTCCCAACGTTTAGGAAATTGAAATAAAAGAAATGAAAAAAAAACTAGAAAAAATCTGGACTTTTCTCAAACACTTACCATAACGACACCGATTTCTTCAACTGTCCAATGAGATAGAGCACTTTTCCGTGTGCGCAGTCAGCTCTTCGTTGGTGGCAAAGTTGGAACTGCAGTTCACGCAGCCGAAGACGAGTTTAACCGAAGCATGGGCATGCGCTGTATGGGCGGCTAGTTCACCTTTGAAAAACCATTGGCCGCACGTTGAGCAGACTGTTCTCCTCTCTTTCTTTTTGGCGGGAGAGCTGCCGGAATGAAGTCATGTTAGGAATCATAGAAAAGTACCAACATATAGAAACAGATGGGAAATGTTCAAGATTTTTTTTTTTTTTAGATTTAGATTCTGATTCTGATTTTTTCTTCTGATTTTTAGATTAACTTTTACACAGAATTTACTGGTATTGGAATTTCAATTGATTATAACGAAAATAATTTAAGCATTATGGGAACATTTTGACAATATCGGTACACAATCAGTTTATATTGAACAGGTTCCCATGCACAAATGAATGACCAGAATCATGCACGATGTGAACTTCCAACGACTTTACTCCTCCGCCCAAACATACCTACCAATATTGACATATCTGAAGCTTCTTCACACCATCAAAATGTAGCACATCCTACCAAATACTTCTTACACTCGAAAGTAGCCGCAATGGACTATGAGCAGGGTTGAGATTAAGAGGGGGAAATGAGGTGAACAGCAACTTCACTACAGTCATGTGTTCGACAAAGTTGAATGCATCTTAGAAACTTCAGCGTCCTGATATTTCAAATATTCAATTTCTCAATTAGCCAATCTTACTTGTCACACAAGCTCCCTCATTACCTTCCTTAACTCACGTTCAATAATTAAACTTTTGGTCTGAAAAGCCTTTCTTTCTAATTAGATGATCATGAAAAGAAAGCAGTTCATACCCATCATCGTCTGGTTGGACCGAAGAACTCCGTTTAATCGATACCGGTTGAATCGAGGGAACGGAAGCGCTTGGGTTTGACACTGAGTTGATTTCAGCAACTTGATTTGGAGGCAAGACGGTCACATTCGAGTTCAGTGAATGCACGTCTGTGATTCGCGGGTTGTTCCCGAGTGACTGCGTTTCGACGCGCCCGTTCGTCTAAAGTCATTCACAATGATGAGAAAAATAGGCTACGGAGATGAGGAAATAGGATATTTATTGACAATGGAGATGAATTTGACGGCAAAATTGTTTTACCAGGTTTCTCAAATTCGCGAAGACGGTGGCTATTTTTTCCTGCGTTGCTGCAGCAAGCTCGTGGATTTCGTGGACGAGATTGACTCGCCCGACGCATTTCATACAAACGTTGTTCGGATAAAGTGAACCTTCGCTCAACTGAAACCAAAGAGAGATCTCAGTAGAGAATAGCAGATATAGTTTGAAGTCAGCAAAACCATGGTAAACTATCCATAACGAATTATTACTACAACATGATAATGACGTTAGCCTTGGCCTTAGCTTGGCCTTGGCCTAAGTGCTTGTGGGTTGGCCTTAGCAGTTCATGGTGTGTTATTATATTTTTTGTTATCAACTTTACTGATGCTCTCTGGTAGAAGAATCAGCAAATAATTACACTGCTAATGATTGTACAGTAGTTTATTATTCCTTTGCTTCAATTATGATTTAAGAAAACCATCCATTGGTGATAGTAATTATTCCGAAAATTTGTGAACGTTTCCACCTAAAAACAGATGACGACGGACGGAAAGAATTTTCCAACTGGATATTCGAATTCTAGGTTCCTTGACGTAAAATAACAAATTTTAAGGAGGGTTAGAATTTTTTTTTTTGGCGATTACAATGGTTTTTTATTGAATAATGAACAAAAATGCGCAGTTGAAATACAACAGTTGACGCGCAAATTACTTTACGCGGTAAAATTGACCGATTCGCTACGACTCTAAACTATTTCGAGTATCTCAAGATGAGCGGCTGCTATAGCTATTTTTTATGCTTTTCATCGTTCCGTCATTTAGCTTCTAGCCTTTCAGGACTCATACTTGAAGAAGCTTAGGGCTGGAATCAGCCGGTTGGCTCACTAAAGCTAATTTACAGATTGCTTACATAAATTTCAAAGGCAGTTTCCACCCTGTGATATCAAAGTTTTTCCTCGACGACGTTATCCATGATCTAAAAAGTATTTTCTTAAAGAAAATCCTTCTTCTCTTATGCAACTTTAAACAAGATGATCGTCAGTTTTGAGACCCTTCAAAATCGTACAAGGATCTTAGACGAGAAAAAAAATTATACAGAATTTCTACAGTTTATGTTAGGTACTTAGGAACTCGCTGCAAAAAAATATAGTACTCACTTCTAATCTGAGGCTGCTCCGAATCTTTTCTTCAAGATTCATAAGCTTTCCGAGGTCGGAATAAATGTGAATCGAGACGTCACATTCGGAACAAATGCGGCACATGAATTTGACCTCGTCGGGGGCCGAAGGAGCTACAACTTGGTTGGAAATCGGTTGGTTTGTCATGGTCTCAGGACATCAACCCTGGGTACATCAAATTTAGCGCGCCTTTTTCGTTTAACCTGTATAGTAACGCTCACTAGCCGCGTTTTCTCATCGCAGGAAAAATGTCACAAGATAACTCGAAGAAAACAACAGAGAAAGATAGCGAAGCTCGTTTATTGTAAGTTATCAGTGGAAAACTTTGACAGGTTTGCTCTTGCTCCTGCCCAAGAATTTGTTTATCACGAAAGTTTAAACTATCGATTTTTTATCACTGATATCGATAGAAAAAATCGATACACAGCATCGATCTCTAAGTGGTCAATAATAACGATTTTATATCAATGCATTTTTTATTGTAAGTAAATCATTGTAATCGCCCTAGAAAAACACTACCCCCTCGAAATTTGGCGTTTTACGTTTCAAGGTTGGTAGAATTCTAATATCCAATAACGTTGTTTATTCGTTGCTCTTTATTGCTTTATGATTTTAGAACACCATCAAGTTATGATAGTTACTAATAATTCTGAACATTTTTAAGCGTTTCCACCTAACAACAGATTAGTTACTATAAATAAAAACTCCGAGGCTGTAGAAAATAGAATATTTCTGAATATAGAATATTACAGAAAATATAATATTTATTTAGAACTTTATTTCTATTTATAATAGAATATTTCTGAATATAGAATACTACAGAAAATATTGGTATTGGAAGCTCGTATATATAATTATTGGAGCAAAAGAATAATAAACTACTGTACAATCATTTTGCAGTTTTTTATTTATTAATTTTTTTTTTAATTTTGATTTTTAATCCAGCAACCCAAAATACCCTTGACGTTATTCCAATTTTAGTGCCTTATAAAAAACATTTTATCTGCAGAAGTTTCTTATCTCTAAAATTTTTGTTATCTATATAGGTAGATCAAAATTGTAAAAAAAAATAAATAAAAAAAATTACAACGCTGAAGTAAGTACGCAACTTTTTTTTGTCGAGGCTCGTATTGATTGGAATCGAATACGAAATTGGTAAGTATATAGATATAAACTGGTTTTACAAACACAATCGCAATATTTCGTCCGGTTGAGGATTTATTTATTTGTAAATCTGTTTGTAAATTTTCACCAGACGCAATTTTTCTGATTCAAGCGCATCCTCCAGTTTTTTGCGATGAGCCTCCTTTTCTTAGAACACCACCGCAACAACCGCCGCAACCGTCGTTGGTTGATTTTTTTTTCTTTAGCTTGGAACCTTTCGCTCTTCCGCAACTTCTGCAAGTATTATTCACTGTATTAGTACAAACTTTTTTTACGATTCTTTATCGTTAGCTCATCGCAACCACTCAGTCTACTCCGCCTGTCCTCTCTGTATGTGCTGTTCACAGCACGAAAACTAAAAATGCAGCGAGGCATTAATTTGCTCTATTCTTTTTATGCCAAGGCATCATATTACAAATGAGAACATTGACGTGTTTGATCTGAGTTTTCGATAAAACTTATTTGACCGACCATTCATAATAGTCTAGTTTTAGTAAATATTTTTTTTTTTTTTTTTTTTTTTTTTGCAGCGCATCAATGCCATTTATAATTACACACTTTTGGTTAATGTTTTTTGTATTCATTATGTTTCCATTTTTAGAGTCAAGAGCTTTTTTTTTAATCTTAATTTTTGTTGCGGTTTAGTACTTGATGTAATGGACGTACATGATAAGGAGAAAGTGATGAGAGGGAGAATAAGCCGCGGCTCACTCTTGGAGCTTATTTTTTATGGCTGCATTCTTCAATTCTGACAGGGTCTCACCGATTTGGCTATCTTGTAGGTGATTTGGAACCTTAGGTTTCCAACAGCAAATAGAAGCCTTCCCCCACTAACGTGACACATCACATTTTTCACACATTACACATCACTTGATGTTTCAGTTACAAACCTCGATTTTTGTTTGTTCTTTTTCGGCTTCTTTGCAGCGAACGATCTGCAGTTCTTTTTACTGTTCTTTTTCTTTTTCCCACTAATTTTTCTCTTTTTCCCCGTGTTGCATGGCGTTGATTTTGCGCCCGAAGTCTTCTTCGGTTCTAAATCCACTCCTGCGCACGGGCAAGGAATCGCCGGCTCGTCATTTTTCTTGGGTTTTGGATCGTGCTGTTTGAAAAATCCGCACAAACCAGTGCCCAAAGAGTCTTCGTTTGCTCCATGACCGCCTAAAACTGCCATCATTTCTTCCAAGATTCTATCGAAGGTAGAACTTTGTTATAATTACATAGTACAATGTGAAAATCTGCAATTTGTTTTCATGTTGTCCCAGGCTTCTTTCTGTGAGGAGATGGGGGAGAAATACGTGGCGACTTGTTTTCTTATCACTCGATTGCCATCGGGGCACTTTCGCCCCTTTAGGCATTATCAGGGCTTTGTTGAACCATTGAGTATGTTATTGAGCAACAAGAGGCAATGTTTTCTCCCCCTGAACAACACTGTACTTGAATGGTGCTCAGTAAACTTGATAATTAAATATTCTCTTTATTTAAAAAAATTATTACTCGTTGTTAAATAATTATTAAGTATCCTATAAAAATCCTTTGTAAACATAATTTTTATTTTATTTGGGTCTTGTAGGTTAAAAATCAAATACCCTTTTAAGTCTAATGTTGAAAAATGAACGTCGATAGCGACACTTTTTACACATAAAGTGATCAAAATAACTTACTCGTTGCTGGATGGATCTGATGAATTGTCGCTATCGTCAGTGGAAGACATCACAAAATTTCTTCTTCAAAGTGAAAAAATATAAAATATATATGAAAAATATAAATTTTATATTTTTTTTGTGCAAGTGTTTTAAAGCAGTGCTTGGTTTCTCTTGCGTTCGTAATCTGATAATTACATGGCCACGCTGTTTCGTGGATACGTTGATCGACGAATGAAAATCGAGGGGAAATTTTTCGTAGATAAAACGTGCACGACGATTGATGACGAATTTCAAGAGTTTTTGACATTTTTGTAAAATAAACTGTTACACATATTTTATAATAATAATATGATCGACACTTTTCCTTCGCGTCAACTCAATTTTCAATTTATTTGAATAAAATTTCCACTACTTTCTTACTTCATTTCGACGCCACAGTCAATTTATTATTTTCCTAACAAATGACGGTATGCAATATCGCCGCAAAGGCGCTAATTACGTTTTAATGCTCAATGGCACTGCTGTTCCAACTCTTACTTTCTTCTATCACCAAATAATGATGTAACATCGAAAATAAAAATCGATGCCTATATCGATAGTAACATTGGTCAACTGGTATCGATAGCTATATCGTATCGGCGTGAATAATCTATATTTTTTGTCAACGATATTAAAAAAAGGATGAGAAATTTTTCACGTCCTTAAGACACGTTCCAGAAGAAAATTCAATCCTAAATCAGGTTACGCTGAAAAAACATCCTCTCTAATTCCTTGAGTTATCATTTTATTCCAGTTTATTAACTTTTCAAGTTACTTTCATGCAAGATTTAACTAAAATAGCGATACTCGCACAAAGCGGGACAAATTATCGGTATCTTGTAAGGAATTTGAAAATCGATTCTTAAACATCGATCTTCGGAGTGAAAGTATCGATATACCATCCCAACTCAGTTCTTCCTTTCTCTATGCTCTAAGGTCATTGATGGCATTTTGTAAGTGACTTTTGAAAGCTTCGATTTGAGCGACGATTAGGATTTATTTTGTCACAAGGGCGGTATTTCGTTACTTTTCGCTGTGTTCTTCCGCTAGGCAGTTGTACAGACATTCGCTCTTTATAGAGTCATATTGCCTTCCTAGCATGGATTACGTGCTGATCGCTGAAAACGAAGATGAGACGCCGGTCGAGTTTCCGTTGGAAGACGACGGATCATTGCTTCTGTCAACTGTGGAAGCTCAATTCGCCGGAGCGACAGGACTCAAATTCATCAACCCAAGCACTGGAGCACCGAGAGTAGTTCGACTTGTCGAAGGTCGCCTTTATCCGCCCGAGAAAGATGGCTCCGGATGGGGCAATCGCACCTATCTCACCGTTTACCCTAAAGGTGAGTTTACTATAACCATTTCTGTGCTTAATCGATGGATTCTTGCCGTAGAATATTTTTCAAACTAATGTTCAGCGTTTAGCTAGAGCTGAAATGTAAATGCATTAGCGTGTGGTGACGTGCGCCGAATATGAGTGTAAGAGATTCTAGAACACTATCTAGTTTGAAGATACAGCCGGGCTTGATTGCAGAAGGCTGTCATTTGTAGAAGGCCTAATTCAATTGTAAAATTCCAACACTCTTTTTTTTATGTGAATTTTTGGATATACCGCTTGTGATCATGACCGTTTGATGTATCAACTCTCAGGTATTTACTATGGCAGAACGGAGCACTTCAGCTTACAGACAGAATCCCGATTTTGCAATGGTCAGCTAGGATGTAAAGCGTTTGGTATATTTATAATAGTCATGTTTAAGGCGTATTTGACTTGCCGAGTCTGCTAAACATGCTTAACTCACTATTTCTTGAAAAGAACCGACTTTTTTATGGTGCTGGTGATAAAAGTGACGTTTGTAGTCCAAATTTGGAGGGCTCTTGAAAATTAATTGTGATCCCATCGATTTTACAGATGCTAAACGGAAACACGAGGAAGATGATAAGGAAGGTGTCGTAGCAAAAGTGGCGAAAACTGTGCCGAAATGCAGAGATCTCATTGTGCTTGGACTCCCGTGGCATACGACAGACGAATCACTTAAAGAATACTTTCAGACGAACTACGGCGAAGTCGCGTTAGCATCGGTAACTAGAATATTTCCTATAAATTCCTAAGTCTCTCAAATGAATGCAGTACAACTGTGAGCCAATGAATGCATGATCACGAGCAATTGAGTTGTGCAGATATTGAGAAAAACAATTCAACCTATTTTCTAAGCTAAATTGATGCGTCTTTTGACTTAAAGGTTTAAATTACATCATGTATCGAATGTCAAACGATGATGGAAATTTTCATTAACTAGATTTCATGAGTGGTAGTCAATAGATAAGGCTATCAACAAGGTCGAACTGTCAGGGAACTATGCCGATATCATTCCACTTTGATACTGAAAAGAACAATTATTTTCATTGTATCTTCCACAGGTCAAACTCAAGAAGAACGGAAGGTCACGTGGTTTCGGTTTTGTACGCTTCAACGATTATGAAATCCAGAGGAAAGTAATGCTGTCACGTCATGAAATTGATGGCCGCTGGTGTGACGTCAGTTTTCCCCCCAGCGCCAAGGTAGCATAGAATTGCAATGAAGAAAAGTTTTTTCAATACATTTTGCCAATCGGAGATTTATTTTTCATCGTTTGAAACCATGGTGATATGCTTCTACTTAATATTAAATTTCAGGCCGGCAACGGTAAAATATTTGTCGGAAGATTAACAATGGACATCACCGCTGAAGATTTGCGTCAGTATTTTGCAAGTATGGGTGACGTTACCGATTCATTCATACCAAAGCCGTTCCGTGGGATCGGGTTCGTCGCCTTCCTTGACCCTGAAGTAGCCAAATCTGCTTGCCTTATTGGTGATCACGTTATCAAAGGCGTCACAGTCCATGTGGAAGTCGCCACTCCTAAGCCGACGCCATCAAACAATTACAATGTAAGTTCTTTTAAAAACTAGTGATGTAGAGAGTGTTGTAGACGATAGTGCCACAAACGTTAAAAAATAATTACTCTTCTGGCCTGTAAAAATTGAGACAAAAAACTTTGAACGGTTATGTCCAGGAAGTACTGTGTGTTATCCAAAATTTGGAAACTGCTAATTTTGCACATTCACTGGGAGAAAATACTCCGAATATTTCATTGAGTTTCATTAATTTTTCAGAGAGATTTTGACCACGGACATACAGACTTGTTCAGAAAGTGTTACTGAGTATAGTACTTTGACAATTTCTTCCAAATTCACCTCTGTTCCGAATTCGACTTCTCAGACAATTACAATAATTCCATTTACTACGTAAAGATGGATGTAAAAAAGGTGTTGCAAGGAGGGACTCTCGTTGTTTATTCGATTGTGACAGTTTTTCTGCTGTAGTGTTTCCTTATGGGTTATCTAATAGTTACAACATGAGTGCATGACTAATCAAGTGTTCTATTTGTGTTTCCCACGTTCGTTTTCTTTTTAGGAAGGGAGAGGTGGAGGTTACCGGGACCGAAATGGCCGAGGAGGAGATTCATACAATGACAATTGGTTAGTAGACCTTTCCCAGTATGCTCTTACGAAGTTTTTTTTATATCACGTCATGAACGTTTCTTTTTTGTTGTTTCAGGGATTACGGCTCGCGTAATCGTGGCGGGGGTGGCGGTGGCGGTGGCCGCTGGAATGGTAATTTATATTTTGTATTATTTTCATTCATATTTCAATTATCTTCTCTGGATTTACTCGTTTTTTCTTGCTTTGATTCAACATCTCATATTATTTCGTACTTGATACTTCAGACGATGATTACAACGGACCAGCCAATCGGAGAGGCGCTAGCGGTCCAAATCTGAGAGGAATTTCGCCCAATCAGCTCCTGTCTGCCATTGAAGAAGCGGGTCTTGCTGACGCTCTTGGTATGCAATTGTCTTCGAACTTGAAATAGCTTTAATCAGCAGCTGTCGTTCAGACTTCTTCCCGACAGCCTGCAAATTGAAGAAGAATCGTTGGAAAATTTTGGAAACTTGATTAAAAATATTGCACGTTCCATTGGCTCGTTTTTAATAGCAATATTTAAAAACAATTCAATTCAATTTAAACAATGGTAAACGAGGACACGTTGAGGAAAGAATCTTTTTGTCACAAAACAACGTTTATGTTTACAGCGTCAGGCCTCCAGAACTACTCGGCTCGGAGTAACTTTGGCGGTAACAGCCGTGGCGCCTACAACAAAGGATTCGATTACTGAATGGAAACCATCATAGCAAAATATCCTGCAGTATGCACTTCTCTTTTTAAACGACTTTCCATAAATTATCTTTCCCTAATTTGATATCGATTGTAGAGCGAAAATTGCCATTTTCCATTTATTTCCATTATTAAACATTTAATTGATTTGATCGTGCTTTTTACTAGAAACAAAAGAATAACGTTTCCTTTTGAGACTCATGCCAATATTCTTGAGTGGATTCTCTCCGAAATGCTGAACGTGGACTCTTTTAAGAGAAATTTGTGCTATTGCACTTTGGCTTCCTGAAGCCGAAAGGGTGAACGTGAGAGTGACTATTTACTGCCAAAAGTTGGTAAACGAGCTTGAAAATTTGAACTTCTTTAGCAAAAAGTCCAGCATTTTTATACTCGGCTCTTTCGGTTTTATACGTCGGCTCTTGAGATCTCTATTTTATTTCCTGTGATGCCCCAAAAAAAGGGTCGCGCTCCTGGTGGTATCATGGGTGGAAAAAAATCTTATGCGAATTTGAATTGAATGAAATAGCAGCAATTTCAATTTGCACTACTCAAACTGGCTAGGATTTTTTCCCTTTCGAGGGAAATCGCCGAAGTAAACAAGAGAAGACACTAGTGCGCACTGGTTGAGATGAAATACGAGTTACCTACTGTCTGTGACTGTGTTACCATGGAATAAATAGTGATCGAGGCATTTAAGTTGCGTTAGTTGTGCCTCATATTAATGCCGCTGCCAGATTTTCATTGTTGATGGCTGAAAGTTTGGCTTGAATTTTGTGCGTAACGTTTTTCAAATAAGAAAAAGCTCACGTTGTCGGGGGTATTTTGATATAAACGTTCTCCATTTTCGTTTTATTCTATTTTAATTTAGCCGATGTTAAATTGCGAGTCTTGTAGTTATCGAAACTGAAAAATCGTTATATTTTTGTGTGTCAGAAGTGTCAAGAAGTTTCAGGTGCCTATTCTTGACACAGCCACTCGAGAGCATGTTCAAGATTCCTTGCTGTGCTGCTGAGACGTCTGAAGATGCCATTTTGAAATTTGACTGTGAGACTATGGACAAGCTTTTATTGCTTGTCTGCGGAAGAGATTCATCTGTTTCTTACAGTTTAATGCGATTGACTGGAGTGTACAGCGGTGAGTGACTGGAATCTGGAAGGAAGACTGTGTGGCTAGTCTGAGTGTCGATGCGATGAAGATGTTCAAGAGGTGCAGCAGCTTTGGATTGTGTGCCATTGAAGAACTGCCTACGAATCGTGGTGGCAAGAATATCGAAGAGCGGTTAAAAATTCGTGATGCTGAGCTGCTCTTTTGGCTTGTGAGTCTGGTGTCGTGCGTGGTGAACAGCGGGGTGAAGAAAGTGAGACTGCTCCGTGGTTGCTTCTGAGAGTAGAGCATTGAGGTGAGCAATACTGAGAGATTGACGATTAATCTATGTGTAACGTTATTTGTGAAGTTTCATGCCTTCCTGCAGTAGCCATAAGTGGCAGGTTGTTAAGTAATTTATGCCTCTTTCATCGTCTTATTGGTGGCAGAGTATGATCAAAGCATTGTTGTAGCTTTATACTGTTGTGGAAGAGATCGACAGACCAATTGAGATACTCCTGTAGTTTAATATTTTGTCTGAGCACTTGCGCTGATAGTAGCCTTCTAAAGAGCCTCTCGTGGAACAAATTAGGACTTGACCAGTCTCCATCAGCATCCCTATGGACGCGAAGAGCGCATTTGCGATGCACGAGTTCGATTATTGATGATTTATGAACCAAACACCCTCACCTACAGCTTTGTCAGTTGTGTGGTTTTATGGCACTTGATTCATGTTTTGAAAAATCACTGATACAAGACAATCATGGGTAGCAGAGGCACCTCTTGCAGGACTGATGATATGCTGATGGAGACTAACCAGCCAAATTATCCCTGAGGAGGCTTAAAGCGCTTGGACAAATATTCAACTGAGGGATCTCTTCTTTCCCTCATCCACTCCTGACTTAAAATCCTTTATCCATGATTTTGTGCCTATATTGTTGCTGCAGGATGGCACTGTTGGAAAATCCAGTCTCTTTAATCTAAGTATTGAATTTGTTGCGACAGCAGTAGACTTGAAAAGAACTAGCGATGTTATTGAGTGAAGCACTAGTATGGGCCTGTGTTTGTGAAAATCTACAATGACTGAAACGTTTTCTTTCACATGTTAATTGCGTTTTTTGAGGTGTATTCCTATCATGTAGGCTTGAATATAATTCTCTACGTTAAAAAATTTCATAAATTCTAGCTTAATGTATCTTGCTTCTTTCACAATGGCCTCAGTATTGTATTATATTGATTCAATTTTTTTACAGGTTGCCAGCACTTTCTGAAGATGAGCTGAGCGCGTTGCGATCGATCGATACTGGCCAGATATTCCGGTAGGGAACAGTCATGGAGAAGGATAGGTAAATTACAAATCTAACACGTTCTGTGCTTGAATTGTTTCAGAAGATTGAGATGTTATTGCAATTTTTCTTGGTATTTTTTCTGTATAATTCGAAAGCTCATAGGTTTTGTGTTTTTTCAAGGCCTTGTAAGACTTTTAATTCCTTGTTTCAGATGTCAGTTTGAATCTGTCGACGATCGAGACGTCGGAGAAGAGCTGTCTAAAGCATTCAAGTGGATTCCTCGCGTAGGGATAGCACTCAGATATTTGTAGATTTTCCCCTACGATACCGGGGACCGATTCATTCGTATTTTCCTGAAATTATTGGTTGTATCAATACTTGTTCAACTGAGTAAAGAATGACTTCTTCGAACTATTGCATTATCTCCTGACCGATTGCTTTCGGCTTTCTTGTCCTCTTGAAAAGAACCGTCGGGTTCTTGAGAACTGTAGAAAAATATAATCATTTTGAGAAGAGAACACCGCTTAACCAATCAACACAATAAATAATGTGACAACAGAAAGGAGGCAAGTTATATCGTCAGTTGCAATAACATACAATCTTGGTAATGATTGGGGTTAGGGGGCGATAAATATTGTGACTCTCCATTGTTTGCAGAGATCTTTCGCCCATTGGGCGTCTTCAGGGCTACATAAGTATAAACCTACGACCTTCCCCTCACCCCTACAATTTCATGGAAAATGCAACAAACAGAAGATTATACAATCTTGTTTGGTGCGAATTCTATTTCATTCTAACTGCAATTTATTTGAGTCGGTGAATTCTTGGTTGAAACTAGATGCTCCTTTTTTAGATCCTTTCTTATCCGAGTTGTTATTTGAAGAAAAAAAAAAACAAGTAACTACAATCTTGACTTATTTTATCCCTGTTCCCAAATGAGGACGTATTTTTGAGGGAAATTATCTTAAATGTCTCAGGAGTATGCTGGAGAAAATGCGCGCACAAAAAGTGATAATTCTATTTTATGTCAAGCGACTACTGAGAAATTGACGTAATGGCCTCACTTAAATTGGTGAATTTTTTTTCAATGCTGGATTCATCGTCAAAATTGTTCAACAATACAATTTTATGCTTTACCTTCGGCTGCTACCTTCTATTGAAAGAATAATTACGGTGTTCGGGCTAGTGCAATGATGAGGCGTGCAAGTAATGTAGTTTTTTGGGTGTAAGGACGTTATTCACGGGCAATTAGGGGTCTTCCAAGGGAAATTTTCAATTCCAGCTTTAGTTGCGGGGGGGCTGGCGAGTTAGGAAAAATTGGCATTTTAGGGGGAAAAGTTGCTGACTACTGAATTATGACAATGAGTCTCTCAGAATAGGCGGTTTATGAAAATCGTTGCAAATAGATTTCCCAGTAGTTATATATTCAGACAGATCTAAGACGAGTCCTGAACTAGGCAAAATCGCGTTTTAAACATGTTGAGAACCATTTTGATGCTGTAATTTAAACTTAGATAATACTTTTAATACCATATAATTCAACAGCCGAAATAGCTCAGTTGGGAGAGCGTTAGACTGAAGATCTAAAGGTCCCTGGTTCGATCCCGGGTTTCGGCACAGGATTTTTTGCTACGTTTCCATCAATGTACTCGAAATTTATCCTCTCATGAGCCCATGACCATCTGACTATGTTGTTCTTGTTCTACTATGCTATAACAAAAATATTAAAATTCGCCGTTCACGTTTCTGAAGAAATTATTATTCCACTAGTATTCCATGGTTTTATATGGCTCAAAATTCAATAAATTGATAAACGGTTGTAAGTCCGTCAACCGAGCGGACGACTCCTTTTGGTAAAAATGTTCCAAAATGATAATACCAAATTCATTCGATTTCACATTTGAATGTAAAAACTCTCTCTCCTGAAAAAATCGAGTGGAATCAGACGTCGAATGACGGTCATCTATAATGTAAAATCGCGACATCCTTACAGGTTTTAAAACTCGTTATATTCAAAGGCCGTTTTTATTCAGAACTGGAATCCTTCGAAACAAAACAACTCAAACCGGACTTCCCTGATTTGCTAGCGGCAATTGTAATTTAATATGCACATCACATGAGCCGAAGTTGTGCGCATAAATGAACAATCACGTGGACAAAAACCGCCTTGAAAATCTTGCTGATGAGAATTTTTAGTTATTCTTCTGAAAAATATATGTCTAGGGAAAATGTATTTTCATCATCGTCGCGATCGATTGGTGAACCCCAATGTTCAAATGAGGTGACCGTATGATTCTGAGGAATATTTAAAGGCTGTTAAATTGTCGTTAGTGTAGATTACTAGCATTTGGAATGCTCATGATGATGGAGAAAATCGGTTCACATTAGCGCGATTCTCATGGCCAGGTCTCTCTGACCGGTTTAAGGGGTTAATTTTATAAAAAACTTTTGCAAAAATACCAACTCATTAGTTGTTATAGATATTGATTTAAACTGGTGGCGTGTCACACAGTACTTCCATGTTTGAGTCGATAACAAGTATAACCAATTATAAATTCGAGAAACTCACACAAAGGCGAAAAGAAATTGAATAACAAACTGATATTGAAAAAATAAGACAGAAATTGAATAACTCACGAATTGAATTAATAGTGCAGCATCTGAGTCTAACGATACGAACCACGTTTTTAACCGACTTGCAAAGGAGTTGACTTGAGGGTTATTTTTTTTTGGTATGTGTTGTAGTAAAATGGGATCAAAGGAACTCCTCAAATGTGTAATCAGCCCTGAAGGGAAAATAAAGCGTCATTCACTCGTGGTCATCAACATTTATCAACATCAAGTGCTCAAATATATTGATTTTCGCAGCCAGTAGAACATACCCGCCAAAAAGTGCATGACATGGAAGTACGGTGTGTGAGCCAAAGATGAAAATAATGACGGCTGCTTGTCACGCATACTATTTTAAAAATTTAATAAGATTTTACGAGCATTAAAAATTATTATGAAAGAATATTTGAATCCCTATAATGTCTTAGGTACCTAGGTATCCAAAATTCGATCATGCCCTGGGAGAACATTTTCTGAAAATATTGCATTGAACTAAAATGATTTTTCAAGGATGTATGACGATACTTCCCTATTCTGCACGTAAGTTGAGAATATTTCTTCCATTCATTCACCTTTCCGTTTTCAAGAGAAGGACGAGTGAAAGATTCGTACATATTATTACTGGGAACTTCAATCTCTCGATGTGTCAGCTGTTGAAACGGCTCTCATCCTGAAGATTCCAAGCTATATTGACTATTTTGGTTAATTATTCAATAATGAACCATTGTAATCGCCCAAGAAATTTATTTACCTGACCCCTCAAAATTTGATGTTTTACGTTTCAAGACATGTAAGCATCCGATTGTCCAACAAAAAAAAAATTTAAAAACGATTCTACAGTGGTTTATTATTTTTTCGCTTTGACGAAGATTTATGAAGACTATCGATTTTTCGCAGTAATTATTCCGAACATTTGTGAATGTTCCCACCGAAAAACAGATTGACAGGATATGTGTGAAAACTCCGTAGCAACTATTGTAATTTAAATTATTTTTATTTTTCTTAATTTACACATTTTTGTATAAAACGATTTTTATAGCTCCAAGAACTCTCGAGCTCATGCCCAATTTGTGAAAATCGTACAAACAGTTTTCATTTCCGGTGACGATTTCGAAAAGTTGACTATTATAGTTTCGTCAGAAAAGTCTTGACGGCCGGCGGAGGTTTTTTTCTAAATTGAAAATTCGTTTTTACGTGACTTGAATCGTAATACGGGGGTTAGGAAAAAAAATTTCTTGGGCGATAACAATGGTTTATTTGAATAATGAACCGAAACGTTACATTATACACGTTCTAACTCTCCAGATCTGGACAACTTCGTTGAATTGAGTCTTACCTGATCTTTCCCGTCATCTCGTCATCTCGTTTCATCATGTCAAGGGCTCCTCCCGCCGAACCCCCTCTATCGTCAAGGGACGATCGATAAATTTGCGACGCGGCTTGACTCGGAAACCTGACCGACACCCGGCGAACAACTCTTTCATGTGCAAGTCTGAGGGAGGGAATCCGTTAAAAGCGAAGTAGAAGCCGGGTCAGTTCAGTCAGTAGTTGCCATTGTCGTCTAACACGTCGTCGTCGATTGAATTTCCATCGCCCGATTTCCAATGGACGCCGAACGTGCTCGTCGTGTTTTCGTCGATTCGCCCAACGTGCGCTACGAAGGCGACACGATTACCGCCGATTACCGTTACACGACTAACGTAGTCACCAAACGGCCAAACGGTGTCGTCCACGTAAGTGTCCACGCTTTTCGAGCACGCTGTGCAATTTTCGGATGACTGTTCCCAAAGGGGCCACTTTTTGATTCTTTTATCTAAAAATATTTTTAGAAAATAGACGAAGCCGATTTTATCACCTAGTTGCCCTGTCGAATGAGATTTTACTGCTTAATTCTTGTAGAAAGTCTGTGAAAATTCAATTGTCCAGCGAGTATTCCTACGAGCATAGTAGAACGTTTTCTATAGCAAGTCTCGAGTTATATGATCAGGCCAATTTCTCAAACAAAAGCTGCCATAGCTTGAGAACCGTTAAAGCTATCAAAACCGCCACGATTCGATTGAACGTCCGAAAAACTGAAGAATTCTTCGATACCGAACGCACCAATGAAGAAAAATCTTTAAATACCTGTTTTTATTGAATTGAGCCATTGTAAGGCCGAAAGTGGCTTCTGTGAAATTTCAAGAACTATTTTTCGTTTTATTATTATTGAATAATTTCATTTTTACTTCCATGTTAAGTCGAGAATGAATAAATACCAGAAATAACTCTGTGTCATTTTTTTGAAAATTTGTTCCGTGGTCAAGAAGCCCTCAGCCCATAAAAAACCTGTTGAACTCAACGCAACTTGCATCACGTGTTTTCCAAGTGAATGCAGAAAATTAACAGTTACTTACCTAATGTTTGATACGACTTAGTATTTCCAAGATATTTTTTTTTTAGGATTTTCACTTGCAAATTGCGTCTCAACGAAGGTATTAATTATTGAGATGATCGCATTCCGAATTAAAAACGCTGCCATTTACTGTATTGTAATTTTCTTCAATAATTTGCTTGCCTAGTTTTCTCCTGGCCGTCCACTTGTAGTGGATTCTGAACATTTGGGAACGTGAACTAACAACAGTTTGGTTAAAAAAAAGTATACTCTTTAGGAAATAAATCGTACTTTTAATTATTTTCACTCATCTTAGTAACTTAATTGAAAGTCGGATTATTCGCATTTCAAAGAGTATATGGACCGAGTTTTAGCTCAAAAAGTCTCAAGATAATATGTTTTTTTTTTTTTTTTTTTTTTTTTTAATGAATTTCTTCTATTTTTAAACATGGGTCAATAAATCTGCAATTGCTCAAAAACGATTAAAAGCTATCAATCCCGTGTTGTCTTATTCGAATCAGCGTTCAAAAAATTTATAGTAATTGCTAAAAAATACAGCTTTCTCTGAAAAAACGTTGGAAATACGAATTTTCGCTCCTTCAGAACCTATCAAAAATAAACTCAAAATTTTGGATGCTATTTGGTTAAAGAATTGAGCCATTGTTAGCCCTAGAATGATTTTTGGTGAATTCCAATTTATGTAGCTATGATGGTTTTCCTGAAGCGTTGACGGCGGACGGACAGAATTTTCGATATTGGATATTTTAGGATTCTAACCTTGAAATGTAATCCATCAAATTTTGACGGGGGTTCGAAATTTTTTCGTTAGTGACTTTACAATTATTATTGAATATGGGACCAAAATCAATGTGAATTCCCGATTAACTGGGAGTGCTACGATTATTGACTTACATATGAATGATTGGCTTGTGTAAGGTTTATGAAGATCTCTCTCTTTTGTTTGGTGACCATATAATTTGCGCTATCTCAATCTTAAACTGACTTTCAAGTCAGCTACACATTTCGATGATGCATTATCGTGACAGCTCACCGCCAATAATCGCCAAGTCCACATTTTTTTGTTTCTTTACTGTGTAAAACGGAGCTGACATGATCCACTACAAGCGTAAACGCAATATTCGCAATACACGTTTCTGTCACTATTTTACTGCGATATTGTTCTTTGATATTTTCATTCTTCCTAAGAAATTACAACATAATATTGTAATATAATTTATAGAGAATATATATACTTAGTCATATAAGTAGGAAATACCTGAGTAGAGCAGTGGTAACAAAGTATAACCCATTATTGGAAAGTTTCGGTGCATTTCGTGTTTTATGAAAACTTCTACGTAGAAGTTTTGATTGCATTCTTAAATCATACGTTTCTTATGGTAAAGGATGGCGGATTGTGGTGGCCGTTAGAGACATACGGTTTTACAAAGTATCCAAAACTCCTCTGTAGTGATTGAAAAACTAGGATACCAAAAAATGGAAAAAGTCACGAATTTAAAAATAAAGAAAAAAAGAAGAAAGATAAAAATCAAATGTCATCTTCCAAACCTTAAGCATTCAAATAATTATGTTGATTTTTGAGGCCCCTATACATTCATTATACAAACAGTTTTTGGGTACCGCGGAAGTATGGTATGTGACCCTACGTTAAAAGCCAATTCACCCAACGATGAAACATTTCACGACCTTAAACTGTCAAATATATTTACTTTATATTATTATTCACGGTCTGTAAAAATTGAGTCAGAGGAAAAACCGCATGATTCGGAAGTACTCTATGTGATCCAAACAATACAAGACAAGTTTTGATGAATGAGGTCATTTTTATAGCGAAACGGAAATGTTCAATAATTTTTTTTCTTTTTCTTTTTTTTTTCTTAATTTTCAAATTAAAAGCTACAATTTTCGTCTAACCATACAGCTGAAGAGAGTGTTTAAAAAGCATTCTAACGAGTATAGAAAGATTTTTGTAGTTCCAAAAATTCTTGACTCATGCTCGGTTTTCCCGCTACTTTTCGATCTCGCTGCCCCTCTCTTGACAATTCCTCCTTCAATGTTTTTTTTTTCTTTCAATATTTCGATTTCACATCGTAAAGTGTATTTAGGGTTGAATAATACTTATTGATGATCACCTTTATAATAAAAATTAATACGAATTCCCCATTGTCAAAATATTTCATAATTCCTCGAACTCTTCCCGAGTGAACGTAGTGAATTTGGCTCCAAGGGTAACATTACTTCTCATCTTAGGAATCTTAAGTCGTATTTTTAATCAGAATTCGTTTTTTCTGACCACATTTTACAGGTAAAGCCTCAAGAGAAACGTCTGCAAATCCGCACGATAAAGAATGTGAACCGCTTGGGGCTGCTTATGGTCGGCTGGGGCGGCAACAACGGATCAACGTTGACGGCCGCCATAGAAGCGCATAAACATGGGCTTACATGGAAAACGAAACAAGGGCTTCGCTCGCCTGATTGGCTCGGATCGCTCACTCAAGCCTCGACCGTTCAATTAGGTAGGTAATAAATAAACATCAAGGATTGACCACGCATTACTTCCATGTTCTTCACAGAATAAAAGCCAGTTATTTGCCGTCGCATTTTTTTTTATGTCCGAGAGGTGTGAAGCCCTATGGCTCCACGTCGCCCTGGGGATGCCCGAACGAGCGAAAGTGCTCGGCCACCCAATAAAGTACTGTCTGAGAAAGAGTCGCCTGGTATTTCTTCCCATCACACCTCTCGGAAATCGGCTTTTAGGGTCATTACAATGCTTCCATTTACTAGTTTGACAGTACTTATCCTTTCACACATTTTTCTTCGTATCAGGATTCGACCCTGTCGACGGATCGCCTGTCTACGTACCGTTCAAGGATCTATTGCCAACAGTTGACCCGAAGGATATTCTCATCGATGGCTGGGACATCTCATCTTGCAATCTGAGCGAATCTGTTCGTAGAGCTGGAGTCCTCGATGTCGGCCTGCAGGATCAGCTGGATCCCTACTTATCGCCGTACAAACCCAGACCATCTGTGTACAAAGAAAAGTTCATTGCTTTGAATCAGGTAGCACACTAAGATAACAAATAACCTTACCCGTCACTGCAAAAATTTTCAGTTCACAACTCTGATTTTTTTTTTTTTTTTAGATGGATCGAGCTGACAATTTGATTGAAGAGATGGACCAGAAAGCATTGGAGAAAATACGGGAGGACATTCGCGAAATGAAGTCCAAAACTGACCTGGTTGTGGTTGTGTGGACCGCTAATACCGAATGCTTGTGTCCAGTGCTTGAAAATGTTCACGACACAGCCGAGAATCTGCTGGGCGCCATCGCAGCCGGGAATGAGGACATTTCGCCATCGACTTTATTTGCGGTCGCTTCGATTTTGGAAAAAGTAAAAGGAATTGAGACAAACAATTTCTAAATAGAAGGTTGCAGTGTTCTAAATCTTTGCAGACTGAAATCAGAAATTGGATCTGGTATATTGAGCATTGTATTCTCATGCGAATCGCTCCTTTCTAGGTTCCGTTCCTCAATGGCTCCCCGCAAAACACGTTTGTCCCTGGAGTCAGGGAACTGGCTGGAAGGGAAAACTCTTGGATTGGCGGTGACGATTTCAAAACAGGGCAGACTCGAATGAAAAGCGTCCTTGTTGATTTTCTAATCGGCTGCGGTATCAAACCTGTTGCTATCGCAAGTTATAATCATCTAGGCAATAACGATGGCAAAAATCTCTCTAGTCACCAGCAGTTCCTTTCTAAGAAAGTGAGTCCTTCACTGATGAATTCAGAAAAGCAACAATACAACTTTGGTTTCTGTGGAGAAACTCGTGAAGGTTCTTACCTGTAACTTTATTTCCGTTCTGCCTACATCGTTCTCCCATTTGGGCATCTTCCTGATGTTGTAGAATCATACGTATCTAAGAATTGGAGAAAAAGTTGCCTCGAGTTGCTCCTCTTCAATCTCAACAAAGGACACAATGCGACACTAATAGCACGAAATAATTCTACTGAACATTGGTAGATGACTAGAGGGAGAGCAAATTTTGAACCGATGATAACTGCTGGAAAAATAAGCTAGATGTCAGATTTTCTTTGTTGCAGGCGTCGAAAACTAACGTCATAGATGATGCAATTTTGTCCAACGAAATTTTGTACAAGCCTGGGGAGAAGGTTGACCACACTGTGATTATAGAATACCTTCCTTATCTCGGTAAGCTCGACAATTGTAATGGATCCATAGCGTTTTATTCTGGTGTGGGTGGTTGGGGGAGAGAAAAGCATGGTGACCAGTTCATTGATATTTTAATTATCTGCCAAGCACTTTCAACACTTCGGGCATCATCTGGGCTTGTAGAACTATTATTAATGGACTTGGATCCATTATTAGTTCTAAGAACAGGAGAAACTTGGAATCATAGATATGATTCCTCTAATGCAGTGTGATGCTTCTGATTTTGCTCTTGATGATGCCTAAAGAGGTGAAAGTACTCGCCACCCAATTAAAAAATCATAGTCTTCAATCTTGTCCATCGTGTATGCCCTATAAATTAATCACTTTTTTTATTGCCAGGGGACAGCAAACGGGCGATGGACGAGTACACAAGTGAGATTATGTTCGGAGGAAAGAATACCATAGTCATGCACAATGTCTGCGAAGATTCTCTACTTGCGGCGCCGATAATTTTGGATTTGGCCATCCTAACTGAACTGGCGTCTCGAATTTCGTTCAGATCGTTGGACGACAAAGATTCCGAATTTCAACCGTTCACCCCGGAACTGTCGATTTTAAGTTACATGTTCAAGGCGCCTATTGTTCAAGATGGTAAGCAATAAAAATACTGCTAGTTGTGTTCGAATGCGGGACGAAACAGGCGACTCGTTCTCCATACTGGGTACTAATTCCTGACAAAATTTGTCCTTTAATTTTTTTTTATATACCTGCTTCTTACCCCAATTTTCTTATTTCAATGATTTTTCGTGTATACATCGTTGAGTCACTAAAATCACTCAAATGTCCCTAATTAGGGGAGTAAATTAAAATATTATTAAATCGTTAGAAAGAGCGTTACATTTCCCATCTCCCGGCTGTAAAACCAAATTTTTGAGCACGTACAATGGGAGAAAAATGGGACAAATGGGAGAAAAAAATGAAAAGTAAAATTCATCAAATCTTGGAAATCTCGTGTTTTGGCAATCGCCTGCATTAGCTATTATTTCTCCGTTTCTTGACTGCTGATGGCTCAAAAGTTGAATCAGACTCTCAGTTTTCCAAAGACTTAGTCTAAACCAAATATACAATCGTATGTTTTCTTGAAATAAAATCGAGCTTATTGATCGCGTTGGGGGTAGAATTTTGCTATTTAGCTTGTACTGTAGCTTCCTTGATGATCACTCAAAATACGATGGTTGATTATTGAAGAATAAACCCAAAGAAGAGAACTCATTTACGTTCGTTTTTATGCAGCTAATACTGACTAAAACTCGACTTTTTGATCTTATGCAGATTCAGTGTTAAAAATGATGATAGATCCCCCCTTCCACGAGTGACCCAAACTCAACTCCCAGCAAGCTTGACACCCAAGTTCATTATGGTTCATTTCTCTAATGATGTCCATGAAAAGGAAATGGAACGAGTGAATTCAATTTTCCTTTTCATGGAGCGAGAAGACGTGATCGAGCAAGAGGAAGGAATAGCAAGTAAATGAAAAACGAATCAGTGGGGAATGAAGCTGGAAGTATAAACTGGAGGAGACTTTTTATTACTAGTTCAGGCTGGGATTGTAAGATTACATTTCACAAGGATGGAAGACAAAGAGATTGTCACAACTTCACTGGTTTTGAATGAGTTGTATTGTTACTGTTAATGCACACAACAACAACAATGGTATTTGTTGTTGTTGTTGGTTGTTGCTATTGTTATCCACTCTTCTTCACTTATGTGAGTTTTTTATTATAACTAATTGTTATACATTTTAGCTTCGAATCAATTATTTAAAAATGTCTGAACATTCTTCGGCTGTTACTGTCCTACCACAAGTATAAAAAAAATCTCTCTCAAGTCCCAAACGATAAATTCAAAACTGCCCACTTTTTTGCTCCATCGTTTTAATTTTAGCCAGAATGGTCGAACCCTTGCCCTCTTCTCCTTTATTAATAAGCTGTTGATCCGATTGCAGGTGGCCACGTGGTCAACGCTTTGAACAAACAGCGCGCCAGCATTATGAACATCGCGCGTGCTTGTTTGGGTCTTGCTCCTGAGCATCATATGGATCTAGAGACAAAAATACCTTCGTCGATCCTTAACGATCCCAATGCAGCAAATGATAAGCGCAGGCAACTTCTTCAGCCGTTTTATTAATTATATCTCAATAAATTCGTGAAAAATAGCTGAAGCGAAGCGTTGAATATTTTACGATCAATTTTCCAAATATGAAAGAGAGAAAATACTATATTTTAAGGAAAGGTGTCTTTATACTTGTTCGAACCAAAACTTCGTATTCGTGCAATAGCATTAACCATATAAATTATGCGCTTTTTCATCCAGAAAAATTATCGGTTCGGCGAGAAATAATTGTTTTACCAACTAATTTTTCGATGGAATTCCTATATTCCGAACGAGTATAAATTAACTGCCAATGGAAATTCGTACATTTGTAACAAGCGGGAATGTATTTATTAATATAAAGTTATTTTGTTTGCTTGTTTAATAAAACGTTTATAGCATGATTAATTTTTTTCGCGAGACCCTACTTCCATGGGGATCCAATGTAAAATTGTCTCACCTGCTCTTGGGAGAAAATTCTTATTTTTTGTTTACCACTGCACACACAAATATCTCAGTTCAATATTGTAACGAAAGCTTCTCAAACGATCCGCTCTTTCTTGTATTTCCTCTACTTGCTAGGGGGATTATTATGTTATAAATTCTTACCATTGTGCTAGTGAAGGCCTTTACAGACCGGACGATAACATTGTTGAAAACATTGTTATTAGCATTTTTCAGTAACTTTCCTTTCACACCGAACGCAACATTGTTGGCAACAATGTTATCAACATCGGGCGAGGAATTGTTAATAACATTGCTACGGCACTTGAAAAATGTTGATAACAATTCCTCCCCCGAAATGTTATTGGAAACATTGTTGGCAACATTTTCTGTAACATTGTTATTTTTCCGTCAACATTGTTAGTAACATTGTTGGCGACACCGAGTTTTGTTATCGAGCCATGAGCGATAACAAACCGGCATTTGTGACTAACATTGTGGATAACATTGTTAGAGAACTAGACCGAAATAAAACAGACGGAAGAATTGTTGGCAACAAAAAAGTTGACGACATTGTTGCCAACAATGTTGGTAACATATTTTCTAGATCATCTTATTTTGTTACAAACATTATTGTTATCAACATCTTATGTTAATAACATTTGTTTTCACTAACATTTGGTCTGTAAGCACCTTAATAGTCGTTCAGAGTAAGCTAGTTTGTTCGAATTGACAAGAGATAGCGCTAGAAACACTTTTCAACTCCAGCCATCAAGCCGACTAGTCTTTGATTCTCTTACAAAATCATGCTCTCTGGGGACTGGAGAGTAATCATTCTTTTTTCTTCCATAATTCGTTAGAGGTAGAATATTCTCCTCTCAAAGCTTCTCCAATAGAGTGATATTTTTGAACGAGGTTTTTTTTCTCAAGTATTTCAAACCATCATAATACTAATTGGACAACTGTCGGTAATGAATGGTGAACAATTTCACAGCCACTTGAGGTCACTTCTAGTCGAGTTCGTTTGCACGACGTTGTCACCGTGATGTGAGAAACCGAACAATGCTCGATTGTAAGGCGAACGAATCTTGAACTAATTTCGAATCGATAAATATACATGGCGGAAATCACGGCTGTGAAAACCAATCTATAGCCATGATCGACAAAGAGGCAAGCGTCGTATTGGCCTGATTTTGATATTTTCCCGCCACCCTCGTTCTTCAAACTGCACACAAGGCACTCATCATTTCTTCAATAAACTTTCAATAATGTTCAATTTCTATTTATTCCCGGGGGAACAATTCATCTACTATAATGAGATAAAAATTGATCACCCAAAATTTATAATTTTATAAAAATAAAGTGATTAATATTATTAAGCAAGGATTAGATTATTGTCCCCCTACTAATCCTGAAAACTGTTCGGAATCACCATTTTAAGTGGAAAACACGAAAATGACAAGAACGGTGTTTTTTTTTGTTTTTTTTTTTTTTTTTTTTTTTTTTCAGCGGACCACGAAACATTGTCTTAGAGTAAGAACTCTTGGAAATGAATTTTAGAATATTTTTCTTGTTTATTGACCAAAAAACGTCTTCACCCTGTATACTCTAGATATAGATGATGCAAAAGAGGCTCGTGCGCTCATTTTAACATGACAAATAATTACATACCTGCGAGCAAGTTCGATCTCCAAGCTGTTCTCAGAAAATTTTCAATTAAAGAAAGTATTAATTTACAAATTATATCTTATATTTATCGTCCTCTATCGAATTGCTCTAGCGTCTGACTCACTTGCGTCATGTTTATAACGGCGAAACAATAAATTGTTACGTAGCATTGACGTATCTTGATCTCGATCATTTGAAAATGAAACATCTGATCTAGGAAGCCCATTTGAGTCATAATCGTACGACCTTTTTCGTTAAAATTGGTTCCAACTCAGCTCGTGTTGCATAATCTATTGAATATTTTTTCAACTGACCCAAACACAGGAAAATGGAGTTATCAGACCCCCCGGAGGTTGAATAATCACTTTTATTTAAGGTGAAGATTCCCAGAAGTGAAAAACAGCTATTGTTATACGTGGCTATATTTTCTATTGTAATTTTTGCATAATCGCGCCTGGTTCTTTCGCGATTGTGATACCCTAAGCGACCAGGTCAGAAATCTGTGATATGGTACGATAAGCTCTCTCGAAGGCCTCATCATTTCACCCTTACCATGTTATTCACCTTCTATCGTTTGTGCCGAATATATTTATTTTTTGTACCCAACTTTAATGTAAGTAAATTGCCTAGCTATTTAGCAGATATGGCACATATGGGAATAGTTCTATGACGATCCCAAAACTGTGATGGTACTTGGAATAACTGCAATTTATTTTTTTTAAATGATATAGACATCAAAAGGCCGAAGACGAAGGGATCGAAAATAAATATTCACGTCGTCCTTGCATAATTTTCCTGTACTGTACCTAGCGTTCGTAAAGTAGTTTTATCATTATTATTATTATTATTATTATTACAGTGAATACAAAATACTTACAGTGTTGAGAAAGCCAGCAGTTTAATAGCGGGCAAAAACATTCCCGTTAGCTGTCTGTAGCGAAGTTCATCTCGTCACGTTTTGAAAGAGTGACAGCGTCCGCGACTTGGTGCATCATAGTGGTATTCAGGACGGGAAAGTGTGGAAATCGCTTGTGAATCGCAGCTAATGCGATACAAAGCAGAAACCAGCCCTACGGTAGTTTATAAATATACAAAATATAACAAAAATAAAATCAAAAAATTTTTCAACTCTACAGGTTAAGTGTTTTCTGAGAAACTTTTTTTTTGAAATACCTAGGGCCTTGGGTTATCCAATAGTAATAGGTAAGAAAATCTTGTGTATCCAATTGATTGAGAAACTGGGAATAGGTTATCAAATTTTGGTCATAGAGTCGTCAAATAGAGACAAACTCATGGTGTGAAAAAATCGTATTTTTTTTTATTAGGCCTTCGTTCAAGTTTTATTGCGCTTTGAAATTTTATGACGCGGATTTTCGCGAATAGCTTTTGAACGGACCTCTTTTACATAGGTATATTACTCAGGGGCGAGAAAGAACTATCAAAATCCTACAATTTGGTATTTAATTATATTTTTATGTTACATCCCCGCGGAGCTATTCGCGCTTGAAGAAAAGTCAAAACACATTTTTTACATAAAGTGGAATATATCTCGAAAACAAAAAATAATCGCTGTCCTTTTTTTATTTTTAATCGATTCTAAATTAAATTTCCTAAAATTGCTTACTCAGATACTATTCTTTCAAAATTCACGAACGTGACGAAAAAAATTCCTAAGTTGAAACTTCGAAAGTATAACAATCGAAAAAATTCAAAAAGTTTTATTAATTGTTCGAATTTGATTGTTTTCACTTTAAATTCGAATTTTAAGTCTCATTTCCTGTAGAAATCATAAATTAATCAAATTTGAACAGTACTGTATTTGCAACGATTTTTAAAGTTGAAAAACGTAGGAGTGGCGTAGTACTAAAACTGGGAAAACTAATGGTGGTCGTCAAATTTCCGCCGTTTTGACGTCAAATTCGGATTCAGCGTTCAATTTCCTATAAGAATAGCTCACAATAAAACTTTAATTTTTCACTCTTACCGATGCCAGCGAAGCTCGAAATTTCGGCCGGTGAAAAACTCGATTTACGGAAAATAATTTCTGTGGCGCTGTTTAAACTTTTTTCACCAAATCTTTTGCTATGTACGTGTGTAAGGCGATCAAATGAAGACTCCTGCATAATAAAACAATCGATTCAAATGAATTTTGACCCCCAAAACCACGGTTAAAGTCCAATTTTCGAGCTTTCAAAAACTGATTTTTTTGGACCACTTGCGGATTTTTCCGAGAAATAAAAAAAATCACAAAAATACATCTCGGTAAGATACAACTTTCCTAAAAATTTCAGATTTTTATCTATATTGAGAGAGGAGTAAAAATTCGTTAAATGATCAGTTCAGTAAAATCGCAGGGGTACCCCTAGGATTTTTCGCGAAAAATATTTTGAAATCGATTTCGCTCAAATTCAGCATAATGATAGTTGATGATGTATATATCAATAATATATGCTTCATTCTTTGTTTCTTTCGCACTCAATTGATGAAAAGAAGGTTTAAAGTAGCAAAATGTGATGTTTTCGTGTATAGTCTACTAATATTCATCTTTTGCTGGTTTACTTTTCTTATCTGAATTAATATAAATGGCTAATGTAAAGCACGGCCAGAATGGCAAACAAAGCGCACTTTTTTAGACAAAATCCTTCTTTTTTCAGGACCGATTTCGACGAACAAGCGCACTACACGAGCATTAAATTTCGCCTCGGATTGTTTTTGGTTCTGTTTTGGGTCAAGTCAATAGTTCGAAGTCATATAATTTTTAATATTGATAACGATAATAACGCTCGATTTTCAGTGTCACACAATACTTCCGTGTTATTCGCACATTTCGTTGTTCTATCATTGCATCTCTAGCTGTGAATATGAACCGATTTTCACACGGATTGGTCTTGAATTTATACATAACTTGAGAGAAAAACTCGTATTTTTTTTTTTTTAATTGAGCGAGAAACAGCCGCCATTTGCAGCGTTTTTGTACAACAGCAATACACTATCTATATTATGGTATTTTATATGAGATTTTCGATTGTTTAATATTAGCTGTTCCTCCTTGCCGACCCAAACATGGAAAAAATGCGTGATTTATACACATGATGTTTTCAAAAAACGGTGCAGATCGGTTTTTTTCTTGTGAAATCCTTTCTTCGTTGATATTAAAACGTGGCTCTCGGCCTCGATCGAATTCAACATTGAAATCATCGCAGTTCCCATACGGATGACAATGACAGCTAGTGCCAAGCCAACTCGCGGACGCGGAGGCTGATGCCGGCTCCGACAGGTCGAATCTAAGGGGCAGAAAGTTCTAGATCAGGGTGGGACTTGGCTGGGGGCCGAATTGAAGCGGATCCCTAGGAAAACATCGTACGATCCGCGCCGACCAATGAGAGCTCTCCTCATGTCAGGCCACCTTTCGCCTGTTGGGTTACCGACGCCGCGCCGACTCGCCGGCTCTGAGCTTTTACTGGCGTGCGACCCGCTCGATAGCCGCCGAATTGAACCTATTGAGTTTTGGATGGCTTCTAGCCTAGGCCAACTGATGGAATTTATCTTACGCACGACCGAATCTCGTAATTGTCAATAAAAAGGTCGAAAAGGCGGTCTGATATAAAAAAAAACCGCTGTTAATGATTGTAAAGCGGTTTATTATAACAGATTGGTGGCCAAGAATGATTTTTGGTGAAATTTTCAAAAATTTAGTAATTATAGTTTTTTTAATTTCGACAGCGTACGGACAATTAAAAAAAATATATTATATAAATTTATCTATATTATGATTTTACATGCCTTCAACGTAAAACATCAAATTTTCAGGGGGTAGAAAATATTTTTTTCTGGGGCAGGTGTAATGGTTTATTTTTTAATAATAACCCAAAATTAGATATAAAAATAACATCGTCAATCAATCAAATCAACAAAGTAGACATGACTTTAAGATTGGTACGTAATACATTTTCTCGTAAATTACAAAGATAGAATTCAGTATATAAATACCTTGAGTAGAAGATCTGATACCTAGAATATAGAAATTTAGTAAACTGTATGAGAACCGTTCTTTACAAGGGAGTGTTATGATGTCTATGAGAAGTTACACAATCCGATTATATAATTGAAAAAATATAGGAACTTTCACACTTATAGTAAAATTAGTATAACATTAAAATAATAAATTAGGAGCCGCAATAACGAGTGTCTATGAAATTTCTCATACTGAGAGTTATATTTGTTTGGATCAAATGTAACTCAATAATAAATTTTCACAAAGCTGCGACGTCATCGACCAGCAAAATTTCCCATTCAAGTAATAATTTATTGTTCCTTTTCAAAAATCTGGCACTTCTCCCTTGTTTGGTCTCTACTTGCAGACTCAAAAAGCTACGAGCTCGAACGTCACTCTTGAATGCGAATTTGCGCTATTCATTTTGGGCACGCTGATTTTTTCCATTGTTTTCCCAAAGTAATTTCTCCTCTGAATGGCGGCTTAATTTTTTCCACCGCTTCCGCGCGTCCTCATCATTTTCAGTGATTTACAGAAGCCAGGATATTGATGCGACGGTGATTTAAAACAACAGATTACACATCCCCGCTCGTAGTAGATTCGAATGAGATACAGCTTGTGCTGAGCTCATCGTGATTCGTTGAGCTTATATGCTTCATCACAGATTGAGCTGTAGATTCGCCTGGGTAGAGAAAGTTGTTGAGCAATGAATGTCGGCAACTATGCAAAATGAGGTTATCGCGAAGCGATTATGAAAGTTGACCCTGATAAATAGTTCAAAGGGTAAAAATAACAATATTCAGTAACAATGGTATTATCTGAGGCGATCGAGGTCGGTTGGTAATTTATGTGTATCGACATTCCTCGTCGTAGTGACACGGAGACGATTAAGGTAGAGAATAGGCACTAATTGTACCAATAGGAATCCTATTGGAAACCTAGCAATTAAGGGAGGAATGCAGGTAGTTGAGTAATTAATAAATTTAAATATCTGACGAGAGATTGAAATTTTCTATGATACGTTATACGCACTCCATCTTTCCTTGCTAATTTATTCGATTTGACTTTTAGCGTCTCCCTGTATATCCGATTGCGTTTATAATTTTTCATGCTTACGTTGTAAATGGAAGTATTTTGGTCGTCCAGTCAGTGGGAACGGAATACTCGAGTAATATTATTTTTCCGACTTTTTAATATTCCAAAACTCTCATGGGCAGAGAGAAATTGTGGAACGATAAAAATTATTTTATGACGTTCAATTAAATCAAAATTCCTGATGCGGTTAATTCCTACTTTTCTGATCTAGGGCCTTGATTTTTCTCAAAGAAGGTTTATGTAAAATTTTGACCATTTTTGAAACCTTGTTTTTCCGCAATTTGGTACCTATATTTGAATATATTTTTATGATATTATGTCCCCGAGGAGCAATTAGCGCTCGAAGAAAACACAAAATACGTTTTTTACATAAAAGTGGAATATATCTCGAAAACGAACAATAATCAATGTCTTTTTTTATTTTTAACCGATTCTAAATTAAATTTTCTCAATTGACCTATAAATACAGAACCTATTTTTTCAAAATTCGTGAACGTGACAAAAAAATTCCAAAGTTAAAACTCCAAAAGTATGAAAAACCGAAAAATTGAAGCATATTTATCGAAAGTTAGAATTTTATTCTTTTTACTTCAAATTCGAATTCTACGTCTAATTTCGCAGAAGAATGAGTAATAAAATAATACTGAGCAGTACGGTAAGTATCTGGAACGAATTTTCAAAGTTGGAAAACATAACAACGGTGTAGTACTAAAACTGGAAAAAACTAAACGTTGTCGTCAAATCGCCGTCGTTTTGACGTCAAATTCGGATTCAGCGTTCAATTTTCTATAAGAATAGTTTTTTAATTCGCTTGAAAACGAAAATTTAATGTTTCACCGTTATCGACCTCGAAATTTCTGCCGGTGAAAAACTCGATTTACGGAAAATAATTTCTGTGGCGCTGTTTAAATTTTTTTCACCAAATTTTTTGCTATGTACGTGTGTAAGGCGTTCAAATGAATACTCCTTCATAATAAAACAATTGATTCGCTTTAAATTTGACCCCGAAAATCACGGTTAAAGTCCAATTTTCGAGCTTTCAAAAACCGATTTTTTTGGACCACTTGCAGATTTTTCCGAGAAATAAAAAAAATCACAAAAATGCATCTCGGTAAGATACAACTTTCCTAAAAATTTCAGATTTTTATCTATATTGAAAGACGAGTAAAAATTCGTTATATGATCGGTTCGAAAAAATCGCAGGGGTACCCCTTGAGTTTTTCGCGAAAAATTTTTTGACTTCGATTTCGCTTAAATTCACCATAATGATAGTTTATGATGTGTATATCAATAATATAAGGTTCATTCTTTGTTTCTTTTGCACTAAATTGATAAAAAGAACGTTTGAAGTTGATTTTTTTTTGTATATTTTGTATATTATATTATATTTGCATAAACTTTTCTAGTAGATATTTATTTATTTATTTATTTATTAACATCCTATCATATTCTTTACATTTCAAGATAACTTGAAAAAAGATGCTCTCGCGATTGTCTACTGTTTTAACTTTTCAGTAATTAAGTGCATCGACTTCAAAATGACAAACATTTAGCCAATTACGATCTTCTTTTGTTAGGTAACACAGCTGGCAGAGTTACCATGAAAGTACTATGAAGATATCGAAATAATGGCTAGTCAGCGTACTTTTCCACCCTCTTAACCCCCGAAGAGATCGACAAGATAGCAATTTATATCCACTTATATTAATATAAGTACTTATTGACCACAGTTAGAACGACCTCCCGATCTCTCTACTTTCTAAACCTTATCGCTCAGCTCGCGTTCCTCAAGGATACATCGGATGAGTGATAAATACCGGAAATTATACCTCGCATTGTATTACCGGGGTATCCAATACTTGCGGTTATTCTTATAAGTCCTTCGCAAATCTCATTCTTTTCCACTATACCATTACGCTCACTCGATCGATTCTTACATTGTTATGTCACTCATGTAGCCACTACAGAACGTCAAAATTGCGAATCATTCAACTTGGTTATTGTAATATTGGTAACTTCGTAGAACTCCATATTTTTAAGGACGTTATATTTTTTTTATATTATATTGTTATATTTATATTTTTTTAAATATTTATTTACGTTCAACTTCCATTGTTCTAATTTATTACTTCTTATTTCTACAGTAAAAACATAAATCAATAAATTTTAGAACACAAGCAATTTTCTCAACTATCTTAACTAGCAATTATGCATTTTTTGCTCCCGCTCCAAAATGGTGATTTTTGGTGAATATCTGGAGACGGTTAGTTTTTGGAATAATGACTGTCAGGGCTCTGTGCAATATTCATAGAATTATTCACATTGTTCTATTGCATTATTAATAATTCTTTAGTTGAAATGTAACAAATTTGAGGAAAAGAATAGAATTCCCAGTCTAGAAAGGATTGATGCATTAAGTTGCAAAGGACTGTGATTTTTTTACGTCCCTATCGTGGAAAATGCTCGGAATGCTGAATTTACATGCTCGGTTCGGAGCACTGGATATTTTACACCGTGGGAACATCATTGTTCTAAGCGAAACAAGGGACATCAATTGGTGCTTCAGCGACCGCTTCTTTCCGCAGACACGCGACGCGAGTCGACGAAATGAATTAAGCAGCTGAGACATAGTTGTAGCCGAACGTCTGGCAAGGTCTCTTCCGCCAAGCGTACGCCTTCGGATTCTCAAGGCCCCAAGAACCACGACCTTTCTCATCATGAATCGCCATAATCATAACTTCCTATCGAATGAAGTAGTGGCGGGGGATGCAGAGGTGTCGCCAGAAATCGGCTATGGAGATTCTACAGGTTCCCCTCTAAGCTTTAGTAAGTTTTTATTAAACTAGAGTATTTCTACCACAAATTACTTTTATCGCCGACTACTCTGCCGCCTGCCACATGAGGTAAATCTGTTCCAGACCCGGTGTAGGTACTGCAATTTCACCTACCTACTCCAGTAGTTAAGGTAACGATGCTTAGAGACGCACGGCAGCTGGGAATTCTCAAGGACCTTTTCCTGTTAGGAGGAATTAAGGAATGTTCGAGATGGTTCTATTCGAGTTGAGAGTAAAAAGTAAATAAGTATTAGTTTTGATCGGATTGTATAATTTATTTTTTATCTTATGTTGGAATAAACCAATTAATAAAACCCACCCACCCCGAAATAGACTTTTTCACAACCCCCTTGCCACGTTAAAAATCAATGTGTTTTTTTTTTTTTTTTTTTGCCACCACGAACGGTAACTATGAAGCCAATTTTTATAATCTACGTATTTTTCTCAAGAGCAGTTCTATTTTAAATAATTCTTACCTTACTTAATTTGGCGCTGCGATCGCTTTTATAATTTCTTTCATTGCTGTAAAATTTAGGCCTATGCCAATTAAATTGAATTAATAAACAAATAAAAGTATCGCCAGGCGAGCAGTGAGCAGCAAGGTGAATGGAGAATAGGCAATATTATGACATTATTATTATATTTGTATAGAAAAAGTTAGGTATACTGGGCGTAAGGTGGTGAGCGGTGGCCGAGCTCTTCAAAACATGTTCTACAACTAGTTTCCGACCAAAAATATCCTATAACATTTATTTGTTACAACACAAAAAATAGCAGATTCAAAATACCACTTTTCTATTTATTATTCAATAATAAACCTTTGTAATCGCCCAAGAGAAAAAATCTCTAACCCCTCAAAATTTGATGTTTTACTTTTCAAGGCATATAGAATCCGAATATCCAATTAAAAAATTGTGTCTTCCCGTCATACGCCGTTCTGACGAGACTATAAAAGCTAAATCTTGGCCTGACAATGGCTCAATTCTTTAACCAAATCGCCTTTTCAATTTTAAGGGTATTTTTGGGGGGGACAATTTGTATCTTCTTACGTTTTTCAGAAAAATCTGTATTTGATATTAATTTTTATTCATTTTTCACTCTGAATGAACGTGACCATAAACCATAAAAAAATCCATTAAATTAATCCATCAAAAAAATAATAAACCATTGTAGAATCATTTGCAGCGTTTTTTCTGCATACGAATAAATAATACTCCGATAGCAGTAGCCGGAAGTGTCAGCCAAAGTAAGGTTTTTCATCATTCGTCGGCCTCTTTCGATTGGTGAACTGCGAGGCTTCCCTATGCTCTTCCGTATGCTTCCGTATGCTCTTCCCTATTCTGACCCTTCGTGCCTTCTTAGTTTCTCCTATCGCTTTGAAGCCTCGAGAAGGGTATTGACATCGATTTGGGTCGTCGGTTTCCACAATAAACTGAATTCTTGCCGTAGAGGGGTTGTGAGGGGGAGAATAAGTCGCCTGGTTTTTCTCCCCCTCACAACCCCTCTACTACAATAAATGCGACGACAACCAAGCGAAGATGAATTCTTGTCTTGCTGTGTAGAGGATTTCTGAACATTGACCGAATATAACCCGGTCGGTTTATATTAATGGTCCTGGAATTCCATCAATTATTAACCCTAATCTGGGGATAGTTTAGGAACCAATTACATCTGCAAATGTAATTATTTAACGAATGTTTGTTTTGATAGATAGTACTACTCTATTATCTATATCTAGTAGGCGAAACTCATGACTTTCAATGATATTAGTTGGTTTTATTCGTTTAGCTTTTGATTCGTGAATTATGAAAAATAAAAATGATTAAAATTACGATAGTTGCTACGGATTTTTCCCTTATAGTTACCTCACTGTTTTTCGGTGGGAATGTTCACAAATGTTCGGAATTGTTACTGTCACAAGATTGTAATTCAATATTTTTAGTATACTGGCCTTTGATTCTACAAAATATTTTTTATTTAGGATGAGCGCTCTCGCCACATGCTACGCTGAACCATTTCTTTCTGCGGGCGATAATTGTAATGAATTTATGGCTACCCTCGTTAATGTTCACTTCAGTTTATTTTCGTTTTATATTTCGACTCAAAATTATTGCTTTTCAATCACTTGGTTTCAGTTTTATAATTTTCATTTTTCGAACATCTGGTCTCCAAATTCAAATTTTCTTAGTAACAAAAATTCCTAATAAATTCATTCGTATTCGTGTTTCTTCTCTCAACGGAGTAACTCATTTATAACATTTAAAACAAGTTCATACTTGCCGAGCGTCAAGCCAAAAATTGGCAAGAGTCTAAAACGATAACCCGTTAGCTACAATTAATTATATTCCATCTGCTAGCATTGAACACGGCTCAGCTCATCGCTGAGTTTCAGTTCGTCAGAAGAGAAAGCTGAGGAAAGGCGATTGTTGTTTTTTGAAACTCAGTTTCGTACATGACTGTTCTTACAGGCAATTCTGCGGAAAGATCGCGGTGGATGACTAACGTTTCTTGTCGCTCAGTCATTTTAAATTTCGTATTCATTGACAGGCCGAGGGAAATTTCGAAGCGCATAGCTATCGTAATAACGTCTCTTGATGTCTGAGGCTCAATGAAACGGGTGAAAGCGGATCCGGTGAAAGGACAGAATGCTCGATGTTTATCGTTTGACGCTATGGTTTTTTTTCTTCACGACTTCCTCCTTGTCGATTGAGAATCATTGCTAAAAATATGGCGACCATAACATGCTGTTGTAAAATGAATAGAAAATATTCGTTTGGTTGTCGTCGCATTTGTTGTGAGGGGAGAGAAACCAGGCGACTTATTCTCCGTCTTTAATGGTTGGCCGAGCACTTTCGCCCATTCGGGCATCTTCAGGGCGACGTGGAACCATGAGGTCTACAGCTCTGTACTTGAATAGAAAATAGTATCGAGACCAAAGTCAATGCACAAATCATTTTACTATCTAGTCTACATGCAGATATTTGTTAATCTGCTAATCTGGTATTTTGTTTCGATTGTGCTTCGGTTGTGATTTGAAGATATGAGGAGAAGATTCATGTACGATGTTAAAAAGACAGGCTTCAAAAAATATATAGGTAATTGTTATCGTTTAGATATAACCTATGGTTTATTTCAGTGGAACTCGATCTTATATGATGGATGATAGACTCGAGTATGTTGGGGATGGTGTGTAATAAATACGAAGTACGATTCAAAGGCTTTTCACGAGCTGTGGAGGAAATTCTCGAGGGTCGCATGAAATAATAAGAATTAAAATAATCAAAATGTGAATAATGCACTTACGCCTGGACCTTAAATGAATTTAGTTTCAAATTCGTGAGTCAAGAGTTACTGAAAGCCTACGGGTTGCCAGCAGGAGTTATTCTACCCTGCTGCATGAATATCGTCGATATCTGTCAGGATTAAACTGGAGCGCTTTTGCTCGCATCTTCAGGTTAAAATGACATGGTCCTTTTATTTATAAAGATTAAAATTTTTGTAAATATTATAAGGAACTCACAAGATTCTTATGGTTAATTCACCAATAATAATAAACCGATGTAATCGCTCATGAAAAAAATTCAAACCCCCGTCAAAAATTGATAGCTTACGTTCCAATGCATGTAAAATCCGAATATGCAACAAAAATTAAAACTTCTGGATGTAAAGGTCTTTTTATTTATGAAGTTTTTTATTTGTTATAAGATTTTGATTTTTGTAAAATATAAGATAGGTACTCGAACACCTGGCATTATCTTTTAGAAAATTGTCACTTTTTTGTGTCTCACAATCTTGAAGATGGGCGTCATTCTACCCATCTTCTCTTTTTCGTTTTTTCAACCAAGCGGGCTCCAATAATTTTACAAATAGTGGCTATTTACTAGTTGGTCCAAACCGGTTGGTATGTCTGTAAAAACGCCGATTTTCCGACCACATTATCTTACTTCGGCAATTTATTTGCGGAACTCTGGTTCAACAATTGCAAAAGACTGGTTCGCTAGCTGGTTCCAACTGACGCCGTCCGGCCAAGAATCTTCCACTAACTGGTACAACAATAGGTGAATCAATGCCGAGCGCATCGCGAACAATTACCTTGAGCCGTCCTTGAACTCGGTTCACTTCGCTTCACACTTCAAAAGCGAGCATAATTTTCCACTCAGATCCCTCTCCTATCTCATCGCTCAGCAGCGACTAAGTGCAGCGAAATTTTGCAAGCTCATCGCTCGGATTCGCTGCGTTTTCTGTTAAAACAAGATGAGCTTAGTTCTTGCAAGGTTCGCGGTCCTGAGTGTTGCTCGAGCTACCGACCTCCTTTCCGACCCTCGACCCACAATTACACGTCATTCACACACACGAAGGACCCATCAACCTGTTCTACGTCTGGACGAAGGCGACGGTCCTCGGGACGCCGTTCTGGGGCATTCCTGCCGACCCTCCCACAGTCCGCCAGTTCGCCAGTCCGTCAGTAACCTGAACGCCGCTATCGCTCGTGCTCAGCTTGACAGTAAGAATATCCGTCTACATAATTATCTTGCGCTACATTGTGGCAATAGTAGTAGTTACAGGTTGACAATGTGTTTTTTTCCAGGATTGCAATATTGAAAAATAAAACAACTAAAATGTGAGCAATGTTTTCGTTAGACAGCTGCGTTGAATTATTTTGGAATAAAGGTGTCCCACTACATCCCACTAGTTTGCGTTCTAAAATCACTTTTTCTTTCTTTGAAAATTTTAGGTACATATATATGTACCTAAATTTTCTGTCTAGACAGAGCTATTGATCGTTGAAATTTGTAGCTCGTCCGTATGGAGGGACTTGTGGGCGAGGCCTTGAGGGGTCAATCGATGTTCTCTTGGTGTACACGGACTTATAGGTTGACGGTATAGTGTCTCTCACACCCAGTGAGTATAGAAGATACTTCTATACTAAACTAATACTAATCTTCTAATACTAAACCATTTTAATCGCTCAGGAAAAAATTCTAACCCCCCTCAAAAATTGATAGTTAGCCTTCAATGTAGTTCAATGTATGTAAAATCCAAATATGCAATTTAAAAAAAAGGTTAAAATGAAGTATTTTTATTTTTAAAAATCTTTTTATTTGTTATAATATTTTGATTATTGTAAATTATAAGACAGGTACTCCAATTGTTTTTCTCGAAATATGAATGAAATTCAATGAGCTTTTCATGAACTGTTCTCCAAGTGAATATGCAAAATTAGAAGTTTCCGTATTTCTGAAACACACAGCACTTCCAATAAATTCACGATCGAAGTTTTTTTACAAGTCTTAAGAGTCAATAATTTTAAACGGTTAGTGTCCCTTTTTTTTTTTTTTTTTTTTTTTTTTTTTTTTTTTTTTTTTTTTTTTTGTGGTGAGCAGGTGACGTTTGATTTTTTATTTATTGGCTCATACACCATACTTCGACGGTATGAGCTTTTTTCGCTTTTTCACTAGTGGCTGAACTATGGTAACATCAATAGAGGTCAAGGTGAGTAAACATGTAGGCCAACTAGCTAACACAAACCCAACTGTTTGCTGTAACGGTTTTCCAACTGTATAATCTCGAATGTCGGCTAACATTTTTAATTGGTTATATCTGTCTACGGGACATGGAAGTACTGTGTGTCTATGAAGACCACGACTGTTTAAGTATTTTTATTTTATTTTTTTAAATAAATATGGGGCAATCTATTATTAATTAATAGTAATATACCTAATTTAGAATATATTTATACCGGGAAGAATCATTGGTATTTGATCGTCTAATTGTTCATTCTAGTCTAATACGCCGACATGATGAAGCTGTTGATGTTGTCGCTGCTGGTGGCGTTCGTCGCTGGTGCGGAAATCAGAAAGGACCGTCCTTCGCCGCAAGCTGTCAACCCATCAGGTTAGTTTCGCCAATTTCACATTCGCGAGGGCAATACATTTTTAATTGTTCCGTTATAGAAACCTAATATTATGGTTATTTTCGCGAAGTGCTTTTGAGGGAAGGAAGAATTTTCTCCAGTTTGGTGTCGTTCTAACCGTTTGTTGCTCTATCCGAAATTGTTTCGAGTAGAGCAGCGTTTGTGGAGTTTAGAAATACAGTGCGATGGTGTACCATCGAATGGAGGCCAATTGACTTCAAATTAAGTTCTTTAGGGGAAGAATAAAATTCATCGGGTGACTTCTCTTTATTTATGTTCGACTATGTTGGCCTCATCAGTTGGTCATTAAAACCCGTATCATTCATATCTTCTCCAGCTAGGACGCTCCTCTATCCCCAAATGAATTCTGACTGCTCCTAGTTGCAATTCAGTAGTTCAAAAAAATATATATTATAAAAACACGATTGTACATTCACATGAATTGCGCATTGTCAAGTTTTAGGTTTATGAAAATACATTGATGATAATAAATTTAAATGAAAATAAAAAACAGCTTTTTAAAAAAAAATTGTTAAAAATCTGATGAAAATAGTTTTTTCACCCACTGCGACCTTATTCATCGTGTGGCTTTAATTATCTTAACCGCCGGCAATTAATTCTCTGTTCGCAGTCTGCATGAACAAATTGGGAGAGAAGCCGGATGCGAAATGCGGGTGTAGAGTTTTCATCAGGGGAGCCTCCGATCCCCCGTCCTACTACTTGAAATGGAGCTGCCCCAACGCCGACCCTAACAAGCCCCAACCAACGGCAGCATTCGCCGGCCCGGCGCCAACTCCACCGACAAAATCGGCAACTACGCCTGCATCATCACTTACCAAAGCTGCAGCCGCCGCAACTCCCACAAAATCAGCTGCTGCCACTACGAAACCCAAAAAATAATCGTCTATTATCTCCAGCAGCTCTTATAATTATAACCTATTCTATTGTTGCGTCGTAACTTTTATGTAATTATAAAACGAACTCTCGTAGCTCGTCTGACCTGAATTCCTTCGGGTGAAATAAGAAAATGATGAACACATATTGTTCTAGTGGGAATACCGTTGACAATAACGCATAGTTGTTTCTCAATTATAACAGTTTCATCAATTCGTCTTCTTTCAGTCTTTTCCCACGATGCAAAAAATTTAATTACATTCCGTCTCTTCGCATCATCATTTGTCCAATCGGGAGACCAGGAACAGGCATACTATGGATTTTTTGAACCGGGTGTAATATAAATTCAACTTTCGCTCGTAAAATAGATACTAGAAATATAAAATTATTCCGTTTTAGCTGTTTTACATTTAATTTTATTTTTTTTTTTAACTAGTTGCAACTATTTGGAGAAAGGAGAAACAATTATCCGATAATTGGTCGAATTTTAGGGTCTCTTTTTCCGCACTCTATCGCCAGACGTTAATTTTTATTTTCAGTCGAATCGAATTTTAGGAATGTCCCCATTGTATTCTGTAAATAAAGATTAACTAACTTATTAAGCTGAAAAAAGAAGCGATTTCTATGGATTTTTTATACCACGTTTTTTGTCATTTATTCTCTCTACTGCGTCGTATAGTTTTTTGCCCAGAGGAATCGTCAATTCACCGTTAAGCGGGCAAAGGATACCTTCGTTTTAAGAACAGGAAGTTAAAGCAGCAACTTCGCACTTCGCAGTGGCAAAAAACCCGAGCCTTGGGAAGATTTCCCGTAGAAAAACGTCCACGCGCTCCATGTTCAATTCGAGTCTTCCGCGTGCGTCGGGCAGAGCGAAATAAGCCCAATGTTTCTGTCGCATTTGAGCGGAAAATAAAAGACAAGCAAGAAAAAACGTGAAGCAGCTTAGGGAATTCGTTTCCGCGATAAAATACACAGCCAATATTGTCCCCATTTATTTGTCTTCAAGAGTAGCTGTTAAGGTAAAATACGATAAAATAGTTTTTTTGCGAAGTTTTCAACAGTACCGTATTTAATTTAATTTAACGGTATTTTTGGTCGACATTAGATACAAATATACTTTTGATTTGATAGTCGAAATACATATCTAACGCCGAATAAACAATCTAAACGTAAATAAAGGCGGGAAAAAAATTTACCACGTTGAATAGCAAAATTTACCGTTTAAACCGAATAAAAGGGCAACCGTAAAAATATGGAATTTTTTCAGACGTCCTTATTAGAGAAATTCGCCAAAAAAAATTGTTATAAATTAACCCAATTTTTTATACTCAAAGATTTTAAACTTTTGTTTCAAATTACTCGGCATAAAATTTTAATGGCCACGTTTTCCTCCATGTTGACCGTTCAAAAATCATTTCTATAACGTCGACGACTTTTAGTTATAAATTGATAACGCTATTTGAGGAACTGGGTTGAGCGGTGTGATATTGGCCTATGAACAGGGCACTGCCATTAAATAATACGCGTGCCTAAAAATATTTGCCGAGATATTTCAAGGGGAGCGCTATTTCTACTGCGAGGCCCCCCGCCAGGCGACTATAACACGACCGCTTGAATATTACACTGATTTAGAGTGAATTTCACCTAAATATTAAATAAATTGAATTTGTTCTTAACTGCTTATCATACTCTTCAGAACAAGTTCACTGTTGAAACTCTCTCTGTGCTACTTAAAGTACCTGATCACCTAATGATATCAGCAAAAATTTTTTGATATACTGAATATCATCTGCAGCCTTTTTTCAAACGAACAAAGAAACAGGGAATCTCATATTTCAGTTTCCATCATGGCGCCGTCGCAAAATCTTCATTTCGAGGGTTGAAAAATATATTCGGACGATATTTATAAAACGTTCGTATATTAATAAAGATAATTCGAATAAATGAACGCACATGATAAATACATAATCTAAGTTGGATTTGAGTTTCATTTATAGTTTGTTTCCTTTTACAGAAAAAAACAAATTCATCTGCCCAGCAGATGAAATCGATAGCACAATTCGAAAACTAGTTACTTGAGACATTGGTAAGTAGATCCGCTTGAAATCACATTTTCATTGGTGGAGCCATAACGATCTCGATTACAATTTTCAGCGACACTCAGGTATGACTAGGTTACGGAAAAACGTTTCAACAACTAGAATTTCTGGAATCGTCGAAGAAGCGGCGACATTATTGAACATAATTAGCAGAGGCACCAATAATCCAAACCTGGAAAATGAAACGGAAAAGACGACTCGAAAGCGGAACGGAAAAATTGACGCAAGTCTAAAAGAGGATTTGATCGCTCTTGGCTAAGAATATCGGCCTGCTTTTATCTAGAAAACCGTAAAACCGCCAGACAAAATTTCTGCTCTCATCGGGAAGCGAAAAGTTCACAGATGAAACAAGTAAAACTATCTTGCGCCCCTAAAATTTCAAGACAAACGACATTTTCCGTTTCGCTTCTCACCGCCTATTTACGGCAAATAAGAACCCAAGGACTTCCAACCCTATTGAAACCAAGAAGAAAATTTATGAACGAAAATTAACAGAAAATCTTGAATCGACAGGAATAAAAAACAGTGGCTTCAATATTGCTTTAGGCTTGTAGCTGATAATTTTCTATTCGCCCGACCGGGCTAAAATTGCGACCATCAGTAACTATAGAAGAGAAAGCGATCCGTAACAAAGTACTAACGGTTTCAAGATCCACAGGTTCGATCACAGACAAGGAAGCTAAATGCTATGAAGATTACCAGTCTTCATTGAAACCATGAAGTAAACAGACACAGTGATCTACCGCAGAGAACCGCAGCGCAAAAATTGCTGCGTTGAAAAAATAAAAATGCTCAAACCGATAGCAAATCGATAGGCAATGCGCACAGCTAGAATCTTCACACATTTCTGCGCTCGGATCACCATGTTTGTTAACAATATGGTCATTTATGGAATTCATTATCTCATTTCTACCAATTCAAAGCTAAAAAATTGTCAATTCGAGGGGGAAAACAAAAGCGGGTTGAGAAGCATTAATCCAATAGGGAAACAGCGCTGCACTGTGGGCGCCCAACTGCGGCATCATTTTTCCAAAACGTAACCCTAGTATTTGCACTTCCATAAAATAATATTGTGATCAAATAAATAAACGGAGGCGGCATTCGGCTTTAAATATAGAAATGGGCCGTTGTTGAAAACCGGCGTAAGATTTCAAAGCGCCATCTGTTGAAAATATTCGTACAACTCCTCGAATTCGGCGTAAATAAAATGATATCACAACGATCGCTCGGAAGCATAACATTTTTGGGGGCAAACGAAAACGATGGAGGAGACGGAAGAATTTAAAGCGATCAAATGGAAGCGCCAATGTCTTTTTGGTAGCGTTTGGTGAGGTAATTCGCGGCGTTCGTCATCTGAGCAAGCGACCGTTGGAGCCCGTGAAGATGTCGCCTGAACGAGGCCTCGGTCGTGCTAACGAAATCGGGCCGCGCCTCCGTTTCCCCTTCAATGCCAGAATCGTTCTCGTTGCTAGCCTCCGAATCCGTGTCGGACATACCAGTGCTCTGCGTTGATGCAAGCGACGCCGTCGAGGGTCTTCTCGCATGACCTTTCAAGCCCAAAGAAGACGAAGGAGACGAAGTTGACTCCGGGCTCAAAGTCGTTGATGAAGAAGAAGACGCCATCACGTTGGAAGACGGTTCTTCTTCGCAAGGAGGATTGTTTCCCCAGAGCAATTCGTTCTTGACGCAATTGACCATTGAGTAAAGGCGGTACAGATCGGCTGACATGTCTTTGGGCCTCACAGTGTCGACAGTGTCGCTATCGTCGCCCACTTTGAGGTCCATTAGACGCGAAGGGACCAAGATCGTCTGCTCCATGTCCTGCACGGCCTCGACGAACCTCTCCATCGCCTTCATGATGCTCTGACTCGAAAACTCCGCTTCCTTGTGAGGCCCGACTCGTCTTGCTGAATGTCTGCAACAAGAAAAAACCATCTGTTATTCAGTGGTACGCTTTGAAAGAATCTATCAGCTCGGCTGAGCGGAGATGGGTATAAAGCAGGGTTCATCAATGCTTGCTGTAGCACACATACTGATTGATTATCCGAAGAGGGAATGCTATCACCAAGCTAATCGGAATGCAAAACGCATCAACGCAAAGACGGAATGCAACAATGAGAGGCAAACAATAATGATAGTCCTTCTTTGCCTTGTCGTCGTATTTTTTGATGTCCAGGGGTTGTGAGAGGGAGAAAAACGAGGCCACACATTCTCCAATTCTTCTATCGCTGGCCGAGCACTTTCGCCCGTTTGGGCATCTTCGTGGAGCCATAGGGTCCACAGTTCCTACAGTGGACCCTATGGCTCCACGTCGACGTGAAGATGCCCAAACGGGAGAAAGTGCTCGGCCAGGCAATAGAATTCGCCTGGTTTTTCTCCCCCTCACAACCCCTGGACAATAATGATTGCGGTGGCACATGGAAATCGAGTCTTGCTGTTGACAAGGTAGTATCGCAATAAAAATAAAATCAGTCTTGTACGGCATGGCGAGACAATGTATTTTACAATTCGAGGGCCCGTCTAGACTCACATGAAGTAAAGGAAATTACGTACAGTGGGTGTGAGGGGGAGAAAACCCAGGCGATTCATTCTATATTCGCTGGCTGAGCACTTTTCTCATACCCATCGAAATATGCGACGACAAGGAAAAGAGGAAATTACGTAGTTTTGGTAAAGAAAGGTTGCCATCTGAAACCGGCATACTGTATTAAATTGCTTAGTCGCCCATCTAGACGCCTCTGAGGCCAATTGTTTGAGTTTAAAAACATCCCAGCAAGGATAGAATGTTCCGAAGAAGGGGCAATATTCGGGAGCCAATTGTGCTTCACTACCAATTGCGTGCACTTCTCAGGATTCAAATTTCATACGCTTGCCTCATGTTGACCTCGTGTAAAGATAATTAGCGCTATTGTCAATTTAGGAAGCTGCGCTGAACCGGGAATAGAAAGCCATTGTCGCCGATTGCGATTATTCAAATAAGTCAAAGCTGAATCGAATGATTTTCAGTCGCAAATTTTCTTCAAGTGTATTCGCAAGTGTTTTTTAAATGCTAATTTAAATAGCGCAAATCACAGGCTATCAAGTGTGAGAGCCTTCTTGGGCTGCGACGATTAAAATCACTGATCAACGGGCGAAGTCGTTGAACTAATCAACCAAGCTATGGCTTGAAGAATTTTATCACAATGCGATATCACTCTATAACGCCCGAGAAAAAAAAAAAAAGAAAAAAAGTTAAACGAAGCAAGGCAGTGGCAATTTTATCTGCATTTAGTCAATTAGGCTCGACGAAATCTCCAAGTAAAATCCCTAACCAGCCGTAATTTTTATTGAAATATTAATAGTTTCGTTATTCTTTTACGACACGTATTACAGTAGTCCCAATACTCATCATGGCAGGGAAGTGAAAATTCAAACGCGTACAACAATTGGAACTGAAAAATACGCGAGTCGAATAATATTTAATAAATTCGTTTTATCACCTATTGTCACATTGCTCGTTGGATTTTTATCGTCTCGTACCTATGACGGTTGAACATCTAAAACAATCGACTGAACCAAAACGTGATTTTTGGTTAAAGATCATGGGAGATCATATTCGTTAAGAATATAGCTCTAGTTGGCACATAAGTAGTACGAGATCTGCGCAGTGGACAATTTCTAGCTTTTGCAACATAGTCATGTTGGGTATCGATTTCGTTTGATTTCGAACGTATAACCGAATGCCACCATCGCGAAACTTTTTTTTATTTATTTATTTTTTTTAGGTTTTATTGTGTTAGGTATTACTTGGATTTTTAAAGGTTGGACAATACAAGTAAAGAAACAATGAATTCAATGTACACTTCTTGAGGTAAAATAAAGGAGAAAACAGAACGAGAAATTAGTACAGCAGCCGAAGAGATACAAAAGGCCAATATAAAAGAAGAACTAGAAAGTGAAACAGAGCTTGAGTGCCAGAACAAAAAATAATAGTAAAAAATAAAAATTTTAATAATAAATTAAGAAAGAGTACAGACTTCTAAACAAACACGTTCGACAGAAAATTATATGCCTATCTACTTACAACTTTCTTTAAGAGGGTTATCGGGTTAAGTTATCGCGAAACTTATAGCTTCAAACGTTCTCGACATATAGCGAAACGACGAAGATTTATTTATAGTTAGGTGAATTTTTAAAATATAGGTAACGTGAGAATTGGTTTAGTGAGAAAAAAAATCCCGTAGTCAGTAATCGAATAGAGCAAACCTCCGAAGTCTTCAATAAATTTCTCAGACTACGCCAGGGCTAGCAATGTTCTCGAGGAAACGGAATAGATCGTATCACGTATCCGAATAATTGAACGGAGCTCAGGAATCCCGACGAAGGTTAGACGACGGACGAGTTCGCGAAACGGGAAGAACCTGCACGGTCAATGGAAACTCCCAAGCGGAGTTAAAACGGAGCGAATATTCGAAACATTTCAGAATCGGTTGTTTCATCGTCTAATAACATGCAGGTAATGCGAGGAGTCGCGAGACTGTAATTGGAACCGACCTTCATCCGCGTCCGAGAGGCGACAAGAGCCGAAAGTTAACAGCAGTCGTAACGATGACGAAAAACGGGCGATAAGATTAGAAAATGGAAACGGGACAGGGAAAAATCGCGAAACGAGCAAGCTAATAGGGCTCATCCTGATATGGAAGGGATTCCCGAGGCGCATGTGGACAACAGGAATGGCCTCGGGTAGAACTTAATGTGGAGCCGGATTTTTCAAGATACCGAGACAGATTAATGATAGATGAACGGCTTTCTTCTCGCATTCGAATCTCCAGTTCTCCTATATCATCGCGACAATCCGCTCGAACGGGAATACCGACGACGTCAGTAACACTGAACTTGGCCGAAGAATAATCGGCCGGGACGCAATCTTATGAAAATGTAAGTCACGATCACCTACCTCAGGTCAATCAAGGCCAACGCGGTTGCAGCGACGCGCATTTTAAGAGTCGAAATGCCTTCAAGGACTGCGTACGAACGAATGGCACCGATGCCAGAGCGAGACCAGGTTGTATAATAATCGTAAAATAACAGAAGAAAAGTCGACACGTGAAAATGAAATGGCGCAGAACTAACGATACGACAGATCACGTCAGGTGTGATCAATAAATTCGTACGAGGAGGCTTCCTTTCTACAGCAACCGTAATAGGCTGATTTATTCTACATCCAATTATTGTACAGTTGTAAATTACTCCTTTGCTTCATTTATGATATAGCAGACCATCCATTTTTTATAGTAACTACTCCGAACATTTGAGAACTTTCCACCTAACAACAGATAACTAAGAGTGAAAACTCCAGAAAAACTGCGGTAATTTCAATTATTTTTATTTTTCTCAATCACCTACTTTAATGTCGAATTTATTGCCGAAAGATACAGTACAAGAATGTTTGACAACCATTCCAACGAGCATAGAACGGTTTTTATAGCTCTTGGAAATCGATTTTAATAGCTCTTGGAAATCTCAAGCTTCACCCATCATGGCAAATTTCTTGAAATCTCGAAAATTCCACACAAGAGCAGCGATAACTCGAGATGAAGCTATCGACGCTCTCAGGTCTCATTCGATACAGCGTTAAAAAATCTATACACATTTCTCTCAAACACACCTATGTTTCAAAAACCTTGGAAAATACGAATTTCTCACTTCTCAAAACCCCCCAAAAGTTCCCTTAAAATTGAGCTAGCGGTTTGGCTAAAGAATTGAATTGTTGTCAGACCAAAAATAATTTTTGGTGAACATTTCAGGAATTTCTAATTAAAGTTTCGCCAGAAAAGTGTTGAAGACGGACAGAATTCTTTTGTTTATCTTCATTGGATGTCTTTCTGTCGGTTTGTTACTCTTTCAAAATCAAACGAGTGAGCGCACAAAGCAGAATTTTTACACATTTTACAATTTCCACATTTTTAAAAATTGAAACCCGACGCAGATTTTCAATTGAAGATAATGAAACAAATGATCTTCAAATTAATTATTAGAAAGGAATTTTTCTCATTTTTCTTTGAAAATGTTCACGTAGCTATTGATATGAAAACAAAAATTTAAAAGTTTAATGATCTTACGATATAATAGAATTCAGTCGAGAAGTTTTTCCAGTCAAACATAACAATAATAAAACGGAGGAAGATGTAAACTGTGTTCTCAACCTTGTCAGACGAAATGCGTCAGTCAGCGTTTGCTACTAATAACAAACCATTGTAATCGCTCAAGAAAAAATGTTCCAGTCCCTCTTCGAATTTTTTAAAACTATTTCACATGAACCGTTTCACCTAAACTATTTCACTTTTCAGATGGATATAAAACTTACATTGTGCTATCAAATGTTCGCTAAATAATATTTACCCAGGGTTATTTAAGAGGTTTTAAGACATGAAATGTCTGCAACATAGACAACATAATACACAGATTTCTGCAGATTTTTTTTAAACGAAATTTCTTAATTTCCAGCAAAATAATAGTTAAATTACTAATCTAGTATTTTTCAACTAGGCGACTTGTTACTACGTCAATAAAAATCTTGTCAATGAAGGTCTTAAAATATGTCAAATACGGGTCTAGTTGTAATTGCCAATTCTGCACCGTTTTCAATAATTTGAAGCTTGATATAATTAATGTGAGCGATTGATATGAAGCTATCGAAGCCTAATGAGCGCGAAACTGTTTATCTATTTCGAAATTATTATAAAATGGCCATTATTTCCCAAAATGCCGGGGTTACTCGACACTTGTAATTAAATGATTATGATAATTTTTTTAAGGTTAAACGTAAGACATTCGTTAGCTTCGTGTGTCAGGTTACGCCAAGGAAGGAAATTTAGGGGATTTTTCCAAGCGAACATTGTAATCAGCCTCTATTAAGAAATATAACCAAAAGGTAAACTATTTTGCTAAACTTGACAGTAGGGTTGAATGGAAAATTGTAATGGAAACGGATCGTTTATCCCCATGGATCACAACCGCACGGTCAATATATCAAAAACCCGCGCTCAAAATTGTTAGTTTCCTGAAACATTGAGATTCAAATTTCTCCACGTCCGCAACGTCGAAACGATTGTTCAAATGGGGAAACAGTTCAGATAAACGTTGTAGAGTATCAATCGGTAATTTTAGAGAGTAACAAAACTTTGACAGTGTGTTAACTTTAAGTGAGGAAATTGTACATTTTCGATTGTGTGTCGCTCTAGCGCTCTTGAAGAAAACGATTTTTTCAAGTCGAATAATGCCGATTCTAATGAATCGAAATTCAAAACTGACTCGCTCGTTTTGAAGGAAATTTCGTCGACTTCAATTTTGCACATGGTAGTCATCTTCGAAAAACGAATAGTTTTCGAGGTATAAGCAATAATAGCCACGGAATGTTTGAGATTTCTTGCGACTTCGAAGCGCCTGATCGTCGCAGTAAATCCTCTTCGAAGTAAAATCATGAAAAATTAGCACATCGTAAATATCATGAAAATCTTTAAAGGCGGCCAAGTTGCCAATTGAGAAAAAAAGGGCAGCGTCGGATTTTGCAGTCCCGTGAAAAGCTTTTCCCTCGTTAACGCGCTGGTATACGAGCGTCGTTAGACGGCCAAATATTTACGAACCCGGATACTATAATTGATCGATGACTTGCGACTCTTCGTAAAATCGCAGTTAAACGCGGCGTATAAAAGCCATGTTTGAAGTATGACTTGAATGTTTGGTTGGCACTAATCGTTTTAGCACGGCGGATAAGCTGAGAAGACCCGAAGGACGGATATTCAGAAAAGCAATTTCCACGAGTCACGCTCATGTTTGAAATGCACGTATGACGAGGAAGAACGAATTTTAAATTCAACCGACGAGGAAAATGAAAATTGTGTTTTAGAGGGACATATTTATTTATTTATTTTTTATTTTTTTGAATAAATAAAAAATAAATAAATAAATACAGGACGTAAATGAAGGACACTCGGCTTAGTAAAATTTGGATAAGCGACTATTGACTTTTATTATACGTTCCTTCTCACTTCCGAACCAAATTTCTAAATAAATATAAATATTAAAAGAACCCATTTGATATTAAAATAAATTCTATAAAAATCCTCCCCCTATAAACATTAAAACAGTCAATATTGATATAAAAATAATATTTGTATATTCTGATAAAAAAAATAATAAAAGCTAAAGATCCTCTTCTGTAAATGACCCGTCATTTACAGAAGACATTTAACATTCTCCCCAGTGCTATCTGTATTTCGCACAAAAATAACGTATTTCAATAAATGTACGTTTTTTTAAACTATAAATGATAATCGAGTGACTCTATGCTTATGAGCTGTGTATCGAGTACAATTAGAAAATTTTGACAAGCTATGGCGTATCTCACTGGGAAAAAAACCTATAATAGGCGCGTCGAGTAACCTCGGAAATCGAATGAAATTGTAGATTTAATAAGTAGAAAATCTTACTCGAACTCCATGATTGTCGAACTTGGAATTTGATGGGCAGAATTGCAGATTTAATTCCGTAATATCTTCCAATTACGACCACCCGATATCCATCAACAGCCAAGTCAGGACTGAGTTCACAAGGATCGCACGAAAGGAAACCAACTCGATCTCCCTACCACTCAAAATCGCGACGATATATGCCTACGATGAATATGCAAATAATCGAAAAAACAACGGCAGCGCTGGCTCGAAGAATAAACAAATGCCGATTTAAAATGTTGATCGCCCTTTGAAAACAATGATGTTCAATATTCATCCGAAAGCGAACGGCAAACGGACGGAATGAACCTGGAGCTGTTTTCGAGAGATGCTTATCATTAACAAGGGCGAAATAATATTGTCCGATATAGGAATGCCCGGAAGGATATGATGCAAATAGATGATAGTGGGGAATTCGCTTTTTCACAACACGAGAATGACGTATAGGCCCAAAAAAAATTCCCCAACCAAACCAATTATTTTAAAAGGTGATCTGATAGCTCCGTTTGACTGAGACGGTTTCTTCTGTAGTTGCTCGTTCACAAAATCAATTTAAAAAATATATATTAAAATACATTTTTAAAAATTTTCAGGAGTCTTTGTGAAGGTAGATATTTTCTACGTCAGTGTTTCTACAACAATAGATTTCGAACGCTCAAACGGAACAAGCCGTTACGAAGTAGAAAGCGTTCACGAGTCGATGCAATTGAAATGAGCTATTCTCGAGAAAAAAAACAATTCTCTTCTTATTAGAATAGACGTATAGTACTCTCCTTCGATAAAGAATAATAACCAGCGGTCAATTCGCAGCGTTTTTGTCTCCAACTACAATTGAAAACCGTCAGGTCTCCCACATAATCGAAATAACGGAATCGGTGACCCATTTGAATGCTCGCCGCCTGACGGAAAATTCAAACATTTTAATCATATATTTGCCGACCTCGAAACGATAATTCGAAAAGCGGATCCCGTTTTTTCTCATTCGAGAAAAATTAGATAGGAAACACCGTTGTAGCGGGACGTCGATTAAAAGGTTATCATTTTTCGTAAGCGATTCGCCCTCAAGACGGTTCTAGAACCGATTCACGCCGAACTCAGTTCAAACCTAATTAGTAGTATCAGTTCTAGAGCCTTGAGTCGCTAATTAGTTAATTGTAAAAAAAAAAAAAAAATCACACCAGCTATTTTTTTTAGCACGCGCATTCCGCATAGAGATTTATTTTTACTATATAGTTACGAGGGAAAAATAATAGCGATTGCCATAATTCGAAATGGAAGTGATTTGGAAAAAAAACGACCATAAACAGAAACCATTTTTGAACTGCTGGTAGAAAGAAAAATAACAAGAACCGTGAAAAAATTGTCAAAAAAAAGTTCGATGTTTGAGTCGATAGAAAGATACAACCACTCATGAAATATCAAGAAGTGCCGAGAAAAAATAAATCTGTAAGGAAGTTAAATAATAAAAATTCCCGCCATAAAAACTACGGTCATGATACGATCTTCTTATGAAGAAATAGGTTGAAAACTAGTTTCTTACGACAAAATACGAGCTAAATTAAAATAAAAATTAAATTACGCGGTAGTGCCATGTGTGAGCCTAAAGAAAAAAATTATTTAAAAAAAAAATAGGTCGATAACTAGGTTCTTACGACAAAATACAAGCTAAATTATTAAAAAAAAAAAAAACCGGCTATACCTAATAGAATAACGAGAAATTTTAGTGATGGGCATTAGAATCACGCGTCATTCCCCGCCGTCACAAATATTTGAAGCGTTCAAGCATATTGATATTCGCGGTCTGTAAAAATCAAAACATAAAATACGCACAAGTGAAACAGCAAAAAAATCTCATAAGTGAAAAGCACGGTGAATAAGCCAATATATTAAAAAATCAATAGTCATCTATTGGCCATAACAAACATTTTGAAACCTTGAACGTTCAAATACCTCTTATGACCAGTAAAAATCAAAATAGACAACACGTTGTTAGGATTATACCTAGCGAGTACTGTATATTATCCGAAATTCAATAACGGTCGATTCTGCACAATTCAACAATGAATTTTATTAATTTTTCACAGAGATAGAATTTTTGTAATTGTCCACAGGACTGGTTCTGAAAGTGTTTCTGAGTATTGTAATATGAAAATAGTTTCCAAACTCATAGCAGTTCTGAATTCGACTTTTCGAACGATCCAAATATTTCCATTTGCTGCGTGAAACAATCATGGAAGTGAAAAATAATCTATATTTGAGAATTTACTCCTTGAAAATTGGAGGTCATTTAACACTCAGTAACACCAAAACACAGGTGGTGGTTTTTTTTTTTTTTTTTTTTTTTTTTTAATGTTCTACTGGAAAAATCAGCAGATTTAAACGCTCGATCCCTTAAAATTTGACGTGTAGATGACGACTCAGTTTCATTGTAGGGCAACTCCGTACTTACGAGTTATTCGAATTTTCAGTTATTTATCTCGAACATTTTTCCTATGTTTTGGACCAAAATTCATCCACATACTCAATTAAATGGGGTCGCTTTTGAAGATCACTCAAGTCGCTCTTCGATATATTTACACGAAATTTGTGATGAATAATGAAATTTTATTTTCCTAATCAAGACTTGAAAACCTCACAAAAGCGGATTCACTTCCACGGGTGCATTTCTTAGGAACGAAGAAAAAAATCAGCTTTCACTCAAGACTAATCCTTATTTTATGGCCTACTGATTACACAGCGAGGAAGAACTTCGGAATCTAGTAAACATAAGGTGATACGACAATTAACATGGAGAAAGTCAAGATGATTCTCACACACAATGGAGGATCGAAGGATCTCAAGGCGGTGAAAGATGTATGGGGCAAACAGACTAGTATAGCAAGAGGCTGGTAAATCGAACCGTGTCAAGGACGGCTAAACCGACATCGACGACCACCTCCTAAGTGAATTTCACTTTTGAAGAGGCGCCTCCCCGACCAAAACTACCAACTTTGACCTTCGATTGTGGTCGGTCTCGAGAGCCGATTGCCGAATACTGAATCGGTTTGGTAATTAAGATAAACATGATTATTCCCCGAAATCAAAACAGAGAAGAGAATGTTTCGAACGACATAACCGACACTGCGATGACGCGATTTTTGCTTCGCTAGCCGACACTGAATAATAAATTGCCCGAGAAAAATGACGAATCCCATACAAAATTTTTGTCCTACGTTTTAAAGTAAGCTGAACTCAAAAACAAGAGCGAACACGTAAATTAATTTTTTTTAAATACCGTCAATCGGACGTCAACATAGTTTAGAGGAGACTATGAGAGCTACTATGTAAGAAGTCGTCACCAAAAAGCACATCTGGATAATGGCTCAATTTTATAGCCACGTTGCACGAGTGGGAATTCATAATTATCAACGATTCCACAAAAGTATTTCCAATATTAAAAGCTAGATTTTTTATTTATTATTCAACAATAAACCCAAGAAAACTTATTTAAGCCCCTCAAAATTTGTCGTTTCATTCTTCAAGGCATGTATACTCCGAATATCCATTTAAAAAAATGTTTTTTCTGTTTTCCGTACTCTATACACTTTTCTGAGAAACTTTAATGGCTAAATTCGTGAAAATGTCACCTGGTCCGACAAGGCTCCATTCTTAAGCCAAATTGCTAGCCCAATTTTAAGAAAATTTTTGAGAAAAGAAAATTTTGTATCTCGCTATGTTTAAGAACCATATAATATATCAATTTTTATACATTTTTTGACGCTGAATGAGATTATAACCGAGTCGATAATTTAATTGGTTCTCGAGTTATCAAAGCTATTGTGCGGAATCGAGATTTGAAGAAATTTGCCATAAATGTATAACTTGAGATTTTCAAGAGCTATAAAAATCATTTTATACTCGTTGGAATGTTCGTCAAACACTCTTATAAGCAGTATCGTTTGTCGAATAATTTTTTTAATTAGGTTATCACGAAAAGGAAAAAAATAATTAAAATAATCACAATGAGTTTTCTATTATAGTTTCCAATCTGTTGTTACGTTCACAAATGTTCGGGATGATGTTAGAATCATCTTTCAAATCATGATTGAAGCAAAAGAATAATAAAACTGAGCAATCATTCACAATCTATCACAATTTTTTTTTTTAATTTTTTTTTTTATAGAGATGCTGAACAATCTGAAGTACTCTTGGTTGCTCCTCATTTCAAAACTATAATGAAAAATAAAGCTACCGAGTTCATTTCCAGTGCGAATTGTTTTCAAGTCGAGCAAGCAATAGTTGATTTCCTTAGTACATCCGGCCTTATCCGGCAAATTGTACGGCGGAACCTATTAACCGTGATCGGGGCCTTCATTGTTGATCACCTTCATTGATTTTCGATTTAGAGGACTTCGCCGAAATCAAGGCCGGTTTCTCATTTTTGCATTAGCGATTCAGTCAATGGAGGATTTCCAAATTCGCACAAATAATATGTGCGAAAGCATGTTTTGTTATTTTCTGTTGTCAGGGAACGCTAGAATCGAGAATTGCTATTTCAAAAAGCTGCGCTTGTTATGCGACAAAAATCATCTTCTCCAAGAAAAACTATTTTAGGGTTTTTCATACTTTCAGAGCTAAATTAAGACTAAATAGCTCGTCGAAAGTAATTAGAAGTATAGGATGTGTCATTTAGTCGCATTTTGCCCCGAAAAATATTGAAAACACATCGTGAAACATTCAATTCTTTAGATCAATATAAAAAAATTGTGTGTTGGACGAGGAAAAAGTACTAGTACATCATCGAAATAATTTGGGACATGTGTTAGAAATTTCTAGAGACTTCGTGGAACGGACGATGTATATTTAGACTCGATTATTTTATCCATTTTTGTCTATTTTTTATTAAAGCCGCCAAAATCGTTCTCTACTCATTTTAAACGCTCTCATATCAAAAACATGGCAAGCAGGTCAATTCGAGGTTAAACTAAGACATTTTTGAAGAGATAAAAGTAAATTACGAGCAAACTTTCATCACAAAATGGCTTTTATGGAATCTGGGTAACGTTTTTCTGTTGACGCATTCCGATTCGCGTTTTTCGAGAGAAAGCCGTCGGCTAAGAATGAAAAATAAGATTCCGCGAAAATATCCCTCACGAATCTGTCTTCCAATAGGGTTGTAACATTGATGGGATAAACAATTATTTCCAACGCCATTCTTCCAACGTATTTTCTGAAATTAGGAAAATTGCGCACTCGCCAACGCGCAATCGACTCAAATTTATTTTTACCAAATGGAACCTCTATTTTTAACAGCAGATTAGAGTTCTAAACGAAATTTAAAAACTACACCTGACTAGAATTTTATTTGATTCCCTTGGAATAGCTTGAAAAATTCAGATTTGAAAACATTTCATGAATGGCATTTAAATTATTTTTTATTCAAGACTAATCTCGATTTCCCCCGTTTAATTTTATTTCGAATCTGAAATTTCCAACTAAAAATGACGATTACTATTGGGCATGTTTCGACTTTCGAAGAAAATCTGGAAGGAACACATTTCAGCAGATTGCTCACAATTGTGCAAGCTCACGATGAGCAATTATGTCGTTTTTTGACATTTATGAAACAAAACTGAGTAAAATTTTGCTTGAACGAATTTTTCATCCCTAAAGTAACCGAATTAAGAGATTGATAAGCGACCCTGCATACAATAACAGTTAAAATTCAGAAATGAGGGGCCGATTCAATAAAAATTTCGACGGTTGTTCCATTTTTACGAAACAATGGATACCTCGTAAATACTAGGTCATAAATAAATATTATGTACCTACTAAGTCATACATTACGTCATTCAATTGACACGTAATCGTAATTTTTGGCACTTTTTTGCCATTTTTTTTTTTTTTTTTCATTTTTTGCTCTACGTTGAATATTGACGGTCAAGGCAACCGTCAAGGCAATGAGCTCGTCAAACTTTCAGCAAAACGATCACTCACCCTCGAAATGGTAATTCTTCGTAAATCGTAAACAGCATCGTTCGTTCACATCGTTATAAGCTAGCACGTACACGTATCGTAACACGCGAGCACATATGGATAAGATAACGACGCGTTGGGAAGGAAAAAAATCAACTACAAACAAGATAGAGTCGGGTAACCACTGTCAGAAAAAACACGTCGACGGTCTTGGCAACTAGGCACAATGATCAGGGGTGTCCAGTCGACCAGCTTAGACAACCTTCGGAGGGGATTGTGGGGTTGGTCGCCTGCCTTGCTCGGCGGGATTACAACATCAGCCATCCGCAGTCGACAGAACAGGTGAGTTCCTCAGGGGATGGCCACCGTCAGGGTGGGAACGGCGATCGCCGCCGACAGGAGACTTCGGTCGTGACGAAAAGTCTGTTTCGCATTGCGCAACGTGAAAACGGGGGCAGCTGAACCAGCCGGCCAATAAGTCGAGAAACTGAGTCAGTTGCGCAGGCGCAAAAGATGAACGCAAACTATAACCTAGGCAAAAGGATGGTAATAGAATCTTCATCTTGATAACGATCGCGCCGAGGAAAGTCGTCGTTAAGGAAGCAAGCTCCGCGATCTATCTCGACGAGGAAAATGCAAGTCACGCCGGTCTCGCTTTCGTCCTTAATTCGATCCACAGCCAAGGTGAGCATTTTCACCGACTGCGATCGATTTCGAACACTAAACAACTCGGAATATTTAACAGTCATCAAAACACGAATATTTGTGCAGTGGTTTATCGCTTAATTTTGCTTCATTTTTGAATAATAGCCTTCGAACGATTCCTTCGCCGACATTTCAATTTTATTTCAAAGGCTATCGGGTTTTCTAAGCGTTGAAACTTTCACGGCCGAATTGGAGTTTTCCTCCAGACAATTAGAAATTTTCCAACACAAATTTGAAAAATTCAAACCATTATGATACATTTTCTAACTCGAAATTTTCCCACCCGAATCAGAATTTTTTTTCAACTCAAATCAAAATAATTTTGAAACCATATATTTTTCAACCCAATTTCAGGTTTTCACGTAACATAAGGAGAATTTCCAATTACAAATAAGGCGTTTCTTTCTTTTCTGTAACCTAGGGGAAAACTCTTAATTTGCTTAAAAAAAATTTCAACACTGTTTGGAAAATTATGCATTTGATGAGGAAAAAATCCCAACATGACGAAGGAAATTCCTGAAAAAAAATCATTAGAAATCGAAGAAATTAATATGAATTAGATTCCTAATAATTGTTTTTTTTTTTACAATCGGCGATTCCCAATAATTGGCTTCAGTTCCAAATATAACTACGATTCCTTTGCCTACATTTTCAATTTTTATTTAATTCAACGATTCAATATGGGTTTTCAAGGCATTAGGAACTTTGACGACCATATTGACACCCCGTCTAATTGGGATTTTTTTCAAACTCAAATAGATTAGAATTTTTTCAATTCAAATTAGAAATTTTCTCAATCAAAACTAGAAATAATCAATTTTCCACATCGAAATATATATTTCCCAATCTAAGATATTCTTCAAACCCATTAGACATTGTCTACCTGAAATTATGAATTTCCTAACCAAATTAGGAGTTTTTTCTTCCGAATTCGAATCAATAATTGTCAAAAACTTTACATTTTTCAACCAATTTCAGATTTTCAAGCATCAGAACGGGAATTTCCCGTTTTCAACACAGGCGTTCCTGACATCTTGTAACTGTATTTCCATTGGGAAGAATCGAGATTCGCTTCGAAAAAAATCTAAATATCGCATGGAAAATTCTTCATTCGATTCGGAAAAATCCTAAAATGAACTTGGAATTCCTGAATAGAAATGGGAGAAAAAACTGTACGCCGGTTTCGACAATAATAAAATCCTCGAAATATAACAAGAATCCGCGAACATCTAATGGAAATTCGACCGAATCAACTCTGGCAAATCACATTATCAAACAATCGATTGATAATAAATAAATAAAAAAGCGAAAAGATAAAATCCAGATAAGATGTCGTCGAAACGAGGAAGTTTTATACAACTTCGATCGCAACAGGGGACAGGAAGTTGAACGGACAATATTCGTATCGCACCATTTGAATCGCATAATGGTCTCCGGGGAACGGAACTTTGATCGGATCTCGGCTCGTTACGCCAATGACCAGGATGAGTTCATTGGACAAAAGAAACAATCAAAAGTTGTTTGGATGTGAAACAAACTCTATTCCCAGACTTAGTCTTTTTGCCTTTTTTGTTAGGCTTTCATAATTTATTCTACTCCCTCCCGTCCTCCAAAGAAGAAAGTTCCCTACCCTCCAGTGCAGTTTTTTTTCGGTATGTATATCCTCCAATATATCACGTTTAACACGGTCAAACCGGACCATGAATGCCCCAAGCATATCGCATCCACAATACTTCAGAAGAGAGAAATATTGCACAATAAATTCCAAGGTACCCGACTAACGTGACTAGATCATTCCACAGGATTTTTGGCAGAGGTACAGCGGCTTGATAGATATCAAGCCTGGCAGAATCCTATTCGCACATCCCAGATTCGCGTTTAACAGCCGAAGTGCTGTCGAGTACAGACACAAGAAATCAGACTGCACGATAACGACGGATACTAAGATACAGCCTAGCCACTTTCCAGATTGAGCAACTGAAAATGGTCGGTAGCTAGTCGTATACCGACCTGATAGTATGCCACAATCTGAGACATTGGAATTTTAGAGCATTTAGTGTTTATTAAAACTAAAACGTGGGAGTTTTTTTACTTTGTCAAATCATACGTTTCTTATGGTTATCGCCTAGAAGATGCGGATTGTGGTGACTTTTAGAGACAAAGTAACCAATTAAGAGTAACGATTGAGTTTTAAAAGAAGAAACAATGCTGTAAAACTCACTATTGATAATCGCAAACTTGAATCAAGCCAGAGACCAGAAAAAAATTAAAACCGAAAAAACGGTATTTGTACATGAAAAAACGCTGCAAATGATTGTACAGTGGTTTACTATTCCTTTGTTTCAATAATGATGTAAGAAGAACATCCATCTATGATAGTAATTATTCCGAACATTTGCAGATGTTCCCACAAAACATCAGATTGGTAATTATAAGGGAAAATTCCGTAGCAACTATTGTAATTTTAGTCAATTTTATTTTTCTTAATTTCCAAATCAAAAGCTAAATTTTTCGCCTAAAGGCACAGCTGAAGAGTGTTTGGCGAGAATTCCAACGATTATTATAGCTCCAAGAACTATTGATTTGCCAAATTTCAGAAAAACTCGAAAATTCGAGAACCAAAAATTGAGCACCATTAAAGCTATCGACCCCACGATGGTCTCATTCTATTCAGCGTCCAAAAATCTATAGAAATTGATACCAAACACACCTTTGTCCGAAAAACATTCGAAAATACGAATTTTCTCCCCCCCAAAAACACCCTTGAAATTGAGCTAGCAATGTGGTTTAAATTGTGCCGTTGTGAGACCGAGATTGATTTTTGGTGAAAATTTCAAGAATTTAGCTATTATAGTTCCGTTAGAATAGTGTTGACGACGAACGGCGGACGGGCACAATTGTTTTAATGAGATATTCGGATTTTACGCGCCTTGAAACGTAAAACATCAAGTTTAAAGGGGGTTAGACAATTTTTTTCTTGGGCGATTACAATAGTCCATTTTTGAATAATAAACCAAAAGAGAGGACGCGCCCACTCACGGAACCAATACATAACTTCAAGGGAAACTCATACTGAAGTACGTTGAGGCATTGCTGTAGGCAAAACATAACCACTTGATGGACTGAGGTACAAAGAAGAAAATATGTGCTCTCTAAGAACCTCAGAGAGAAAGCGCCTTTGACCTGTTTTCCTCGCATTACTTACAATCGTCGTCAAATGGTCCAACTATGTTCATCTGCACACAACGTGCCAAGTGAGCAGAGAAGAAATAGTCTTGAACAAATGGAAGCATTCTGTTTTTATCAAACAAACAGATATTGGAGACTCTTCTTTCAAATTGGTACTTGATTTTGACACAGTATATTCCATAAAGTATTTCGTTCATGAGCAAGAGGGCTTAATTTTGAAACACGACTGAGCAACATCGTTTGAACGCTTCCAAGGACGCCCTGTCGGCTACAATCCGAAGAATCATTCCATTTATCACCGATGTTTTAAAGCCGCAGACATGTCATATTTTGTCCTATACGCTAAAAACAAAGCACACAAGGCGGCTGCGGAAAGTTATCTATAATCTACGCGCTAGCTATTCGGCGAGAGGCTTGACTAGGGAGCGACTTTGAACGAAAAATCGAGGTCAATTCTCGAACGAAGCGAAAATTCGAGGTGAGCCGTAGATTTTTGATAAGATGGTAAGATTTGGCGACAAGGATGGATTTGAAAATCGTAGGTAATTATTGTCTTTGAGCTAAAGGGCCGTTGTTTCGCCATACGAGCCTCTTCAGGGCAGTGGTCAAAGTTGTAACTATGTAGTTGTAACCACAGCCGGCTGTGGTAACCTATGGTTCCACATCGCCCTGAGGATGCCCGAAGGGGCGAAAGTACTCGGCCAAAAAATAAAAAATTGGAGAATATGTCGCCTGGTTCTTCTCCCCCTCACCAACCCAGTACAATGAGAAATGCGACGACTCAACCAAGAAGTATAACTGTAGTGTAAGTAATGCTACTATTGGAGAACAAAAATCACAGCTCATGTCATTCGCACCGAAGGCAAGCCACGCTCGTGGTAAGCAATCCCTCTTTCCGGGCTTGAATTAGTCGCAAAGCAAGAGATTGTTGTGTCATGCTCATTTCCAAATACAGAAGATCATAATCGACTTGGAAAAGGCACCGCGGAAATCAGCCACGAAAAGCAACAGACCTAATAAACTACACAATTTTAAAAATACCTCATTTTCTGAATAACAGATCAGCATTTCAACCAAAGAGTGGAAACATTGACAGCTCAATTATTATTAAACTGTATACAAAATATCACCCCAAGTTATCATTGAAACATAGGGACAGATCTTAAATCCGATATAAAAATCCTAAAAATAAGTAAAACACCATAAAATAATTTGCAGAATTTTTTTACCCATTATTTTGCAAATAAGAATAAAAAGCTGACTATCTTTATCAGGTATCGTTTTCACGAAATAGTTCGAAACTGAGTCAAACGAGAGTAACAACGTCGGTTTTATTGATCATAGTTTTCCTGAATAATTACGTGTTTTCTTCGAATACGAAATGTCAAAATTTAAACCGTTATCAGAGAGAAAAGGGATAAAATCTAATACTTACCAATTGGCTAATTCAATTTGACCAGGTATAATATACCTGAGCTGTATCAATTGGTTTATTATCAACAATAAACCATTCTAATCGACCGAGAAAAAAATCAAGCTGCCCCTCAAAATTCGGTTTTTCACGTTTCAAAGCATGTAAAACCCGAATATCGATTTAAAATTTCTGTCCGTCCGCCGTCATCACTTTTCTGATGTGATTCATCACATTTTCACCAACAATCAATCATGGTCTGACAACGGCTATTCTTCAACCCAATCGCTATCTCAATTTTAACGGTATTATTTGTGGGTTTTGAGGGGGGGGGGATTCGTATTTTCCAACATATTTAGAGAAAGGTGTTTGGCATCAATTTCTGTAGATTTTGGGACGCTGAATTGAGTCCAGCGCGAGGCTGATAGTTTGAATGGTTCTCGAGTTATCGCAGGTTTCGTGTGACATTTTCGAGATTTTCAGGAATTTGGCATTGAGCAATAAATATGGAATTTTTGGAGCTATACTCGTTAGAATGGTCGTCAAACACTCTTGTTGTACAGTTAGGCGAATTATTCAACTTTTTATTTGAAAATGAACTAAAATAAAAATAATTCAAATTTCCATAGTCGCTACGAAGTTTTCCCTTATTGTTGCCAATCTGTTGTTGGGTGGGAATGTTCTCGAATGTTCGGAAGAGATATTCGGAAAAACGCAAGTAGACAGTCTTCTAAAATTATAATTGAAGTTAAGGAATAATAAACCAATGTGCAATCGTTTGCAGCGTTATTAGTGCATTATGCTTTATTTTATTTTCTGGCAAGCCCAATAAAATTATTCTTGTCACTATAATGATTGAAGAAGTCCACTTTTTAATTTTGCTCAGGTAGTATTGAATGAAAACCGAGAGGCTTTTTGATTTCAAGAGCAAAAGGAGATTCATTCACGAGCAGTTGGCTCGAAGGCGGGCCAAGACTTAGAATTGAAGGGCAGGGGCGAATGGCGTCGTACGACCAGAACACGCACAGATCACATGGTCGGATCATGAGAAGCATCGATAGCCTATATAGAATGAACTACTACGACTGATCGCGAGTCGATAAAAATGATAGAATGACCTTATTTTGTATCGTAGATTCCACGAAATAGAAAACAAACGAATGCGTCAGAATTGCGAATCGGGCGTTAAAGCGTTTTGACCGAATGGGAAGTGCCTACTACAGTTTTTCACTGCGATGACTAAATGCGAGCTGACTCACGTTCCTGCGGTGCTAATAAATGAAACAATGCTAACTTTGGGTGAAAATTGGAATCGTTCTTTCATGGGAAGCATGAAAATTACGTTTATACAACAGTATTCATCGCAAGATTCTCTAATTGAGTTTGTTTTTCAAACAGCCTCTTCAAAAGCTATAATCTTCACTTAAAAAAAAAAAACCTGATTTTTTGCAAGGAATCGCAAAATAAAATGGATCGTAATAAAATTCCACGGTTTATTTGGTAGGCGTGGAAAAGAAACGGCGGAATCTGTTCAGAAAACGCCTAGATTAATTATGAGAAGGTGAACTCAGGTGGTTTGAATTTTATGAGGTAGCGCTAGAATTGGGGAAGGAGAACAACTTAATACTGGTCTAATGTCCGGTGACTTCATGAACCAACCATGAAATACCAACGCCTGATGAATATTGAATTGTTAAAAAAATACTCATTACGCATCGACCCAAATGTATTATTTCTGAATTAATCAAATTTTCAATATTTCTTGCATTGCTTATCCTTAAACTAGCGAGGACGGAATTATGTATTAAGTAAATATTGTCGTCAACTTAAAATACATTAAAATTAAATACATATTTTTAATATATACTGATTTTTAATACGCATTTTTATATACATGCATTGAATTAAAATACACATTTAAGACGAAAATGTTTGCTGTATTATCTCCAAATATTTTACCCCTTTCAACACGAAAAAGGTGGGGAGCGTGTTGATTATTTTTCCTTCTGAATACTACATTTTCCCTCCCTTGGCTCCCAAATTGAATACTTTTAGTTCTGCATACCCACGTACACGAATAACACGAAAGGAAACGGTCATTTTGTCACATTCCTCAGCCCCCTCCGTTAAGTATATCGGAACACAACTGTAGAGTAGGCGTGAAGCCAAGCAGAACCAAGTCGATAACAGTTGAAAAGCTTTTCGACTGGACACCACATTCAATAAAATTCTTTATAACGACGAATATTTTAAAACCTGCCTTAAAACGCAGTATAACCTCAAGTATCGCAGTAATTTATAAATAAGCCGTTCTCTACTTGGGCAAATTATAAAGGAATTTTAGGGCGTGGGCTTACCTCGTGGGTTCCATTGATGCTGATAGCGATAAGGCGTCTCCGAACATTTTGTTTAATTTCGAGTTGAATTCTTGCGTCAACATGCCTGTCCTTCAATAAGACGTGGACATGCTCTACCAAGGGTAAAAACCGCGCGACAGACTTGAGAAATCACCGCTCGATTCCGTCGACGTCTCCGTCCGGCTATGCGATAGAGAAGATATCTGGAGGGGGCCTACCGAAACTCGAAGACTTCGGCAAACTCGGAGATACGACGGATTCGATAATTCGGGTTCCACTCGAGAAAAGGATTCTCAGCTTCAACCGACAACCGAACGGCGATCTGAGTCTTCACGTCTAATCAACGGGAATGCCAGAAGGGCGACTGAGCCAACAGAGCAACTGCCACACTAGACAGTAAACCTACAAATCTATCCGGCCTAGTGCGCATGCGCCAGGACTTAACCGATTTCTCGTCAACTAAATCCGATAGCCTCCGGCCATCGCTCCCTAGAAAGAGGAATAAAGGCGTTCGTTTACTTCTGTGCTATTTTCCAGGCACAGAAGTAAACAAACCTCAATATCGCTTTCGCTTTCGATATTCCTCAACTGCAGTGTTCATGGGTCGTATAGGTTTATTTTAAAGCGATTTATTTACTACTCGGTGATTAGATGTAACTGACTGGAGGGTAACAGTTTTTGAGCAGGTGTAGCCGCGAACCCAGGATAACATTTTTAGAATAAAGGAGTGCCGAGATACAAAAATGCAGCACCTTTCAAAGTAAAGTAAGTAATGACATTGTAATAACACTCTTCTTAATGTTAGCTCGGCAATTATTTCGGTGCCTTATGCCACTCAGCCGCGCTCTAACTTCAGAATAATATATTATTTAATATAATGCGTTCCGAAGTGAAAACCACATTAGGGTAGCTCCTGTCTGTCGGATCCGCACTCCTTTTCAAACTCTTGAGGCAATCGTGGGTAATGATGTGGATTACGAATTATTAAGGAATAGAAAAAATTGCACCATACATACATATTATGTCTAATAATCTTACTACTACTTTTCCTGCGGAGTAGGGAATTCAAATTTATCTTAACCCTCTTGAAATTTACATTTAACTTCCATTTTGTTTTTCAGGAAGGATAACATTGGCACATTGAGTTGAAGCTGGCTCTTTACATTCATCAATATGCTGTATATCCGGCGCTGATGAGTCCATTGAACGTCGGAACAATTTTACGGCGGCTCTCAAGTTTCTATTGTAAATTAATAGTAATAAATGCATATTAAAATTTCTCAGGAATTTGGAGAGACTGTTACTTTGAAATATACTATTTTTGGAGAACGCACCACGATGAGTACTTGAACCCCGATACGTCTCCACCTTTATCGAAGGAAGACTTATGCTAAGTATTGAACGTTTTTTAAAAGGAAACCAATGAGTATGTAAGAGGGAATTTTGTGTTAATAGAAACCAGACTCAATTTCAACCATTTGTAGCGTCAATTTTTCAACATGATAATATTTTATGACGTCTAAAAAAAAAACAAATTACGAAAACTGCAGAAATTCGCCTTGGTTTTGTTTTATTCGTCAGGTCGTCGCATTATTATTATAATAGGATTGAGGGGAGAAGAAGACCGGCAGGAAGGAACAAGGAACACGAGATTAAGGTAGCATAGTACAAAAGTACACTGCGAGTTAAAGGACAGTGTTGCCACGAACGTGGGATGAGGAAAATCAGCAAATTAATGGTTCAACAGTGGTTTGCCATCATAAATTATTTTAAATCACTCAATATCGCTTGATGTTCAGACGAAATCCATCAACGAGGGTGTTTTCCAAGATTACAAACTAGTCTGGAACGATTTCACGTCCCTTGAAACGGTTGATAGTTCAATCACTACTTTCCACATTTACACTGACAACTAACTGAATCGAGGTTATCCGAAAGAAAAACTGCTACTACTTTGTAAGCAATTCGTCGTGTGGAGACTTTATTTAATTACCTACATGAAATGGAATCATTTTCTGTCACATATCAAACAATGAAATAATTATGGTTACAAGACTCCCAGACAGTGCCAATTCCATCAAATATTTACAACAACAACAACTATTTGAATATGCCAAACTGAAATACCGTTCTAGGGAGCGTTGGCCAGAGGCTAACGGATTGAATGACGAGCAATCGGCCAAGTCCTAGCGCATGCGCACTAGGCTGGATAAATTTGTAGGTTTACTGTCTAGTCAACTGCCACTTGGTTTCTCCGCTGTGCTAGAGGGTGACAGAACGGTCTCTCTTCGTCCTGTCTGGGAGGGCCGTTCTTCCCCCTCTTTCATAAATTGAAGCGCAGCCGTAGCCGCAGGAGGACCTTTCCTCGCGCTCGCAATTATCAGCTGATCGTTCGATTTAACATGCGACAATCACGTTAGAATCACACCACCGTCATTAAAATGGAGTCTGATCGAAAAACAAAAGCGGATGTGGACAAAATAATATCTACGCGTAAGCTAGAGAAAGGCCAAAAGCCAATATTAAATTTGGCTATCTTTCTAACATTTGATTTTTTGTGACCAACTTCAAAGAGCCCTGGACACAATTTTTCTGCGTCATTAACGCACTATTTGAAAAAATCTTGCAGACCGCTCGTGCAAAATTCGTGAAAATTAAAAGAAATTCATAATTTAGAGCCACAAAAAAAAACTAAGTTCATAACAAAACATTTTCATAGGTCGCAAATACCTTGGCAACACTGTGGCATTTCTAGAGCATGAGAGAGCTAGACGCATCTGTCACGCACACAGCCTACCTCTCTGACTAGCTCCTAGATTCTCTTTTATACTACTAATATAAATAAATAAACTAGAGGGCACGCGCCCCTCGCGGCTCGGCCGCCCGACTCCTTGTTGGGGGGCTCTGCCCCCCACGCCCCCTCAGCAAAGCTCGTCGGAGGGGCTTCGCCACTCCCGCCGTGCCTTCCATTAGTCGGGGCTGTTCTCTTTATCACTACTACCTATAATATAGTTTTTACCCACTGTATGGAGGAGCTGTAATGTATAGTTTGTATAGTAGTAGTAAATATAATTAGGTAAGTGATGGGAGTTACAGGTTTTTTATAACAAAATGTATTGTTGTTTCAACTTGAGCAAAGTTTTAACCGAAGAAGACCTAACAACTTTGAAGTTTCCCAAGATTGTAACTTGCACAGTGCATAAGTTCAACAAAAATTCATCAATTCAGATGTCTGAATATATCAAACGATGAGTAATTTCACTGTCCACATTTTCCCCATGTAATGTACATATCCATTTTTCAACCGTTTGTGAGGTATTCAACAATATAAGTGGAATATACACGAAAAAATCCTATTTTTCAACTTTAAACATTATTTTCATCAATTTATTGCAAAAGAAACAAAGAATGAAGCACATATTATTGATATACACATCATCAACTATCAGTCTGCCAAATTTGAGCCAAATCGAAACTAAAAAAATTTTCACAAAAAATTCAAGGGATACCCCTGCGATTTTTTTTAACCGAACAGTCATCGATTTTTTACTCGTCTTTCAATGCAGGTAAAAATCTGAAATTTTTAGGATAGTTGTATTTTACCATGATGTATTTTTGTGATTTTTTTCAATTCTCGGAAAAATCCGCAAATGGTCCAAAAAAATCAGTTTTTGAACTCTCGAAAATCGGACTCTAACCGTTCTTTTCGGGGTCAAAATCCATGTGAATCAATTGTTTTAATATGCAGGAGTCTTCATTTGAACCTCTTACACTCGTACATAGCAAAAAAATTGCTGAAAAAAATGCAAGCAGCGCCCAGAAATTATTTTCTGTATATCGAGTTCGGAGCCGTCCGCTGGCATCGGCACAGGTGAAAAATTAAACTTTCGTTTTTGATTAATTTTGAAAGCTGTTCTTATAGGAAATTTAACGCTGAATCCGAATTTAAAGTCAAAACAACGGAACTTAGACGACAATTATGAGTTTTAATCCATTTTTGGGTATCAGTGTTTTACGTTTTTCAACTTAGATAATTCTTTGAAAATACTAACAATACTGTTCAATTATGATTAATTACACATTCCAACAGGAAATTAGATGTAGGATTCGAATTTGAAGTAAAATGGATCGAATTCTAAGATTAGACTTTCCAGGCGATCGCAATACTTCCATTTATTACGTAAAGATGGCAGTAAAAAATATCTTTATTGTGTGTACAATTTTTTTAAATTGACCCTTCAAATCAGCAAATTGACTGATAATACTAGTGCGAAAACCTCACTTGAGAACCGTGTACTATCACTTTTTATGACCTGTAAAAATGAAAAACTTTGACGACTCATAATTGAACTCTGATAGCGCGGAAGTAGTAGGTGTCATTTAGTATCTTGTAACACACAAACTGGAAGAGTAGGTCGGGGAAAAAAGCGCGCAATGGGCTTTAATATATAATTCTAAAATATAATACCCGTGCATTTTGAAAAACCGCCAATCACGTAGCATTTGGGTATTTTAACTATGACTTAGTGCCAAAGGATGCGCGTTGTAAAAAATAATTAGGTACGGAGGTTTTCTTAGGTCCTGATGTAGTTTTCTGAACAATTCAGTTGACTGTCTGAAAAATTTTATTTGCAAACTTTACAGGTTTTTACAATTTCGTTGAAATGCCCGAGCATCTGAGTTTTTTCTACCCTAGCATCTGAGTTATCGTTTATTTAAACGGGTGAAGGGCGCCACTATTTAAACCGTTGCTGTAGGGGCAAAACCCTCACTCCTCGATATCCGGCGGTTCGCCCTTTGATTGAAGGATGTTATTAATTATTTGAAACTATTCCAACGATACTTTTCCTCATAGTCTAAGAAACTATACAAGACAACGATGTCGATCTAGCCAATGAGTGTGGGTCTTTTTGAAAAAGCCAAATAACTTTTTGGGCGAGGATATTTTGTCAATTATTTTTAATCGCATGGTTTATTTATGCTGTATTTTCCGTAATATACCTACCACATTTTACCTTGATTCCCGTACTGTGAAGTTTTATTTGAGGCAAACCTCCGAAAAAGTTTGCGTCAGTAAAATTTAACTAGCTGCGCTACTAAAAATGCAAAATGGTTTGTTTTGTGTCAGTTATGCCATGGTTCCCCCATTTTAAATAAATCGTCTGAAATCTCATCTTTCATAGTCAGTTCGAGTGAATTTTAAATTCACTCGAACTGGCAATGAAAAAGTTAAAAAAAAAATTTTAAATGCGGTTATTGCCCCCACCTACTAATACTACTGTTTGCTAGGCATAACTGAGAAAGCTGGAAACCGTTTTAATGGCTCTGATAAGCTGTCAGCACATGCCAACTTATCACTATCATAATCGGTGCAGGCAGCATGAGGCTGACATTGTAGTAAAATTTGGCTCCTCAACATCTAGCTTCCACGTATTGAGAGCAGCACTCAAACTGACTAAAAATAACCAACAGTTAATCATGTGGGCTACATTGTATTGCGGTTGAGATAACCAGGCGCTGAATATTCCAGCGATTTCAAGTGATCACTATCTCTCGGAATTTTTCAAGTGTGCCCACCTTTTACCAGTGCTCATCACGCGGTCATCACACTTTTACATGCAGGACATTTTGAGGGTCATTATTAATCACTCACGTGCTGGATTAGAATTTATTTATTGGAAGAGGATTGGCATTTTTAGCAGAAATAGATTAAGGCCGTACAATGTCTTTAACCGAGGTCGCATGAAAAATGCAAAACGTAAACCGGGGAAATATTTTTAACGTAAAAAAAAATTGACCATCACGAAGAAAGATATTGTCTAGAGTTATGCACAAAAAAACAGATTTTCCCCGAAAACTTGGTGTTAACTTACACAAAAGGGTATCGTGATAATAGGACAATGAGCAGGTAAAAAGCTCCTCATTCATGTACATAGAAAAACTAGAACAGCAATAGTGATATTTGTCCAGAGGGTGCCCAAAAGAGAAAACATTTTAAGCCAGTATAGAATTAGAATGAGAATGAACGCCACGGGGATATCAGCATGATAGCCGAAAGGCCTGAAATTGCGTTTTTAGAAATTATAAACTCTAGTGAAGTGTTAAATTAAAGTTTGAAATTTGGCTCAAACCAAAGGGAACTAACAAGCAACATCCAGTCCGGGGTTAGGACAACGAAGCAGTGTTGTGGGTGGTAGATGGGATGGAATGTAGACGCTCTGTGGTAAGAGACTAGGCTTGTGACGTCAACTATTCACCCCTTTCCCCGCTACTTTCCGATCACGCTCCTCTTCTCTTACGATTCCTCTTTCAATGATTTTTCAAGATTCCAATTTACATGGAAATAGTGTCTCTAGGAATGTATAATACTTATTGACGATAAGAATTTGGAATAAAAAATTGATAAATATTTTCCATTCTTGCACAGCCAATAAATGCTCTCTCATTTCAGAACGATCATTACTTCAAAAAAGAAAAAATTAAAGGATTGCAGTAAAACCAGTTTCATGAACTTTCAATATATTATGAGCATGTTACAGCGGTCTATAATCAACATCAGCTTGAGCACTTTGAGTTGGTCGACTAAAATTATTCATTGGGCTTTTTGGCGACAGCAGTGTTATTTTTTACAGAGCCCAACGATCTGGCGTAAATGAAGACGTTGGTTGGAGCCTGTGAACCGCGGACGTTGCGACATCCAGCTGGAACACTAGTGTCACATCCTTGGAGACGAGGGTTAAAATTGTACCCACGAGGGCAATAGGTCAAGACAGGACGACCCATATTACACGTGTAGAAGGTGGAGCAATCGTCAGGATTCTGGTACAACCTGCAATCCAAAATTCATCATCAGTAGTCCTCAATAATATTATATCTTGCCTTAAAAGTAGTCCAAAATCGGTAGCACAGTCAATAGCTGTACAAGAGATCGTGCATGTCACTGAGACTAAATACATTTCACGAGGAGCCGGCTGATTTTTGAATGCTGGCAATCTTGAAGCTGAAGACAAGAAAGAATTTTAGAGCCTGCTTAAAAACGTTCTCGTTCTTTATGCTTCTACTGATCTTGTGAAAATCGTAGTAAAACTCAAAGGCCCTTGGCTGCTATTACTTGTGCACTTTTGAAGTCGGCCTAACTTGCAAATTCTATGCTTTTATAACCTAAAATGACTTTGTGGAAGAAAAATTCTCATACCTTGGAGGACTGTTGGGTGGAATATTGGCACAATTCATTTTTGACCCTTGACCTGTTGCGGGGCCTCGACCATCTTCTCTGAAAGTTTCTCTCCACTGTTGATATTCGCCCCAATCTTCGCCATTGTCGTAATCTGCGTCTAATGGACCTGGGGGCTTTTCATTGTGAGGAGGTAGCCTGTTTCCACCTTGGTTAGTTCCTTGCCCATGGTTATGGTTGCCTGAACAGGATGAAAAATTATCTTATATGAGATGGGACCCAAAAGTAACCGGAATGTCCTTGTGAAACGTTTATTATTCAATATTTGTACACCGAATTTTGGTCACCTTCAAAGTAAATACTATTGACCATAACACAATTGTCCAATCTTTTTCCAAACTCATTTGTTCATTTTTTCTTTTTTAGAAACAATTTTTTAATTCATCAATCGGACTTTAGGCCTTCGAGCCATTTTTTTCACCTCCTCCAAAGTGGCAAAACAATTCCCTTTCAACGTCCTTTTGAGTCTGGGGACAAAAAGAAGTCACAGGGGGCCAGATTCGGTGAGTAGGGGGGATGAACCATTGAGGTCATGCCGTTTTTTGGCAAAAACTGCCTCACAGAGAGTGCGGTAAGGGCAGGTGATAGAAGAACCAGTCGTCTGTGCGCCAAAGGTCCGCCATTTTTGCCGGATGTTTTCCCTTCCCCACTTCAGAACTTCCAGGTAGCACTTCTGGCTTACTGCGTGATCTGGAGGAACAAAGTCTGCATGCAAAACACCTCTTGAATCGAAGAAACAAATCAACATTGTCTTGATGTGTCAGTTCACCTGACGAGATGAGGGAAGACAGCTGTTTTCGATTGGCTTGATCGTTGTTTTGTCTCCAGATCACATCCATAGCACCAGGATTCATCACCAGTGATCACTCTGTCAAAAATATTGGGATCCTCTTCCAGCTGATTTTTCAATTCCAAGCAAGCCTGGAGTCCATGCTCTCTCTGCTCGCCGGTGAGCAGGTATGGAACGTGGCCCTTTTTCTCAACACGAAACAAAATTTAAATGCCGCGCGTTGCTCCAGGCTGTCGGTCATCACACGTTTTTGAAGGAACGGAAGAAGAAATTCATGAAAAAACTCTCAAGGACGAACAATTGCACCCACAGCAATGAAATTTTGCACGCTGACTCGTCAGGTGTCCCCCCACCACCAGCCCCATTCCAGTTACTTTTGGATCCCCCCTTGTACAACAAGATGAAAAACCAAGCCTGTCCCAAAATACCCATCTTCCAACAATTATCATTGTGATTGTTTATTCACTGATTTTATCACTTGAACAGATTACACGTACAATATAGAATCCAAATTGAAATCAAAACGAAACAAAGGTGCGGGTAAAAGTAGGTTACCACTGATTAACAATTTTCAATGTAACATACAATACTATTTTGAATTAAAAGTTCACCTACAGTTGTTAGGGCGTTGTCCTCCGTTAGCTCCATTTCTAGCTCTGACCTTGTCTTCCCAATCACAGATTTCCATTCGTCGGTCATACCTGGGAAAAGCAATTGGTCCTTTCAGTTAAATATCTGGAGCCAGATTTTTAAGTACTGCTGAACTATGAAAGTGAGAAGTGGCAGAGTTGAAAATTGCAGAGAGCGGTGAATGAGTTCCACCCTAGTTTTTCACTTTCATATTTTTTGTAGTAAAGTGAAAAGTGGGATCTTTTAAAGGTTTTGGAGGTACTTTTCCAAATGAGCTCGGCTTTCCCGACTTTGCAGAGTAAGTACGCTCAACAGAGAGGGGAGCAACTATGAGGTTATCCCTTGACCATTGACTTGATACTTGCCTAAGACTGGCAAATTCTCATCAATTTTTCTTAGAACCACTAATGATTGAAAATTGATGCCCACTCGATCATATTTATCTCTGAGAAGAAGAAACTAAAATTATTGTACATTGGTTTATTATTCCTTAAAACCTTTGCACCAATAAATAATAGTTTTTATAACATAATATCCCACCCGTTTTGGGAACAGAGAGAGGATTTTTCATTCATCAATTTTCATCATTCGACACTTCTTCATCCATTAAATCCGCAACATGGCTCAAAATGCACAAATCGCCGTTTTGAAATTGTTCAAAATAACGAGAGTCAATGTTAAAAAGTGCTGCGAAAATAAGGCTTTTTAAAATTTCGTTTTTTCAGGAATCGCTTACATTGTCCCTGGTGAACAGCGCCATAGATGAGCTTTTCCACTAGCATCACACTTGAAGAAAGAGTATGGATCTCTGTTATTGGGCATTTGAGCCCTATAACAAGGGTACGGGGCTTGTCCCACCACCTGGAAACAAGCAGATGAGAACATGATAAGATATGTCATCGGCGCACAACTTGAAATCATCAGACTTATCCTGACACCAACACATTTCTTTGAACTAGAGCTCGGAAAACGCTCTTTCGTTCAAACTTCAAACTATCGATTTGCACTTTTCTGAAAAAAAGTGTCAAAATATTTCACGGGAAAATACTGCCAACCTGCAGATTACAAAAAAAAATTAAAAGTCTTCAAGAACTAATTTTTAACTACACCCATTATTTAATCTTGCTATTCCACCGAAGCTTTGCGCATTTCATCATTACCGAAGTGAGCGCGACAAGAAGAACAACCGCTGCTACGACCGTCATGCTCACGATGAGTAAAATCAACAACTAAAGGTAACAACTGTTTTCGCCAAGAAAAACCTCCCTGTTTCCATCACCTGAACCAACAACCGTTCTGACATCAATTTATTCAATGAAACGGAGCAAATATTTGATAAAATCTGTCCGTTTGATAATATTTGATAAATCACACTGTCAGGCGATGTGAACAAAAATTGAAAAGATTCTCATCTCATTGAAGTTTTAAAATCCTTGAGCAAACTGCATCATAGTTATCCATTGCGTCATTCTAATATTTAGATTTTTCGTTCACCAAGTTCAAGACCAATTCCATCGACACTGAAGCCTAGTGACCTTTTTTGAATAAATATTTCTACACAAGCGAGTCGTCATATTGATTATCCTAATAGAGTGATCAATGTTCTGCTGAAATTGGTCAATGATTATGCGATAGATATGTTTTTTATGATCACGATAGCGAATCAAGTAAGACGCTTCTTCTTTGGGTGGCTTGCATTTTGGTTTATTATTCAATAATAACCATTGTAATCGCCCAAGAAACAAATTGCCTGCACCTCCTCAAATTTTTAATGTTGTACGTGTCAAGGCATGTAGAATCTGAATACACAATAAAAAAATTTTAAAAATCGTCCGTCCAACGTCAACACTTTTTTGACGAAACTATAATAGCTAACTTCTTGAAATTGTAACCGAAAATCAATCTTAATGGCTCAATTCTTTAACCGAATCGCCGTCTCTATTTTTAGATAATTTTTGATGGGGAGAAACTGCGTATTTTCCGATTCATATTTTCCATTCGTTTTTTGATGGATACGTTCACAAGTGTTCGGAATAGTTTCTCTCACAAATGAATGGTCTTCTTACAGCATTATTGAATCAAAACATAAAACGCTGCAACGGTTTTTTTTCAAGTTTATTTTAGGTTTTATTAGTACATAAGCCGGAGGTCCAATCTGATTCAGATCTAGATGTTCAGTTGGACTGGTACTTGATTTTTTCCATTCATTCGAGTTTCCATTAATTTCTGATAAAAGAATGGTTTAGGTTTTCGAAGAAAATCGAGGAAACTAGCCACTCGGTGACATGCTCTTGAAATCCGTCACTAAGCAAGGCTATACAATCGTTCTTTGCTATAAATTCCTCACAAAAAAGTATAACTAGGCTGGATTTCTATTTTTCGAACTATCAACTCACCTTCAAACATCATATTGCTCTTTCGATTACGTTCCAACGGCCTGCAACTACAGTAATTCATATGAAATGTCCAAGCAAAGTAATTTAGAGTGAACGATCGACCGAATAAAACGCGCATATTGGTGAATATTGATATTAAAACTTGACAGATAATAATTTTCTCGAGTATTTGTATCAGATCTCAGATCAAATGATCAAAACTCAAAAACAAAATTCGGAAGTTGAATTCCTCCAATTATTATCTGATAACACTTAGTTGTTATGTTTGTTATCAGATATAACCTTTATGACATTCGCCTATTGGCAACGTCAGACATAAATATATTATTGTTGCCAAACTTTATTGCGATGGAGAAATGAAGATTCCTTGAACGTTTAATTATGTTTGAGAAAGTTAAAATTTCCTCAGCGCCCATTAATTATCGTAAATAACGCCGAGATATACTACGTGGCTTTTTTAGCGCTCGGACAGAATATGGCGGTGGAAATAAATTTGTATGGCACTCTTTAATATCTTATCAGACATTTCCTTTATCAGTGTCAAAGTAAACACAGTTGATAACAGTGTTTTCAACTAATTTCAAGTATGAGTGGAATTTTTTTCATTCGCCGTTATTAATTAATTAATGCTATTTTTGAATTTACTTTTGGCTATGTAATTGGAACAGGTGAGCTCATGTTTCGTTAATAGTAATCGATAGTTTCCAAATTTATTATTTTAATAGGAGGCTGGTTATAATTGGTTGAAAAAGTCGTTCAAAAACGTGCGACTCGTCTCGAATCAAACGTGGATCTCGATAATTCTACTCAAATTTTATTATGAAGATTACTTAAGACGATACTAGATATTCTCTCGCTCTGTATTGAAATCGAGTGATGAAGCAACTCAGTCTGTTTTATTCTAAGCGATCTAATTTTCTATTATTTTTAAGTGCACCCAAAATATTTCTATAATTTTTTATAAATCTTTTCAACGATGAGTGTAAGTTCATCAAGCACTCACTTCAGCTGTAATTTAAATTCTAATTAATTATTAACTTTTAATTTAAAAATTAAGAAAAATAATCATAATTACTATAGTGCTATGGCGTTTTTCTAGTTACCAATCTGCTGTAAGGTGGAAACGTTCACAAATGTTTGGACAAGTTATTATCACAAATAGATGGTCTTCCATAATCATTGAAGCGAAGGAATAATAATCCACTGTACAGTCATTTGCAGCGCTTTTTTTTATTTCTTAACTTTTTTTTTCTATCGTACTCATGGGTGATCCTGGATCGACGCATTTATTAAAATCAGTGCACTTGAATATTTTTTCTGTGGCAAAAGTGCTCGAAAATTTTTTCAGAAGAGTGCAACCTTATATAAACCTGCAACAACCCACGATTTTTTTTTTATTGGCCCTATTTTTTTCTTGTAGGTGATGTGCTTCGATTGGCTGACCATCACTGTTGAACGTGTGAGGTGACGCCGCTATGTACCGCCTGCTTGGGGCGGCCGTATTGGCTCACTGCATTCTCCTCCTGGGTATGTTCGATGTGTACTTCAAGTCTCCTATCGTATCACAGCTGCCGTTGGTTGCAAGTAATTATCGCACGCCTACAAGAAGACTCGTCCTCTTCATTGGCGATGGCCTGCGAGCTGATCATTTCTACAACGTGAGCTACGTTCCGTTTCTGAAGGATAAGATCGAATCCGGTACTGCAAGTTGGGGTGTATCTCATACAAGGGTACCAACCGAATCTCGGCCCGGAACTGTGGCTATAGTGTCAGGTGTCTATGAAGACCCATCCGCTGTATTTAAGGGTTGGCAAGACAATCCGGTACCTGTGGACTCGTTTTTCAACAGATGCAAATACTCCTTTGCGTGGGGAAGCCCTGACATCGTCCACCTGTTTAGCCGTCAGTCGAGGAATGTTTTTTCGCACAGCTATAACAATACAGAACAACGTTTCGACGCTCAAGTATCCCTTGATCTGAACATTTGGGTGATAAATGAATTCAAATCATTCGTCGCCAACTGCAAAGCGAATGCAACGTGTTTTGAAATGCTTCACGATGAAAAAATATCGTTTTTCTTTCATTTCATCGGCATCGATATGGCCGGCCATAAGGGCAAACCGTTTTCTGAGTCTTACATAAATAATATCGCATTGGTTGATAAAATTATTCAAAATATCACCGCTATGTTTGAAGATATATTTCAAGATGATAAGACTTCGTTTCTCTTCACTTCAGATCATGGAATGACCGACTGGGGATCTCATGGGGCTGGTTCGCTCGTTGAAACGGAGACGCCGTTGGTCGCTTGGGGCTCAGGCGTAAATGTTCAACACTGTTCAAAGACTGACCGTAATCTGAGTCGATGGAAAGTTCCTGCGAGCTGTATGCGAAACGTTTCGCAGGCTGATATTGCTGTTCTCATGTCAACTCTTCTCGGCGTTGAAATACCAACAAATTGCATGGGCACGCTTCCCATCTCGTACTTAGGTTTCCATAATAATACAGTGTTATCAATGGCAGTTTTAAACGCAAACCAACTCATGGTCTTGTACAGGCATCTTGAAGATATTACGAAGCGTCAAGTCATCGAACTATTTTTCGTCCGGAACAAATTCAATTCAGGAGTCGAATTGTTAGAAAGCGAGTTATTACGTGTGGAAGATTTGTACAATATTCTTTCATCAGATTACGGGGCACGTTTGAAAATCGTCCTACGGCTTATAGAAGAGCTCAAAAAAGGCATAGACTATTACCAAAACTATTTCCAACGCTTTCTTCTTTTTCTTCTCAGCGCTTCGTTCGTTGGATTAATATTTGCCATTGTTGGCAAAATATACAACCACACGAGGAAGGAAAAATATTCGAGGAATGTCGCGTTTGAAATTCACAGCGTAAGGATTACGTATCTCGATTGGAATTTCCTCATTGTTTTCTTCCTAGTCAGCTTGTTCTTTATAGTTCAATCGTTGCCACTACTTTTCTATGTGTACCTCGTTTTACCTGTGATTCTCTGGTGGAAAGCGGCTGATTACTTATGGACACCTTCGGTACTGAATTCGCTTAAATTTCTCGCCCGACCGAAAACGGCGATTTGGTTAATGCTACTTATGGCAGGAGTGGAACTAATCGTCGCTTCGTTCTTCTTCAGATGGGTCTTATCTATCGGTATGGCAGCTCTGAGTATTTTTCCTTTCCTGTTCCCGCGTACTTCAAGCCGTTGGAAATTTGCCAGAGCTTTATGGTCAGCAACCGCTCTCATCCTAGCAGTTTTCCCCTTACTTCCGACCGTTGGTGTCTCAAAACAGATAGTTCTTGTTGTAATCAGTGGCTTACTATGGCTTTTGATTGCCGCGTTGGGACTCAGCATAACATCTAGTTCCAAAAAGGATCCCTACTTTACTCTAACAAAACTGCAAATGGTGCTAACTGCATTGGCAATCTGCAATGTCGTTTATGTCGACTTGTGCTACTCGTATAGTTTCGGTCTGACAGATATCGGCCAATTTTTCAGCTGGAGTTTACTTCTAGCTAGCCTAATTTTACCTATGGGATTTCTGACCGAAGAGCCTCGCCATAGATTGTTCAACGTATCTCTCGCCTTAGGTGTTCCCTTTCTCATGCTATCTGTCTCGTTCGAAGCCTTGTTCCTACCAATTTTGTCCATTTTTATGGCCAGCTGGTTCCTTCTGGAGACGTCGCTTCAAACGTTCGGGAGCGAGGTGAGAAAAGGATTTTTCTTCCTATTCCTCATCATCTTCTCATTCTTCGCCATCGGTAATATCAATTCGATCAATTCCTTCGACATCGATTGGGTTCGCGGATTCGTCCAAGTGTTTTCCCCCTTCACAATGACCGCTTTGATCATTCTCAAAACTGCGATACCTTTCCTCCTCGTGTCTTGTTCTTTGAGACTGATCGTCTTGGAAACCAAAGCAGACTCCACGATAATACTTCTCGTCGCTCTTGCTCTTTGCGAAATCATGGGTCTCCAGTTTCTGTTCGCCGTTAGAAATACTGGAAGTTGGCTGGAAATCGGGACATCGATATCGCATTACGTTATCATGGAAGTAAGCGCGTTCTGCCTAGTCATTCTGTACACATTATCCGGAGTAATAGTTAAGCAGTCCAAATCGAAGCAGCAGATATTATGAACCATCGATCCGGACGAATCTCGAAAGAATAATTATTTTTGTCTCATACCAATCAAATACACATTTTATATATTTGTTAGAAAGCGTTTTTTTTCTTCTTTGGCTCATAGATTCCTAGGTGATATTAATTGATATATTTATGAGGGATGTAGCTGTAACTGATTCGCGATGTTTAATTTTGGAGAGCTAGCACTGCCTATTCGACATCCCAGGTACTAAGCCGACAAACAAAGCCGTAAACTAGTATTGGGATATTCCTAAATAAAAATTATAGTACTACACTCAAAAATTCTTTCAGATCAAATGTCCGTCTGTCTGTGACGAAATCCGTCATATCTCCGTGCGATCATATCAGCTTGGGTGCAAAATTAGCCATTATTGGATTTTGGATAGCACAAAGAACTTCCGAAATAAGCGTTCGGTTTTTTTTTCTATATTGATTTTTGCTGGCCATAAAAGTCAATATTTTTGAACGTTTGAGGTCTTAAACAGTTCGTTATGGCAGGGAAACGATGCTTGATTTCCATTGTTGGCTCTCACGTCAAGAGCTTTTATTGTTATTTCCTTTGTGAGTATTTTTTTAATTACGATTCTAAAAGGCTGAACAAATCAACATATTTGGACGCTCGTGGTCTTGAAATGTTTGTCGCGGCGAGCGAATGAAGCCTGATTTTCATCGTTTGGATCACACACTTTACTTCCGCGTGATTAGCATTTTTCTTTTATTTATTCGAGTTTTTTTTTTTTTTTGCTTGCTATAAAAATTATCTTATTCAACATAATTTTTCTCATGTCGTCTGACTCACACACCTTACTTCCGCGTTAAATCAATCAAAGCGGATTTTTACTACGCTTGATTGCAATTAAGTGCTATCGAATAAGAAATCAATCTCGAACTAAGCTCATGCGCTCTTCAAAAATGTGAACAGCGCAGCGGGAAATTATACATTGAGATTGTGTACGGCGTGTCGTTAAAAAGGAAACGTTTAGGATCTCCCCGAGCAGTATAAGCCGTCCTCCCGGAGTATTGTCAGTTTGGTGAGTTAAGCAAGTGACCAACAAAAGACGGCGGAAGGCCAGGGTTGCGTTTGACCCCTTGCTCACACGACTTTTAAGATGAAGATTGATTTATCAGACGATTCCCCGACTAGATGAAGCTAAGGTCTACAATTTGGGACGCTAACAAGATTCCTTCGCTCCGATTTTTTCGGGTCGGTGGAACGATGGGAATAGTTTTTTTCATGCCTGAAACTACTGCATAGAATTAATGCTAGCTACGAAAATTCACCGAACAAATGGTGTTACAACTGTTTTTGAATTGAACTTCGCATGGAGCTAACAATTTTTGAATATTAATCCTCTCTTGCATTTCTAGTTAAACGTCACTAATTACTGTTGCTGCAATCTTCTTTAATTCTTCTGTGATAATCAGTTGAAAAGGTTACTTCGACGACATCGAGTTGAAATAATCTGCACACACATCTTTGTAACCAAAAAAATTCCTATAAAAAATATCATAATTTATAAAAAAAAAATTTCCTCTATGAACCTTCTTTTAACTTATTTTCTTCTTCTTTTATCTTTCTTATCTTTTATCTTATTTGCTTTTTTGAACCTCCTCTTATTCGCAAAAAATCTGAAGCCGTCGAATTTTTGGTTATCCATAACATTTTATAAAGTGTCGACTTAGTGTTTTGTGATATTTACCAGTTTTGCTTTCATTTAAATAAAATCATTTAATTAAAAAAAAATAATCGCGAACCATTCTTATACTACAGTACTATCAATCGCAGCATTTTTTAGTTGTCTTTTACGCTTTTTGTCCGAGCACAACGTCAATTCGCTCTTCCATGCTCCAGCCCTTGGATAGTGGCACTTGGTTATAATTAGACAGCATGAGGACCTAACTTATGGAAGGACATGTCAAAGGACTGGAAGTGGTCGTCCTAGGCTAGACAGGGGAGATGTATTAAGTGGCAATTGACATGTGTGAATAACCCTTTGACCTTTGCTATGAACCTCTGTCTCACACATGTTCCACCTCCTTATAGCCCCATAACCAATCGATCTACCGCCTGTATGAGGCTACCGGATATCAGATGAGGAAACCAGTGAGGTTACCAGAGGCGCCACATTTTGCCGTTTATCGGTTCTAACATCTCCTATGAATTGGTAGGAAATAGTAACCGTATCGTTTTGAGCCCATGTTGATGCCAAACTGTAAATAATTATTTAGAGAAAATTCATAAAGTAGCGTTTTATTAGCAAATCCTTAAAAACTGTAATTTTTCACCCATTACGTTCTTCGAATTGCTTACCAAATTTTACCACGCGTTTTCTCCTGTATATAGAAACCTTAAGGTTTTTTCCAGTTGCAACATTCGTCAAGCCGCGCTATCGTTTTGTAAATTATGAGGGACAAATAATTTTCAAGTCGACCCTCTAAAAGATCCCGTTCACTAATGCCGCGCATAGAATAGAAATTTAAACGAAATAATTGACATAATAAGAATAATTATTAAGAAGAAAGTTGTATTTGATGGGAATATCTCGAAAAGCTTTAATATCACTTGTCTTTATATTTTTTACGACAATTTTTGTATCGAGAAAGTTCAGGGTTGAGCTGGGGGGTATGGATGATTTGAAATAATAGTCTATAGTCTCTAGTCTACAGGAATAATGAACAAAAACGGACAGCATTTTTAACAAATGTTATTTTTCGCAAGTAATCGATATTTTAATTTTTTCATAACACGATGAACAATACACATACTTAACAAAAAAAAAAAAAAAAAAAAAAAAAAATTGAGCTTCGTTTTAAAATGACCGTGTAACTGGTTATTTAAAATAATCTATGTTTCCCTGCCCAACTCCATTATACAACTTGTTCAACACACAGTTTATCGCGATCGCATCGTAAATATCAACTATCTTTGTACTATACTCTGATGTATTAATCATCGTCAATTTTCTCTCCGTTGGCAATGAAGCAGTCTAGCTGATCTCCCTTACTGAGCCTCGGAGATGCATTCCTAGTCGATTAACAATGCAATCGCAGGAGCACAAAGTGGATCTTTTTTTTATTAATCGACAAGAAAGTCGAACTGCAGTTTCTCGTAGGCCTGTCCTTGACCGCCGACCGTTGACTCTCAGAACCGGATATGTAAAGCAGTTTGAATTCATTTAAATTTTCCCTCAAATTTCAACTCGATTTTTTCACGGTTGTTAGTGGAAAATAATTTGATGGGACGCTGGAAAGTTTATTTTTCGATAATAGAACGTCGGCAAAAATAAAATATGAATATGTAAATATATAAGAAAATATTATTTTCCTTATCGTCGCATATTTTTATATCCAGGGGCCGTGGAACCTTTGGCACCTCGTCGCCCTGAGGATGCCCGAACGGGCGAAAGTGCTTGGCCAGCGAATAAAAATCGGAGAATGAGTCGCCCGGTTTTTCTCCCCTGGACAGAAATAAATATGTTAAAATTTCACTTCGGATTTTCGCTTTTGAAAATACCGAAACCTTTTTATACAATTGCAATAACAAGATGATGATTTATCGATAGTGTGCAATTCGTCAGACTGACCTTGCTGTATGACCTGCTTGTAGACCGTAGAAAAAATACACCCATCTTTGGCTGCCTTTCAAACCTCCGACCCGAATAAGAGATCAGAGAGAAGTGTCGTAAAATGAATATCTTCTATTTGGGATTCGAACTGGAACAATAAGCTTTAACCGAAGTTCGCTACATTATCATGCTCCCGTGTTCATTTTTGCGACTTCTCGAAAAAATGCTTTTCCGGCTTTCTCCCGAATCGCGCCTAATTTCCGGCTCATAGGAAATCCGTTTCATCCGAGAAATTAACTTCGGAGGCTTTCCTCTACACATTTTCCTACGAAATAATGCTGAGACTAGTCCAATTGCATAAGCAGCCGTATTGCTCCCTATATAGCATTAATTTAATCTTCCATGTGAACTACGACGCTCTTATTTCCCGTTCAAAAATTGGCCAATTTTACAAAAAAAAAAAAAGAAAAAAAAACATCTCGCGCCGTCATCAGACGCCGCACGCAAGTTGTTGACTTCCCGTAGAAGGAACCGGTTTTTATTTTTTCATTGAAGATCCCTCGCCATCGTGTTGCTCAGTGACGTTAAAATAAAACCGGATTCCAACTAGTCGCAGGATCGTAATAGATTTTGCTTTCGTTCAAGCACAGCTTGAGGTATTAGCTTTAATCAATGATGAGGAAATTTATTTAAGTCCAATGTTTCTTGGTCGTAGAATTTGATGCTGAAGCTCGCTGTCAAAAATATTGCTCAGAAGTATGAATTTCCACTAAAATTGAAAAAAATTGAAGGTTGATGTTGAAAGTTGAGGTTGAAAGTTGAAGGTTGAGGTTGACGGTTGAGGTTGAGGTTGAAGGTTGAGGTTGAAGGTTGAGGTTGAAGGTTGAGGTTGAAGGTTGAGGTTGAAGGTTGAGGTTGAAGGTTGAGGTTGAAGGTTGAGGTTGAAGGTTGAGGTTGAAGGTTGAGGTTGAAGGTTGAGGTTGAAGGTTGAGGTTGAAGGTTGAGGTTGAAGGTTGAGGTTGAAGGTTGAGGTTGAAGGTTGAGGTTGAAGGTTGAGGTTGAAGGTTGAGGTTGAAGGTTGAGGTTGAAGGTTGAGGTTGAAGGTTGAGGTTGAGGTTGAAGGTTGAGGTTGAAGGTTGAGGTTGAAGGTTGAGGTTGAAGGTTGAGGTTGAAGGTTGAGGTTGAAGGTTGAGGTTGAAGGTTGAGGTTGAAGGTTGAGGTTGAAGGTTGAGGTTGAAGGTTGAGGTTGAAGGTTGAGGTTGAAGGTTGAGGTTGAAGGTTGAAGGTTGAGGTTGAAGGTTGAGGTTGAGGTTGAGGTTGAGGTTGAAGGTTGAGGTTGAAGGTTGAGGTTGAAGGTTGAGGTTGAAGGTTGAAGGTTGAGGTTGAGGTTGAGGTTGACGGTTGAGGTTGAAGGTTGAAGGTTGAGGTTGAAAGTTGAGGTTGAAGGTTGAGGTTGAAGGTTGAGGTTGAAGGTTGAGGTTGAAAGTTGAGGTTGAAGGTTGAGGTTGAAGGTTGAGGTTGAAGGTCGAGGTTGATGTCGAGGTTGAAGGTTGACGTTGGTACTTGATGATTGAAGTAGTTTGATGTGAAGTTTGAAGTTGCACAAAATCATTATAGTCTCTTCCGTCGTCGAATCGCGCATGAATTTGAAAAGCCAATTCTTCATTACTTCACAGAATCCGTCATCTTGAACGTCGGGCACTGTGTTAATTGCCGATAGGTACTTGATTGTGCATGAGAATGCATAAAAAAAATTGGATGTGTTACTCTCCTTTTAGGTAAATTTACGATCTTTCCAACGGTGTCTCAGATTTGAATTCATTCAGAAAATGACGGCACCATTTTTCACAGTCAAGGTCGAAAACAATATTGTGCCATAAATAGTTTTTTTTTGCGCACTAGGAGACATTTTCAGAGAGTGAGATTTGTCAGAATTGAAACGTAAATATTTCTCATGATTATTGACCAAATGATGTAGACACGATGTATAATTAATTTCTCCGTGCACTTTCGCCTCCAAAGGCCTCATCAAGATGCATCTATCTGAATATTCGATATTTTGAGATTTAAACTATTAACAGTTATAAAAACTAATTTATAGTTAATGTATTTTTATTCGTTCTTTTTCGCCTCTTGAACCTGACTTCAAAGCATTGCTATTCCGAATAAGGTAATGGCAACTCTCTCGGGCAGCTAAGATTTTCACACCTGCTCGTGAACGTGAAAATGCGTTGAAGCTGTTTCCTAGAATGAAACGTGACTCAGCCGTTGGAGCATGATAGTGCTTTTGGTTAACCAAAGTACTATTGCTCTTTAGTCAGACGGAAGAAGTTGTGTTTGAAGCGAATACTTCCGTTAGCCGAATTGTTCAAAAGATTGGAGACTGCTAGAATAAATTTTCCTATGTTTTCGCGATGTAAGATTTTTTATTTTAAATTTTGAGCGAGTTATTTTTTCTTAGGCTATTACAAATGTTATTGAATAAATTTCCATTCATTTTTGAATGGGTCGACAGGAGCGCATTAAATGCATTATTGAATAGACTTCGTAATGTTGAAAATGAATTTTATTTACCACCTAGATCATATCAATAGTGGACGAATAGGAAAATTTGAACTATAGGGTCATTTTTTTTATACAAATTTTTTTCTATAAATTCAAGATAAATTAATTGGTCTGTCTGGCCGCCATGGGTTTGCCGCGACAAGAAATGAGATAATCGGCGTCAGCTTTCAAGGTCTTGACGGGGTGAAGGGTCGGGGGAATTAAATCGCTTCATGAATGATTCATATGGGGAATTGGTAACAGCGAGAACGACTGGTAAACACGGCTGTACTAACTTGCTCGCGTTATCTAAACGCTGCGAATAAATTGCGGTTGAATACTGAGTCAGAAAATTGTGAAATTTGCGAAGTTTTAAAATAAAGAGAAAAAACTGCATTGTTCGAAATTAGCGTTAAATTTTCTCGCGCGATAGGTTTTTGAATTTGGCCGAATAGAGAGCGGGATCTTGATCATTTTGAGACTCAAGTTCTTTTTCAGGTGGTTTGTTAATTATTTGCGCCAAACTTGATACTTTAAAATGTACGCTTTGTAAAAACATGCAATTTCCGCAATGCAGCGTTTTTATAATATTATATAGGCGAGAGGAAAAAATGTCGAAAGACCGTTGAATTGATGGCAAGCGAGAGGATAAACATTATCTTATCCGGCCCATGTGAGGAACTTCGGAGAGCTTCGGTTGGGTAATTTATTTGACCAAGAGTTCAAGAAGGAGAGATAAGCGCTATTTTCGGACCGATGAATCGCCCGTTACGGTTCGACAGCCAATCCAATTTTATTTACATTGCGCTGGCTAACAACACTTGTGTAAAGATTATGTTAAGATCCCAATTGAACATTGGACACTTTCAATGTTATCAGTTTTCTTCTTCTTTACTTTCGATTCAATATAAGCCGTATCAGTTAAGGGAATAATCTTGTGGAAGAAGAGACATTTTGACAAATTAGGAATTTCCATATTTTTACGGTGGTATTTTCAGCTACCGTATTTAACCAATATTGCCCTGACGAGGCTCGAAAAAGCTAAAATGCAAGTCGATTAATGCAAACTGAGAAGACAGAGTTCTAATTTGTCTCTCCTCATCTTTAATAATTTTTTTTTTTAAGTTAATTTATTGTGAGGATTGCTAGAGGAAAAATGCCTATTTTGAAATATAGGCGAAAATATTGAGCAACATTTTGAACGGATAAAATGAACAACGGTTTGGAAAATACGAATTTTCTCCCCTCATAACCACCCAAGCGATTTGGTTGAAGATTTGAGCCGTTGTCAGGCCAAGATTGGCTTACGGGCAGATTTTTTTTTTTTATTCAATAATAAACCATTGTAATCGCCCAAGAAAAAAATGTTTCTAGCCCCCTTTCAAATTTTGATATTTTACGCATTTTTTTTTTTTTTTTTTTTTTGATATATTACGCATGTAGAATCCGAATATCCAATAAAAAAAGAATCTGTCCGTCCGTCGTGTGCCGTCAACATTTTTCTGGCGAAACTGCAATAGCTAAATTCTTGAAATGTTCATCAAAAATCAATATCGGTCTCACAATGGCCCAATTCTTGAACCACATTGCTAGCTCAATTCTAAGGTTTTTTTAGGGGGGTTTCGAGGGGTGGAAAATCAGTATTTTCCAACGTTTTCCAGAAAAAGGTGTATTTTGTATCAATTTCTATAGATTTTTGGACGCTGAATTGAATACCATCACTGGGTCGAAATTCGATTAAGAATGAATCGCAGCTTTTACGATGAACTTGAGAGATTTTCACAAATTTTTCATAAGGTTATAACTCGAGAGTTCTTGGAGCTATAGAAATCGTTCTATACTCGTTGGATGGTCGTCAAACACTCTCTTCAAGGCGAAAAATTCAGCTTTTGATTTGGAAATTAAGAAAAATATAACTGATAAAAATTACAATAGTTGCTACGCCGTTTTCTTTTATAGTTAGCAATCTGTTGTTTAGTGGGAACATTGACAAAAAATGTTCGGAATAATTACTATCACAAATGGATGGTCTTACATCATTATTGTGTGCAAAGGAATAATAAACCACTGTACAATAATTTGCAGCGTTATTTATTGGGTATTCAGATTCTGCATGCTTTGAAACGTAAAACATCAAATTTTGAGAGGGTTAGAAAATTTTTTTGGGCTATTACAATGGTTTACTATTGAATAATAAACCATAGTCTTGTACAAAGGACGCAAAGTTATTACTCTACAACGGTTATTGAAAAACAAGCTAGAAGAACCCAAAAATAGAAAAACGCACGAATTAGGTTAATAATGCGGAAATGCAGTATACGAGCCTACGTTTTAAAAAATGAAATTTTCCCCAAAAATCGTCGGGGTCTAATTTATCTTGTGAATTTTTCGCTTTTTTAAATTTTTTTTTGAGCCGAATCGTTTTTATCAGATGAGATGTTCAGATAACGTAATAGATACCGAAATAAAATATTGGCCATTAGAACGTCCGCTTTCCCCGGCCAATGAACTTGACCTTTGCGTCAAGACAGTCTTTCAGCTCGCTATTTTCATATCACTATTGAAACCTCGATTTGCCGAGTGTTGGCTCTCTTTCGTTCGAATGAAGATCAATTTTCTGGTACGAATCGAATCAATTATTGATAAATGTGATATTTTCACATGAGCGGAAAAATAAATCTAAGGATGAGGGGAAAAATTTTGGATACGAGTCGAAAATTGAAACAGAATTATTACTGCGTTGGTTACAGTGCGAAATTTATGTGTATGGTAATTTTCAAAAGGAAAAAATATTTCAATTTAGCAAATTTCTTTACTTTTTAGAAATTTATTCAATTGAATCCTAGTTTGTTTTCATCTTCGCAAAATTGTTTATCGTTCCAAAATTTATTCAGAACATTTTTTGCTGAAAAATAGTCCCTTTAGGAGTAATATGGGCGAGACTGTAAAAAGATGAGATTTTTGACAGCTGAAACTGATGTAATATTAGTATAACCAATTTAGAGGACTGTTATTAAACATTTTTTAAAGAAATTTTCGAAGACGTGAGGAATTTTCTAGAGTAAGTACATTTTTACAGGGTTTTACAGGATTTTTTTAGGATTTTTACATTTTCTGATAAAAAAAAAATCCTGCGCATATAGGTAAGTACAAAAAAAAAAAAGAAAAATCGAAAAAACCAGCGATAAATGAAAACTACATTAATAAATTCAAAAATCTGTTGAAAATAAATCATTAAAAATTTTCATTCGAGAAGTTTCTCCTTGTTAATTAGAATTCTCCCGAAAATCGAATTATCCGGCTGAAGAAAGCTGAGTTTCGTTTGAAATTAATTCTTAATCCGAATTTTGTGGGGAAGTGCAATTATCGAATTTATAATCGGAGAGATAACTTTCTCAACGCTTTACCGTAGATATTTCCACAATTGGCCATCGATCAATACAGGGGCGTGTACTTACCGTCCATTGCGCGCGCAAAAAAGGGTGAAAAACAATGAAAAATTCGAATCGAATTTGTAAAAGTGAACGTTATATTTATTTATAAATACAAATATAATCCCAATCGGCGTAATGAAGCATTGGTAATATAAATTAAAGCGGTTCGCAACAGCGAAAATTATTTATCTCAAGGTAAAAATTTAATAGCATGAGATGAAGCGGATTTGAGTGATGTATCTATTACATTATCGAGAAACAGTTGAAAAAACGTGATGTTTCGGGGCGGGGTTGCATTACGGACAATGAATTGACAAACCATGAAGGGGAAGTTGACGATAGTTGCGGAGAAGGTCAAAGTTGACGATACGAAAAACTGGGAAGCTGGGCAAGGTGACGGCGACATGAAGCGACACAGATGGCCGAGCGGCGATTACTCGACGAGTTTGTACAACCTCGTGCAGACGATATCGTCGACCATAAGGGTCATGTTGACCGAATCCTTGGCGAATTCGCGGATGATTTTCGTCTCCTTGTCGCCCTTTTGAACTTCGACGAGCTTGTTGTCGCCATCTGCCGAGATGACGGTGCTCACTTTACGCCCGTCGGGCGTCTCTTGGGTGAACTCCTCGCCGATTTTGAAGTTGACGGCGGTGTTTTTGAAAGTCGACGACGACTTGAGAGTGTACGACCCGTCGTCGTTGGCCACGAGTTCGACGACCGGCGAGACGGAGTTGCCCACCTTGCGCGTCAGGAGACCGACGCCGAGCGCTTTCATGTACTCGTCGAACTTTTCGCTCTTGTCCAACTTGTATTTGATCCCGGCGAACTGGTTTATTGCCATTGTCGGTGAAGATGTAATACTCACTGCTATAAGCGATAGGAAGACGAGTGGAACGTAGAGCATACGGACTGAGATCGGTGGCAAGCCGGTTGAATTGCTGGACTGAGATACTGAGATGCGTCACAAGGCAAGACTTGACGGCGAGGCTGCTTTTGAGCGACTGGTGCGACCGGGCGGGGGACTGCGCGGACTACGTGAGGAGGTGGCCTTTGGGCTCGATAGCTGCGCGGTGCTCGCACCGGCTCGATCAGGTGATTCAAATGGAGTGCGGACCTCTAGCCCCGCCTTGAAGGCCTAATCGCGACCAGCTCTGAGCCTCGATTTGTAAAGATTGGGAACAATAATTAAAGATACTTGGAAAAAAATAGACAAATTTGATATTGAAGATACTTGCAGAAAAAAAAAAAAAAAAATTGAGAAACTAGATAAATAGGCAATTTTGAACGATTTGTATGGAGTAGGTACAATGTTTCCTTCGATTGAAATGGGCTGAATTTTTATTAACAGATTTGAGCCGGTTGAAAAAATTATATTTATTTTTATTTCATTTTTCGAGTTACAATTACTATACAATTGGTTTCCGTTTTTCATCATATTGTTGTTCAAGTACACAAGTTCAAATACACCCATACGAATAAAAGTAGTACTTTTAGTTGCTTTATTTAAAAATAATAAATTATGCTAACCGCCAATTTCCACGCCGTGCGTAAGTTAAAATGATAGGATTATAGGATAATAATATTTTATTGCGCAACAATTAATCGATAACTGGAATCGATCACATTTTTCGATACATCGATTGTCAAGGAGCCGAAAATCGTTTCAGGGACGATATCGAAAAGTGTTCATTGGGAAGTTAGGTACATTGCAAAATTCGAAATAACATTTTTTTATCATACAAATAATGTTCCCCAAACAATTTCAGCTGAGAAAAACTGCCGTCACGAAATAATCGATCATTCTCTGTAATAATTGATCATTTACCATGTGATCGATCATTCAAAGTGATAATCGATTCTGTACCATGTGATCGATCGTTCAACCTCGTAATCGATCACTCGTCATAAATCGATTATTTCGATGAAATTATTTGTGTGGGTTAGGATTGGATAATATCTCATGGGTCCTAGTTTTTCTACTTTTCCTAGTCGATTCGGTTTGTAATTTCTGTTTTCTGCACTCTTGGCATTCTTGTGATGTCTTTCGCGAGTCAACTGAGAAAATTGATATTCGTGACACCAGCCCAACCAAAGTGTCTAGCGATATCATACGCAGCGAGGCCTCTTCTTTTTGTAAGTTCTTCCTTTTCGGCATTAAGAATCTTTGTTTTTCTTTCAGCCGTTTCCCCGGCCGTACATTTAATGGGATTTCTGTGATTCTTCCAGTGATTTTGCTGGTCGCTTGCTGATTGCGAGCTGTAATTCGATCTCATTGCTGCAACTGTTCTTATATTTTCAGTGGCAATAAGATGACCGATTTCGCCGTTGAGAAATGATAGCAATGTACCTTAGCGAAACTAAGGAGATGGCAAAATTTTGAGCACTGAAGAGAATTCATAGACTTCCGTCGATGCTTTTGCGTTGATACGTTCCGCATCATTGTGAGTTTTAGTGCATTGTTTTATGAAAACAACCGTAGTTTCGGTTACTTTGTTGAATCGCATGTCTCTGATGGTCACCACAATCCGCCATCACTCGGCGGTAACCGGTTAACGTTCATAGGGGTTTTAAATCATTTTAACAAAGTAACCAAAACTCCTGCGTTCAAGTTTTCAAAAAACGTGCAATGCGCTAAAACTCTCGTATTATAGGCTTGGTGATTACAGCGTCGGGTAGTCAGTGAAAATAGAGAACGCATCAACGCAAGGTGTTCACATCCGTCAAATGGTTCTGCGTTGCTGCGCTTAGAATTTTGATCGACTACCCGAATTCTATCACCGGGCCAATCAGAATGCAAAACGCATCAACAAAACGCATTTGACGGAGGCTTGTGAATTTTGCTTCACTGGCGTTAATCCCTGCACACAATTGAAGTTAATTTGAGGTCTCAGGTTTGAACTTTTCAGACAAGAGAGCTTGAATTTTGAATGCATCGGACAGTTGCTTGAATGTGAGCTGCAAAGAGCCTATTTGAATCCTAAACGAACGACCTTGGTTTCGTTTTGTCCTAAAGAAATATCGAGTATTAATCGTTTAGCTCAATATTGTGCCGAGTTTAATTCCTGTAATCTGTCATGGTTAGACTCAAATTTAACTGAACATTTAAATTGGAAAAAACGCGGCGGGAAAAAATTGGAAAAAATGCTTTGATGCGTTTTGCGTCAATGCGTTCGGCCTTCCGATTGGTGGTCGAAATTTCGAAGTGAGCGTGGTTTTTGCCGTCCGTTTTGATGTCCGGGGGGTGTGAAGGAGAGAAAAACCAGGCAACTCATTCTCCCATTCTTTATTTGCTGGCCCGCAAATAAACCGCAATTAAAGAATCAGAGAATGAGTCGCCTGGTTTTTCTCTCCCTCACACCCCCTGGATATTAAAATGGCTACATTAACAAAAAATTATTCTCATAAGAACCAAATTTGCCGTCAGAAAACAAGTTGCTTAAGTCCGGTTTGACGATGACGAGGATCCCGCCGACTTTGCGACTGCACTCCTTTTCTGCTCTTTCCCAAACTAGCAAGGAGTCAGTTGACGCTTTGCGTAGATTATTGTTTTTGAACTGCCGCACTCAGGTGGTCGGATTTTATGAGTCCCCACCATGTTTCGCCGAATCCAATGCTAAACGCATCAACTCATTTGATGGAGACCTGTGAACCCTGCCTCTAGCAGGATTGCAATGATGACTTGTGGTTGCCATGAGTTCTGATAAGTATTGAACTGATAATGGTGATCGCACTGTCAATAGTCTGGTTGTACAAAACTTCTCACTTTTTTCTCGCCTATTTAAAATAAAATAGCATTTCCCCTTATTGCCTTTCGTTTGGTATGCCCTCGTTTTATTCACCCTCTACTTTCTTGCAGAAGCAGTCCGAAGCGCGTTCGTCCTGGTTATTTGCTTCGGCTCGTCGACTTCAATCCACCGAACCTGCCGTTGAAGAATCGAAAGAAGAAAAAGAAGCAGGAGCAAGCGAGACGTCTAGCAATGTTGACCCTTCAGCCGTCAAAGGGAGAAAAGTTCAGCAGCAGTCTGTAGAAACGAGTATTAGATACCTCAAAAGCAAAGGTGACTTGCGTCGTCTGTTTCAAAATATAACACATTCAATTGTATTGGGTAGGTGAGGGGGAGAAGAACCAGGCGACATATTCTCCGATTTTTTATTTTCCGGCCGAGCACTTTCGCCCCTTCGGGCATCCTCAGGGCGATGTGGAACCATAGGTTACCACAGCCCAGGGGCTGTGGTAACCTATGGTTCCACATCGCCCTGAGGATGCCCGAAGGGGCGAAAGTGCTCGGCCGGAAAATAAAAAATCGGAGAATATGTCGCCTGGTTCTTCTCCCCCTCACCTACCCAATACAATGAGAGATGCGACGACTCAACCAAGTATAACACATTCAGTGGAAGAAGTATTTAATCTGACTTGAAAGTAAAATCCGATTCCAAGTTGTATTATATTCGGTATTGAGGGGGAGAAAAACAAAGCGACTGATTTTCCATATTTTTATTCTGGCCTGCCGGGCACTTTCGTCCCTTCATGCATCCTCCCAGCAAAAAACCAGTTCGTTTCTACAGCCAAGTTCCCCAAAAAAGCAGAATATATGGAGAATTGTTCGCTTGGTTTTCTCCCCCTTAACTCTCGACCATAAATAATGCGACGACCGGGGAACAACTATATAAATATTCGACTTATCTCAATTGACGGCAAATAGAGTTTAACGTGTATTATTCTTTAATAGTTTTTTTTTGTGCTATTTTTCAGCTTATTCCATCACTTATGGAAATGATCCTGTTTGGAAGAATTACAGAAGAAACCACAAAGGCAGCATTCCACCAAGGCTAACGAGAAAAACTTGTGTTGTATGTCACTTATATCGTATACAATTCAATTTTATATTTCATTGTCAATGAGGAACATACGTTTTTTCACCCAAATATTGCCCCATATTTTATTTACTTCACTTGATTTCAGAGAGGAGGAACAATTTCAACGGGCAATCCTTGTCCTATCTGTCGGGACGATTATCTTGTTTTGGAACCAGAGAATGTCCAATTGTTGAATCAATTCATTTCTTCGCATTCGGGTGAAATCTTGAGCTACAGGTTAGACGCAAAATTATGGCAATATTTCAACGAATTTGAATAACAATGCAGAACGAGGAGTTTGGTTTGGGAATTTCAAGTTCTAGTCTAATCTAGTAGAAGATTGATTCCACAACTGCTTCTGTAAAGGCATGAAACAAACAACTTGATCCAATGTAGCCAAATCTGGAAAATCTCAGTAGCCAATTATTTTTTCGATTATTCCTAATCCTCTTTCCCATTTTTTCCAGAACGACCGGTCTTTGCCAGCGGAAGCATAAACTGCTTTTGAGTGCCATAGACATCGCCAAAGATCGTGGATTAATCAGCTTTGACGTACCTTTCCGCAAATACGACTATTCCGAGTACATGAAAAAGTGTTGAAAAGAAATTTTCCAGAGCAAAAATTAGACAAGATAGTAGATTGAAAATACCATGGGCGAGGCGACATTTGTAATAATCGGGGGAGGGATAGCTGGCGTTTCGTGCGCCGAAGGGATTTCATTCCTTGCTCCCGATGAGACTGTTATTCTCATCAGCGCATCACCAACTGTGAAAAAAGTAACTAATGTTAAAAACTTGACGAAAATGCTGTCGGAATTCGACGTCGAAGAACAAACTGGCGATCTTGTATTCCGAGAATGTCCTAATGTTAAAATAATCTACGACGCTGTTACAAATCTGGATCATGAAAATAGCTGTTTGACATTATCGTCTGGAAAAACTGTTAAGTACAAGCGTTTGTGCGTTTGCACTGGCGCTCGACCAAAACTCATTGCACCGGAGAGTCCCTTCGTTGTTGGTATCCGAGATACCGATTCCGTTGTCGAGTTCCAGCGCCGTCTGAGTTCCAGTCGACGAGTAGTGATAATTGGAAATGGAGGCATTGCGACCGAACTCGTCTACAAGGTTTCCAACATAAATATCGTCTGGGTCATCAAAGATGAACATATTTCAGCTACGTTTATCGATCCTGGAGCGGCTGAATTTTTCCAAGACAAACTCCGCCAGAAAAATGACGATATACAGGAATGCGGTGAGGAAATTTCATCTATATTCGTTCACTCGTTTTGTTTTGATTAATGATCTTGATAGAGTTTTTTGTGATTCTACATAGGCAAGAATAATGTGTCAAGTGCGCGCGAGCTTGTAATTGTAAAGTACGCTACATTCTCTGCGTCAAGTCTTATTTGCTGGTGAGAAGGCAATCTTAATTCTTGAGAAATTGAATAGAAGATAGGGTCACATCAATCATATCGAGGTCTACAGCTGTCAAATGTTACTTCAACTTCAATGTTCCGGTTTTAAAATGGTTTTTCAACTGCTTGATCTTCAATTTTTTAATGTTCTACACCTTGAAACTTGTCCATTCATCGTTTTTCAGGCGAACAATTTAACTTTTAATTTAGAAATTAAGAAAAGTATAAATGATTAAAATTACAATAGTTGCTGTGGAGTTTTCCGGTGGGGACGTTCACAAATGTTCGTAATTATTATTATCACAAATTCTCTTCTTAAATCATTATTTAAGCGAAGCAATAATGAACCATTGCGCTATCACTTGCAGCGTTTTTTCGGGTATTATAATATTCACAACACATTATTATTTTTTAGAACGTGATTTAAAAAAAAAAATTTAATAGGTACCTATATAGGTTACCAAAAAAGTAGATGTGCTGTATCACTGTGGCGTCGTTGGATACTGTATGTTATCTAGCCTTTTGATTAGTAGTAACCTTTTTTATGTCTCTCTTCATTTAGTTGTGAAGCGGATGAGGTTCAGCTCCAGGGGCAAAATTAACAACGCTGGAGTATCAGGCGGTGCAGCTCTTGGGCCTGATTGGCACACCAATGTAGATCTACGCGGCACATGTACATCCAGTGGCGTCTCGATTGAAAAGTCTTGCGAAGTATCCAGCATTATTGCCGGCGATGCTGATTGGCCCGTTTTTGTTGAGCTTTCCAATGGTAAACGGATTGGGTGCGATTTGATAGTCTCTGCGACCGGAGTATGCCCCAATGTTGAACTGCTCGATAATGATGAAATCAAGTACGGCGTCGACGGTGGCTTGATCGTAGATTGGGCCATGCGAACGTCATTAGCTAACGTCTATGCAGCTGGCGATGTCTGCACTGCTGGTTGGCCTAGGGCGCCTCAATGGTTTCAAATGAGACTGTGGACTCAGGCTCGTCACATGGGCACTTATGCTGCTAAGGCTATGGTCTACGGCTTGCAAGGTGAAATAACAGTCTTATTCATTATTGTTTCATCGTATAAAAGTGCTTGAAATTGTTCAAGTTAACCCGTGATCTATATTAATTAAAAACTGCATTAATCAGGTGAGCCACTGCTGCAAGATTTCGCCTTCGAACTGTTCACCCACGTCACTAAATTTTTCGGCATGAAAGTCGTTCTTCTGGGTCTGTTCAACGGTCAAACGCTCAACGACGAGTATGAAATTCTCTTGAGGATAACCAAAGGTGAAGAATACGTGAAGTTGATCTTGAAAGATGGACGTCTTCAGGGCGCAGTCCTCATTGGTGACACAGATCTGGAAGAGATGTGCGAAAATCTTATATTGAATCAGTTGGATCTAACGCCATTTGGCGAAGATTTGCTGAACCCTGCTATAGATATCGAAGATTATTTTGACTAGACATTCTCCAACCGTACCAAATTCTAAACGATGTAGTGCTTTTACAGGTAAATAAAGTTTTCCTTGGTTTCATTTAATTGCAATACCTTCATCCTGTTGATTTGACATGGAGTGGAAATTTTCAGCTTATTACGTTTCAATTGAGAATATTCCCCCGTTGAGTCTAATTTTGCAAAAATATGTGATTTTCGCTAGAATAATGCGAAGAAAAACGGTTTGGAAAAATCAACCTGCACAAACATGACCCAATTACGAACATCTTCGTTATGAAGGGATTAGTTCAAAAGTTTAACGGCAATTTCGCTTTTTTCAAGAAGAACACGAATTAAAATTTAGAATGAACTGATTATTTTCAAGAGAATGTTTCTGTCTACCATAGCATTCCTGCAGACGTATAAGTTCGAAACCAAAACAAAAATTACGGAGCGCCGAGCATGGGCTTTGTTGTTATAATTATGAATCTTCGATAACTTAAAATCATCATTTTGTATTGTAATAATTTCTCTTTTTCGAGAGTAGTCATTTCTGATCGCTGAGTGGATTCTGCTGAGTTCTAAAAAATCAATCTGAAGAAATGTGAGCGCAGAAACAACTATCCAGCTGTTATTTTGTAGTTTCTCAAACGGAATGGTGAGTGTGCTGTCTTTTTCACCGCTGTTACTCATTCTTTCCTTTTTTTCATATTAGAGGGATAATAATAGCTCCTTTTAAAAATATAACTCCTGCATTGGTCCTTATGTCACATCGATGATGGAGGGTTGAAAAAAAATCATTAAATTGTTTGATTGTTCCTTACTAAAAACGCTGCGAAAATTGAACAGTGGTTTATTATCCCTTTGCTTCAATAATTACATAAAGGGACCATTCATTTGTGATGGTAACTATTCCGAACATTAATTTGTGAACGTATCCACTAAAATACAAAAAAATAGGTTACTATGAGAGGAAACTAGCAACAACTATTGTAATTTTAATAATTTCTATTGGTTTATTTAATAAACCTTCGTAATCGCCCAAGAAAATTTTTTCTAGCCCCCTCAAAATTTGATGTTTTACGTTTCAAGGCATGTAGAATCCGAATATCAAATAAAGTAGTGGTTTATTATTCCTTCGCTTCAATAATAATGTGAGAACACCATCCATTCGTGATAGTAATTATTCCGAACATTTGTAAATAATGTTCCCATCGAACAACAGATTGGTAACTAGAAGGTAAAATTACATAGCAATTATTGTAATTTTTTATCATTTTTATTTTTCTTAAATTTCAAATTGAAAGCTAAATTTTTCGCCTAACTGTACAGCTGAAGAGACTGTTTGACGACCATTCCAATGAGTATAGAACGATTTTTATAGCTCCAAGAACTCTCGAGTTATTTTCTCATGCCAAATTCCTGAAAATCTCCCAAATTCGGCACAAAAGCTGCGATAACTCGAGAACCAATGAAGCTATCGACCCGGTGATGGTCTCATTCGATTCAGCTTCCCAAAAACTATAGAAATTGATACCAAACACACCTTTGTCTGAAATACCTTGGAAAACATGAATATTCTCCCCCTCAAACCCCCCAAAAATACCCTTAAAATTGAGCTAGCAACGTGGTTTAACAATTGGGTAGTTGTGAAACCAAGATTGATTTTTGGTGAAAATGTCAAGAACTTAGCTATTATGTTTGGCCGGAATAGTGCGGACTGCGGATGGACAAAATTTTTTCTATTGGATGTTCGGATTCTACATGCCTTGAAACGTCAAACATCACATTTTGAGGGGGGGGGGTAGAAAATATTTTTTCTTGGGCGATTACAATGGTTTATTATTGAATAATAAACCAAAAAATGCTGCAAATAATTGTACAGTGGTTTATTATTCCTTCGCTTCAATAATGATTGAACATTATCCATTTATGATAGTAATTATTCAAAACATTTGCCAACGTTGTCAACGTTTTAGAAAAAACTTCTTACTTGACCCAAAGTCGAGAGTTTGTGCCGCTCCGGCCCGCTGAGCAAAAGTAGCGCCATCTTTCTCTCCAGGCCTTAACACTATGAAAATGGCTTCAATTTTTACTGTCTCGTGCTGACTCTAGATTTCCTGATTGTTTTACCCCATCGCTTGGAAATGGACACCATCTTCAAGTTGAGCTCTAGTTGATGGAAGTAATTCTGGTTTAAATTTTTATTTTCTACAGATGTATATTTGAAATTTCCCATCTTCTTTCAGCCGACATGGAGAATCGTTTGAATGCAGCTTCCGCAATGACTGCTGACCAGAAAAAGCGGGCGGAGGAGAGTCTTCGAATAGCTTTAGAAAAAAGGGCAGCAAGACTAGCAAGGAATCAAATTAATAATAGTTCTCCAAAGCCTGCCAATAATAATGTAGCGTCAAAGCCTGGCCCCAGCAGCTCAGTTAAAACGATAGATTTCAGTAAATTTGCCTTCTCAAAAACGTCATCCTCTGCTGATTTAAAATCGTCGAAAAATTTCGGCCAGAAAAGGACTACAAATATTCCGAATCCTTCAATAAATTTAATATCACCATTGGAATTAGAGGGCACTGTGAGCCTAATATCTCCCGATCGATTCGTCTGCTACATTGGCTATGATAAGAAAACGATTGATGTCTTCAAATCGATTGACGGAGCTAGATACGAAGCGGTTCGTAAAAACGCAGATGGCGGTAAGTAGTTTTATTGCATTATAGCTTAAGAAAAATAGTTTTTCAGCGCATTTGAATGATGACGTCTTGTTGAGAATATAATTCAAATTTGACGTGACATTCTACACAGATTAAAGCGTATATTTCACTATATCTATTCATATGAAGTTGTTTCTAGTCGCTCTCTACTGTTTACAGGAGAAGATAAAAATACGGACCGCAAATGGACGTTCCCTCTAGAACAGTACGGCAGTTTTAAAGAGAAAACCAAACTCCTTGCTCCTCGTGTTCGATTTGGCCTTCTTCCTGAAAATGTTATTAAAGTGAGTCGACTATGAATCCTATTTCCTCCTCCTCCTTCTTTTATTTAACTTGCTTCAGGACAACTTTTAGTCTCTTTGTTGTAGTTCTTTAGGTCCTAAGTCTCGAACTGCAGCAGATCATGGGTTAGCCGACCCGTCTAATGCAATTGACATTGGATCAAGGAAATGTGTTTCTTGAACCACGTCAAAGCTATTATTATCGTGCGTACCATGAAATTCATACAGTTTTGCCAAACAGTGCTGCCAAGTTACCCAATTTTTTTCACAACTTCGACCCAACTGAAGCGACTCCTTTTTAAAAACTTTCATTTTTGCATCCGAAAAAACGGTGTCACTTCGCACGATACTTTTTAAAAATCAAAATAACACGTAACTTTCAAGATAAAAATTTGGTTCTTTGCTGGAAAATAATTTTTCCCAAGGCTCATTCAATGGTCAGCTGGATAAGAGCAATGGGTTGAGTTAAAACGAGCAATTCGTTCATCAAATTAAAGAAAAATTAAGAAAAAAAAATCGAGCTCTTAATAACGCTGCTGTCAAAGTTAATCGTGGTACGAGAAACCGGCCCTTATAATATTTGACGTGAATCGCTAGATGCTGAGCCTTTTAATTGAAGATATTGAAGATACTTTTAATTGAAGATAAAAAAAAAAGATGTCTAAAATTTTCTGTTCTGTGACAATAATTTTGTATCGATTGCAGATGTTTTCCAACAAAACTTTCGAGGATTACAAGAGTGTCGACATTTCTACAATAGAGCCTGTCCTGTTGAGCTCGCTGTTCTCTTTTCAAAAAGAAGGCGTCCAGTGAGTTGGAAGTATTATTTCACTTCATTATCTTGGGTTTTGTCCAATGCCATTGAATTATCCCTCTTGAGGATGCCAAAGAAATTTTTTAAAAACTATTTTCTCTTGAATTTAGGTTTGCGATATCTCGAAACGGCAAATGTCTAATTGCCGACGAAATGGGCTTGGGTAAAACTATTCAAGCTCTCGCCATCGCCGATTATTATTATCAAGATTGGCCAATTTTAATCGTTTGTCCGTCGTCGATGAGGTTTGTGTGAATTCACTGATGTAAATCAGTATGGAAGTCCATGAAAATCATGGTTATTGATTAAATTTGGATTATAATGTCGCATATCGACAAAATCGTCTTATTTTTTTCAAATGTTTAATTGATTATTCATATTGGCGTTTTCATTTTCAGATTCCAATGGCAAGAAGAGATTTTAAAATATCTTAAAAAAATTCCAAGCTACGGCATCATTGTTGTCACCAAAGGCAATACAGTTATCGAAAATCCGAAAGTCGTCATCGTTTCGTACGATTTAGTCTATAAGATGAAAGATGTATTGAAGCAACTCAGATTCAACGTTGTCATTTGCGTGAGTGTACTTAGTATTAATTTCTTGGTGCGGTTTTACCTCAATGTTTTATAGTGGCCTCCCTCGATGGCGAGTTATTCGGTTATTTGGATATTGAGGATTAGAAAATTATTGCTCATGACCCTCTCTCCTTGGAACGACTCTATTATTGGCAGTCCTGAACTGTGATTATGTTAGGCAAACCTTAAATAAAGAGCGTAGGATCTCAAGCTGATTTGTGCTCTCCAGGACGAATGCCACTCCATTAAAGAGAAGAAATCCAACCGAACGAAAGGTGTGTTGGAAATGACAAAGAAAGCCAAAAGAGTCGTGCTTCTCAGCGGGACGCCCCTCTTGTCTAGGCCGAAAGATATGTTCCCACAATTGCAAGCCATTGCTCCCAATTTGTTCCCAGATCAGTAAGTTGACTGTTTTGTAAATTAATTATTTATTTTTATTTAAAAAAAAAATTAATTTCTATTTGTTCTTTTTCCCTTTTGTTTTACTTTATTATTTTTGTTATTAATTGTCTATATTAATTGAAACGACGGATCGCTGACTATAAATCCAAGACTAAAACTATCGGTTGGCTTTGATTTGAGAAACATGCCTTCTCGAGGTGGTTATTTACCAACTTCAAAACTTGACTTCGTGTCTTTTTTTTGTTGGTATTTTTGTTGTCCACTGGCTTTCAGACCCTGTAAATCCAATCAGATGTTTTTTTTCTTCTTTTGAAAGGGTAATTATCTAAGTAGGTCTCATAATTTTTTTAATCAAATCCATCCAGTAATTTTGACTCCAGATTCGGAGAAATACCGGGGTCTTGTATTTGTATATATTTTTTTTTAATTGTTCGTTTTTATTGTTTTTTGGCGTCTTATTGTTGATATTTTATGTGCTTATGAGGGCCTAGCTCAACGTTCTGTTTGGATTTCTGATATGGCGTGTAGAGAAGAAAATGTAACAAAAAACGTGATACAGATTTTCAATTTTTTGAGATTTTTCGAGCACTTTTACCAACCACGTCGCGAAAAAATATAGTTTTTCTTGTAATTGAAAGCACTCAACAAGAACTTTCCATCGAAGGTAACAAAATTATAATTACGTCCCATAGGGAGGGAGTAATGTACGTGTTTTATGGATCTGTGTTTGAGTCCCCATAATTCCTGAATGAAAGCGGTTTTTTCATTGTTTTCAATGAACTGTTCAAATTTGAGTCTAGTTTGCACAATGAAAGTTTGGTATTGTTTGGACCAAAAGTAAATACATTTTTCCCATTTAAACGTCGGTTTTCTTCCCCTAGGCGAAAATTTGAAATTCGGTATTGCGATGGTAAAGAAACCAAATTCGGATGGTGCGCAACAGGTTCGTCGAACTTGCTCGAACTGAAGACGATCCTTCAACATAAAGTAATGATAAGAAGACTCAAGGCTGAAGTAATGGATCAACTGCCGCAGAAAACCCGGTCCGTGCTCGCTCTATATATATTCTCGATTAATTTTACTTACCTATTTGAGAATAATTCGTTTGCCCACCTATTTTCAGGATGAAACTAACGTTGAACAGGATTGGGAAAATTTCGTTCGATAGCAAGCGAATGAACGATTTTGAAAAACAGTTGACTCAGGGATCGATGAACAAGTCAGAAAAACGTTCGACGCTGCTGAGCTATTTCGCTGAAACTGGCAAAGCGAAAATTCCAGCGTTATGGTGAGCTTGCATTTTACTCGAATCTCCTTCTTGTTCCAAGCGTAAATTTTCCATTTTCATCCTTTGTTTCTATTGCAGTACTTATTTAACTGAGTTGCTGAATCAGAAGAAGAAATTTCTCGTATTCGCTCATCACAAAGATGTTCTTGATGCGATCAGCAATATGCTTGAAGAGACAGAAACTTAGTAAGTGATTTGTTTTTGGCAAAAAAAAAAAAAAAAAAAAAAACAGTTTTTGCACTTCTTGAAAATGTCGAAACTGAATCCATTTCAAGTGAGCATAGCTGTGAATGTTCCAAAACGACTGCAAAAGCTCACAAACATCTCGGTTTGATAAAGACCTACATACCTGTGCCTTCCCACTATTTCTTCTTGTGAAATGGGATTCCACAATTTCAACGCAAGTGACTAAGTCAATGTGGCATTACTAGTTACAGCTTCGGGTCGGAAGGAGTACCGTTTGTGAAAGTAATAATATATATATTATATACCGTGTATATATTATATACTCGCTAACAATAATTTTTCTATCATCTTGCAGTTATATCAGGATCGACGGCAGCGTGCATTCGGAAGACAGGAAAAATGTGGCCGACCAGTTCCAAGAGAATGAAAAATTCCGCGTGGCCGTCCTTTCGATCACGGCTGCCAGCACTGGCCTCACGCTTACAGCTGCTCAGTTGGTTGTTTTTGCTGAACTCTTCTGGAACCCTGCAGTGAGTTGAATTGATTGCTATGATTATCGGACCACAGGTTGATTGAACTGGTCATGAATATCTAATCTTATTGTTAATGTTGTGTTGGCGTATTGAGTTGGTTTGTAGTTATAATCAACAAGTTATAGAAGTTATTATTTGTAATTTTCATTGCCGATGGTGTCGCTGCAAACGCTTACAATATGGCTGCAAAAGATGCAGATAGACTTGCTTAGAGTACGCAGATTAAGATAAGCTGGGATTACAAAATCTGTGATTGTAACGCAATATATTTGCTGTGACAATAATTTTCAAATTTTCATTATCTTTCTCTTTGGACAGTTGTAGGAGCAAATAAATTAGAATAGAATACTGTTCTTACTCAGAACAAAAGAAAATAAAAACGTGATAAGGAGAAAATAAAACGCTCTCTTGGCTCAGAAAATTGAAGCAAAAAAATAATAAACATAACCAGGAAAAAATTAACGAAAGAAAAAATTAAATAAAAAATGGCCATTATGAATATTAATGGACTGAAAACCGGGCAACCTGCTGATCAAACAATATTTCATCGTGGTATTTTCTTTGTTTCTCCCGCGTTTCTGTACTAAATGAAGGTATTTCATATTCGGAATCAGGACGGTGCTATAAATGCCATATTTTGATCGAATTATTGTAGAAAATTTTGTTAGATTCTTTAAAAAAATCATTTTATTTACCCAAAAACAAGTAAAAAAGATTGGAAATTGTTTATTCATCAGAAAATCACAATCCTAGGTTAAAATCTTCCAAAAATTTTACAAATCGAGCATACAGAGCAACAAACTATTTATCTGTATCTATTTTTTCATGCTTGGAGCCGATAATACAATCAAGATAAGTTCAGCTTTTATGGCAGATCATCGAGCTTTTGGAAAGTCAAATTATGACAATACTATTCTACGTACTGAGGTTGGGGTTGAGGGGGAGAAAACCAGGCGACTCGTTCTCCTGTTTTTTATTGTTGGCCTGCCTAGCACTTTCGCCCATTCGGGCATCATCAGGGCTTCGTAGCACCATTACAAGGTTTCCACAGGAAAAAAAAATACTATTCTAGCATTTACTGAGCTATCTAAATGGTTCTATATCTGTAATAATATTTATCGAACACACGGTAATCTCTTAGATATCTTTTGAAAGCTTTTCCTCTTTCTCGACGCTTTTTGCGCGCCCTCGTCATTAATGTTAATTGCTAATCGCAATAAATTCTCATCTTGTAAGTTTTTATCCATTTTATTTAAAACGTCCAAATCTTTCATAGTTTTACTATCCATCTATTTCAATACGAATTTAAGTTGATACAATTTTTTCACTCTACAGCAATTACTCCAAGCTGAAGACCGAGCTCACAGGATCGGACAGAAATCCACTGTAATGATTCAGTATTTGATCGCAGATGGAACGTCGGACGATCATTTTTGGCCCTTGATCCAAAACAAAATCGACGTCCTCAACCAAACGGGTCTTAGCCGTGATAAAAAGCTGAACGTCAGCAGTGCTACGGCACAGCCTTTGGTAAGTCTATCTTTTTTGTTCTTTCATTGCTTCAAAAAGACGATTATTATAACTATGAAGGGAAGAAGAACAGCCGAGTTCCCAATTTTCTCAAAGAAATGGAATTTAGTTCACCAGCTCGCTGATAGACCCTGCCAGAAAAGAATTTTTCTTTGTCGACAGACTACTTCTGGAATTAATTATCCAACTTGTGTTGAGTAAAATTGTTCCATTATTTTTAGACTTCTAGTCAGAAAGAAATCACGGATTTCTTCAGCATAATGGAGGACACCGACGACCTTGACAATGCTGCCATCTGTGATTTAATGGATGAGATCGACGCATCTTACCAGCCGAACAGCAATGATGAAATTCCGCTGAAACGATTGAAAATGTCCTAGGTATTTGCTCAAGTCAAGACTATGATTATTTTCCGCCTTAATTTTCTTCTTCTCTTTTAATACTAGTTCAAATTATGTTTAACAATTCATGGTCTCGCCGCGCTGAGTGGCTGAGGGGAAGAAAAAAATAGGCGACTCATCGTCCCATTGCTTGCCTGGATTGGGTGCGAAAGTGTTCAGAAAGTGAGGGGCCTAGTTTTTGTTTCCCTCTCCTCTTCATTAATACTGTTTCAGCTGAGTTGTGATCTTTTTACTCTCGTTTTAGTTAATTAGTATTCTGGAGTGGAATTTACATGATTTATCTTTGTAAATACGGTCCGATTATTGCAGCCACGATCAAATTTTTGGAACGGAAATTTTCCGAAGTTTTCCGCTCGCTGCTATCTACCTTAATTTTCAAAAATATAGATCTTGTGTATGAACTCTTGATTTGTTCAAGCTCTTCCTATTCTTTTGAAAGGGTAAGACAACATGTAATAGGAGTTGTATCAATTAAATTCACACGCCTGTTGATAGGTACAATTTATTCACTAACGATACTTTCATTTGACAGGGATTACATTTTAAAAACATTCAAAGTCGTACAAAATGGCCTCTAACCGATTTTAATTTCCTCAAAGAAAATCAGTTCACGACCTATTTACCCGTCTATTTTTCTACCTTACATTAAATTCGTGAATTTAATTTTTATAATTAGAATGTACAGTGGAGCTTTTCCTTAAAACTATTTGAGTAGTAAATAAATATTTGTAAATCATCTTTGTAGGACTAGTTGGTGCCCGGGGATGCTTGTGTTGAGGCAAAGCGGATAGCCACTGAATTCTGTGAAGATTTAGTCAAACCTGCATCCACCATTTTGGATTTTCTTCAACGAGTAGAAGAATTTTACAGAAGAATAAACTCGAAATGAAATTCCGCCGATAATCTTAGTTGGCACACATTGTTATAAAATATATTCTAAAAAGTGATTGTCATACTTTTTTTAACCCTCAAGGCCAGGTTTATAGCAAATTATTTACTTCCAATTTTAGGTAGGAAATATTTTTCATTGGGAGCAACTATTTTTCATTTGGATCAACTAGGTGAAACGTACATTATAATTACAGTCTCAAATAAGATGAATGTCGATATGTAATGTGAAAAGTTTTTCGTACAAAATTACTGCTACCTAGTATTTTAGTAAAATTACTGCTCTGATGAAATTCATATTGCGTTATACTTATTTACAGTATGTACATTATAAAAAACAGTACTGCGCCCTGGCACGAGTTTTATTTTGAGGAGATTCGATTCTGAATAAAAGGTGCTGATATGGCTCTTCGGTTTTTTAACCTCGTTGCAATAACAGTCAACAATAACTTTATTGCACGTGGCTTGGAAATTTCCATCCACTGTAACTTATAGTTTCTCCTGATTTGAAATCGTTTTTAAATTTCTCAAATTTCTGTCTGAATGGCAAACGTCTTTTTTTAATTCAACTTCAGTTCAACTGAGTAGTTTTACCAAGTGAAATCGATAGGAATTGCTAAAGACAGGAGGGTATTCGGTTGACTCGCGCTGAGAGAAGCTCTGAGCAATTGCCAGGCATAAAATTGCACCATTAGCCTTGGGGCGAGAAAATTGAATGGAATGACTTGGATTTAGATGGAGATGGAATGACCTCTAAGGAAAGCATCGATTTGACCGTTCGACAGCGATGTCCTGTCACCTGCCGGACTGACGTAGTAGAAAGGTTGGCTCGGCAACGATAGAGAGCCATAGTGCTCTGGTCGACGCTGCTGCGGTGGAGGTGATCCAAACCTTTGAGGCTCTTGCGCCAGCAACGATTGAGGGAAACGACTCAATTTACTTTGCTCTTGCTGTTTCCTCTGTTGCGATGCGTACAATTGTTGGCTCTGCTGAAGCAATGACGACTGTTGCTGTTGGAAGTAAGCTTGTTGAGGTGGCTGCTGGGGTTGATGCTGCGGTTGGGCTGAGAAGGCGAGAGGGCGTGGAGGTGGTTGAGCAGCAAACGCCTGGTGAGGAGGTGGGCGAGCTGCAAACGGCTGCGGAGGTCTAGGCTGATAATAAGGTGACGAAGGAACGAAAGACTGAAGACGTCCTCTCAAGTTGAAGTCACCTGAAACAAGAGGAACGAAACAATGGGTTACACATTTTTTATCTTGGACGATTACAATGGTTTATTATCGAATAATAAACCAAAATCTTTTTAATCTCGAAAATATTCGGATTTTATTAAACTGTATTTTAGCCGGTCTTCTCATTGTTGTAGAATTGTGTGTTAAGCTGTCGGTTGGGGGTGTACAGGGTATGTGCCGCTACACTCTTGTCCCAAGATCCGAACCCACTAAGAATAATTTTGATCATTACCACCCACGCTGGCGCCGTTGCTTACTGATATTGAGATAAAAACACATCGAGAACAATAGCGGCCGCTTTTTCTCTAGTTTGAGAACATCACCCCTGCGATCCTGTGGCTCGACAATAATAACCCTCGATCTAAATTCCCTGTAAGCTTTGTTTTCTCCAATTATGCCAACTGGCCACTCACCCTGATTCTGCGGCAACTGCTGGTAGAGAACGGTGTTGTACTGGCCGGAGGAAGGATCGTACACGAGTTCAGAGCTGTAGATTGGAGAGCCACTTGGCTTGGGACCGGGACGATCGTCATCTCTTGGCCGAGGGGTAGAAGATCCAATAACGTTGTGCTCCAATTGGAAGTTCTTTAATTCTTCATCTAGATCAAGCAACGGCCGTTTTGGTGTTTGAGCGTTCGGAGCTGAAGTCACTTGAATTAATTGCGGACGGTAAGTGGTCGCCGGAGGCTGCGTTGGTCGTGGAGTGATGCTGACGCTCTGAGCTCTAGCTGGCTGGTTGGCAATTAGAAATTTCGGTCTCGGTGTGGCTCTCTGAAAAACCAAAATAATTATGTCTGTTGGAAAGGTTCAGAAAAAGGAATGTTTTTTTCTGAATTGAATATGCGTTTTACAATATTAAATCCATTATACTACACATAGGAGATTTCCGATTTCGAAGGTGTACTATTTCAGCAAATCCGTGGTCAATTTAACGAGAAACTATTTTCGAAATTCATACTTCAACTATTATTCGATGGATTATTTTTATTATTATTTCAATTCAATTTAATTTTGAACGTTCTTCACCAAATCTTGGCTATTATTTTGGAATTGTGGACTTTCAAAAGCATAAATTATGCAAATTGATGCTTGTTTAGTGAATAACATTACTGGTGATTCTTGTTGGGCAGCTTGAGCTTGGGCGAACGATGGCAATCGAAGAGCAGGCCTCTGCGTGACGACTACGGGAGCTCTCGTTTGGTATGTTGGGATATTTTCTTCGCCGCTGTTGCTCTCGTTGCTACCGTCGTCTTCAGAATTGTAAGCCTGCTGGAAGACAGTTTGCGTCGGACGGGGGCGACTTGTGGTTGTCACTGGACGAGCCTAAAATCACGTTTATTAATTTCATGCGTATCATGAAAATATGATTGCAAACGTAATCGCTGTTACGTCAATAATTATGTCTAGAATACGTACGGATTTTCAATGATTTTCAATGCATTCCCATCTAATGGGCCTAGATACTTTTAGCAATTATGTAATAATTTAGCTCGGCTTTATTAGCCCAGCTTACTTTAGCTTGAGGTCTCCTGGCTGGGATGTTCTGAGGGATATTTTCGTCTGAGCCGATTGGGCCGGGTTCTTCTTCTTCATCCTCGACGGCATTGGGATCGCATGGGTTGCCTGGAAAATGGCATTCTTTGCTGAAGAACTAGGTTTTCTATAGGTTATCAATCAACATAGAAGTTACCTGTAACTAACTCCCGCCAACCCATAGCAATAAGACCCTGTATAAGTTCTGCTGACCTAAGCAATAAGATACTATATAAGCTTGGCACCTTCAGCGCCACCCTCAGTTTTCTGTTTGTCATCCAACGTAGCGTGTCGAGTTCGTACGTGCAGTTCAATCGTAACACTTGTAATTGGTGAATAAAGTGATCTTTTTAAAAAACCGAATTCGTCGTTCGATTACTTAACTGGCGCAGTCTCGCGAGGACGTTTTTATCAACCGCGAATTAAACCCGAACGTATTCGAAAATTCGCGGCGCAAATTCGTCCAACCAAGCTCTCATCACGACAACGACCGTTTACGTCGCAAACAGAAGCTCCTCGCAGTCGTGGCATGAATAACCTCCTGTGAGTAAATTTAATTTAGAATTTTGAATAACGACTTGCGGGTCCTATTCAACTTTCACCTATCGCTAGTTGCGAGCAACATTTTAAGAGTCGAAAGGGCCACCGGATTCCCTCCGAACTCGAACAGGAACGTTTAATAATTCTCGAAAGGACCACCGGATTTCCTCCGAGAATAGCAGATTGGCAAGGACCGCCGGATTTCCTACCAACCTGTCGACGTCTTCATTTCATACTCGAAAGGGCCGCCAGATTCCCTCCGAGCACCTTTTTCTGTATTTTATTCTCAGAAGGACCACCCGTTCCCTGAAGAAAATATCAAAAGTTGATATTATTTGTAAGAGTAAGATAATATACTCTTTTTAATCGTCGAGAGCAGAGACGACCGTGAGAGGACATCACAATCTTTGCCCGACCCATCTGCTGAGCTAAGCAGATTCCAGACGCCCGAGCTCATCGCCGGACCTCAACCTACTTCGAGCGCAGGAAACGTTCGATGCTTCACACTTCCTTTATCTTATAATTTACACTTAGCTAATGTACGTTTAAGTTTAAGACTAACTTCTCCCTTCATATAACTCTACCATTCATTCACAATTTAATTAAGTGCATTGTATAATTAATTCTTTTCAGCAAACTTTAACAATTTCTAACTCCAACCGTTAAATAACACAATTCAAAATTCCGAAATCACTAAAATCGTACGTCCATTCAAAACTAGGTAAGTTCGACCGCCCTCCAACTATCCCAGAAGAACCTATACTAGAAAACACTCCCCTCCCAATAATGGAATCCCAAAACACACTACCTGTAGATGTTACGTTAGTTCAACATCAACAGGCCCAAATCAACCAACTCCAACAGATGGTCCAGGAGATGTTGGTTAGACAGGTGGTTCATGAACCACTAGCTGGCCACACGAACACTGCCCCAACAAATGTCCCCCCCCTAAGGAGAGAACATTTAGATCTCATTCCCGTATTCTCTGGAACACCAGAAACTCTCCACGAATTCCTAGAAGTTACACAAAAACTGAACGACCGCTTTTTCAATACCCAAGACCCCGACGATTTTCAAAACTACATGTTGATTTCCGGCATCAAAGCCAAAATCCACCCCCCAGCTGCTGACCAAGTATTCTCTTCTAACTTAACCACGTACAGTCAAATTAAAGAGACATTACTGAACTCATACTCGGACAAGAGGGACGACATAACGCTTGTCATTGAATTAGTTGGCCTACGTCAAAACGAAGGGGAATCCCCTTTCAAATTTCACGACAAAATTCAAAAATCGCTTAACCTCATTATCGCGTTTCTCCAAAATCATGACGTAGCAGACCGGGAAATTTTAATTGCACATTATAAAAAATTGGCTCTACGTATTTTCCTGCTAAATTTAAAAGAACCGTTAGGAAGCATTTTAAGAACCCGCCAACCCATGGACTTAGGAACAGCCCTATCCTGGTTGACAAACGATTACCAGATTCTAACGAGCAACAGGAATAACAGACCACTAACAAATTCTACGCAAAAGACCTACCCTCCTACCCGTTCACAAAATCCGCAATTTTCGTACCCAAAACCAAATCCGCAACCCACTCCAAACGACTTTCCAACAAGACAACAGACTTTCAGGCCGACACCAACACCTTACCAAAACCGAAATTTTGGACCCAATAATCCCGTAAATTTCCAAAAACCCCCGTCAAACCGTAACGTTGCCCCAAAATTTCCCCCGTCGAATGTCCAAAGACCACCGCCCCGACCCGCCAGCACACAAGCTATCCCGATGTCGTGGCGTACATCGAACCCGAATTTCAACAATTTAGAAACAGAAACGGAAAATCCAGCGTATTGCGACCCTCCTTACGAACCTGAAGAGACTCAAGAGGAAGTCCAATACGATCCGAATTCAATCCCAGATCAAGAAAACCCCACAGATCATTTTTTAGAGCAATCAAGCCTCATCCAAGAATTCCCCGATTCGAGTTAATGACCCTTGAAAAAAAGACAGTTAGCGAACTACCATTCATCGAAATACCCAAATTCAATTTAAAAATTTTGATCGATACAGGTAGTACAAAAAGCTATGCTAACCCGACTACTGCCGAAAAACATTTTAACCAAAAAATTTCCAGAGAACCATTTACCGTTAAAACAGCTCATGGGACCTCTAATGGACTCTTTACCACCCAAGTACCCTGCGGGGAACTGTTCAGGCGCAGAGGGCTAAGTTTAAAATTCCATATCTTTAAATTTCATTCTAAATTTGATTTACTTCTAGGACTCGACAACCTCAAAATTTTAAAAGCAACGATAGACTTAGAAAACAACATCCTAAAAACACCCAAAGTCAACATCCCTCTATCGTATTTAGAGCCACAATCCTCCAACGACACCAATCTAATCGAACCCCGAATGATTCAGAGAATCAAACTACGTGTTGGAAACATGAAGGATGGCGAAGCTATCCTCCCACATACAAAAATTGACAAGTTAGAAATCCCGGAATGTTTGATCACAGTTAGAAACCACGAGACATTTGTAAATATCACAAACACTAGCGATAAACCCAGTCGATTAACCCAAACTTCTCCCGTTTCGGTAGAAGAAATAGGCGACTTAGAGATTGAGAAACATTTTAATAACCTGAACACTTATTTTGCCGATAACTTTGATTTTAAATTTGACATATCAAAATTAAGACTCAACCACATGAACGAAGAAGAAAAAGCGGGCATTATCAACTTAGTATCAAAATACCCCGACATATTCCATCTAGAAAATAACCCTCTTTCGTTCACCAACCAAGTAAAACATAAAATCAGAACAACCGACGAAATCCCCATTTATGCAAGGAATTACCGGTTTCCTGAAATCTATAGGCAAGAAGTAGATCGGCAAGTTCAAGAAATGCTGGACCAAGGGATCGTTAAACATAGCGAGAGTCCTTGGAATGCACCCATTTGGATAGTTCCAAAAAAAGCCGATGCTAGCGGCAAACCCAAATTCAGAATCGTGATCGATTACAGAAAATTGAATGAAAAAACAATCGAAGACAGATACCCGTTACCGCAAGTTTCTGAACTACTAGATAAGTTAGGTCGCTGTCAATACTTCAGTATTATCGACTTGAAATCGGGCTTTCATCAAATAGAGATGGACCCAAGTAGTACAGAAAAGACAGCCTTCACCACTCCTAACTACCACCTCGAATTTACACGCATGCCTTTCGGACTCAAAAACTCACCAGCAACCTTTCAGAGGCTTATGGATAATATTCTAAGGGGAATAGCAAACGAGTACTGCTGCGTCTACCTAGACGATGTGATCATTTTCAGTACATCACTAGCAGAACACTTCATCCGTTTAGAAGAAGTCTTTAAGAGATTGAGACGAGCGAATCTCAAGATACAGTTGGACAAGACTGAGTTCTTGCGCAAGGAAGTCGCTTACTTGGGTCATGTGATAACCCCTGATGGAGTTAAACCCGATCCAGAAAAAATTAAAGCAATCCAAAACTTCCCGATTCCCTCAACGAATAAAGAGATTAAATCCTTCCTCGGATTATTGGGCTACTATAGGAAATTTATTCAAGATTTTGCAAAAATAACAAAACCATTTACACGATGTCTTAAAAAAGGGAATAAAATCGATCTCAAAGATCCCGAATATTTAGAATGTTTTGCAACTTGCAAAAAATTATTAACCAATGATCCCATATTGCAATATCCTGACTTTTCGAAGCCTTTCCACTTAACGACCGATGCAAGCAGTTTCGCTATTGGAGCGGTCCTAAGTCAACCCCATAACGGAAATGACCTCCCAGTGGCTTTCGCAAGTCGAACTCTTAACGACTCGGAAAGAAGAGGGTCCACTATCGAAAGGGAATTATTGGCTGTAGTCTGGGGAGTGGAGTATTTTCGACCCTATCTCTTTGGACGAAGGTTCAAAATATTCTCGGATCATAGGCCCCTTCAATGGCTATCTTCGATCAAGGAACCCAGCTCCAAATTATTCAAATGGAAAACAAAATTATCAGCCTATGACTTCGACATAGAGTACAAAAAAGGGTCCCTAAATTCGAACGCCGACGCTCTGTCTCGAGTCCAATTAGAAAACAACCCCGGTCCACTCACACACACGTTACAACTTCACGAAACATGCGAAGATCTCGAAAACCTCGCTGATGATAGCTCGACCATTGCTAACGCCGACCCAAGCGAATCCATCGACCGGCTCGCGTCCCAAATCGCGCAAAACACCGTAACCTCGTCGTTAGACGCCCTATCCCTTTCTGACCAAACTGTTCACTCCAATTACCTTGGCAACACAGTAATCGAAATCCCCATTAAAGACGAACCTATCAACACTTGTGCTAACCAAATTATCCTTAGTGTAATTAAATTCCCGATCAAAAAACCGATTACCATAGAAAAACTGGCTTCCAAAACTAGGATACACCTAAACATAGTAGAAAAAACCTTCGAACAGGACTTGATAAAGTTCGTGAAAGAATATATCCGCCCTAAAATAAAGTATGGGATTTACTTCAGCAACGACGGTGACTACGAACGCTTCGTGAGGATCGTGACAACTTCGTTTACCCACTCAGAGATAAGCCTAACCAAATACAATAAAAAACTAACAGATATTAGCAACGAAAAAGAATTAAACAGAATAATTTCTAAGTACCACAATAGTGCCACTAACCATAGAGGAATAGACGAAACTTACGAGCACCTAAAGAGAGAATATTATTGGCCTAACCTGAAGAAAGAGGTACAGAAATTTATTAATAATTGCGAATTGTGCTTAAAATGTAAGTACGAGAGATCCCCCTTGAAAATAAAATATAACCTGACACCAACTGCCTCTCGCCCTTTAGAGATCTTGCATATTGATAAATTCACAATCGAAAGCTCCAAGTTCCTCACCATTATAGACGCCTTCTCCCGCTACGCTCAAGCTTATGTCCTCCGGTCCTCCTCCAGCGTCGAAATAGTTGGCGGATTACTCAAATTCTTCACACACCATGGATTACCTTCATGTATTGTGTCAGATAACGGTGCGGAATTCCAAAGCTCAACAGTCAGGGAATTATTATCCCTCCACAAAATTGACATACATTTCATATCATCTCAACACCCCGAATCAAACGGAATTATTGAACGGTTTCACTCCACACTTATTGAACACGTTAGACTTCTCAACCAACGTCCAGAATTTCACGGATCAAACACAACTGACAAAGTAGCGTATGCACTTTTAGCATACAACAATTCAATTCACTCCGCATCCAAACTTACTCCGTTCGAATTGCTATACGGTCATATAAACAACAAACAGTTGCTGGAAATCGACCTTGACCAAAAAATCATTAACGACTACCTTCATCGCCATCGTGAAAAAACCAAAGCCCTTTTTGCACAAATGCACGAGCAATTCGCTAACCACAAAGATAAAATTATAAGTGACAAAAATGCTATCAGGAACGACGCCCCTGTAATCCCTACCGACGTCTTTGTCAAAAATACCCAACGTCAAAGTAAATCCAAACCAAAATACAACAAGGAAGAGATAGCCGAGATCGATCCAAACCTGAAAACCGCTCTCATTCGCCCACGCCACCATCGGACGGTGGAGAAAATTCACCTCGCTAATATAAAACCTCCTAGAAAATTTTATTCGACTCGTGTTGAAAACGCGTGGAATGAAAAGCTGGCTCAAACCGAGAATCTAGTTCATAAATTCGGTCTAAAAATAACCAGAGAAAATCTCGTCACTCTGAAACCTGGACATTGGCTGGACGACATGGTAATAAACTTCTACATGGAACTGATAGACGAGCGGAGCCGGAAATATCCGAAACTCCCTTCCACGTTTTCCTTTAACACCTTCCTATACCCCTCTCTTCTCGCAGGAGGATATGATAGGGTCAGAAACTTTACTAGGAGATCAAATATCTTCGAAAAAGACCTAGTTTTTATCCCAATCCATCAGGTTAACCATTGGAGTCTGGTAGTAGTCAAAATCAAGGGGAAGGAAATCATGTACTTAGATTCCCTATCAGAAAGCAAAACGACCAAAGAATCAGTTCACCAGTCGATCCGAATTTTAGACGACATACTCTCCTACTTGGCTTACGAATACCTTACTAAGAACGGCACCATGTTAGACTCAGAGAACTGGCAAACGACCCACTTACGTACAATCCCTCAACAGACTAACAACGATGATTGTGGGGTCTACCTCTGCCAATTTGCCAAACTATTTGCCCAGAATGACAGGCCTACCTTCGAACCGGAAGATATACCCAAAATACGTGAACAGATGTGCCTTGAAATTTTGAATGGCACCCTACAATAATGCTCATCTGTTCCAGGTTCCTATTTCCCTTGCTAACTGCAGCAACGGAGACAAACTTACTTAACGTTACTTCCAACCGGGGGTTGTTGCCCATCTTGTTAAAAAGAGCGAAAATTGTCGACGGATATCACACCATCGCCCACTACTACGACCTCTCTAAACTTTCCGACAAGGTACAACAACTACGGACTGATTTCGACAAAGCACTAAACTCAATTCCCAATAAAACTACGTACGGTGACCGTACTAATTTGCTTTCCGTTACGGTCAACTATACTCTAACCTTGGTGACCAATAAATTGAACGACATTCGACTCCCCAACGCTCGCAGACAGAAACGCGGCCTCGTTAATGGGTTAGGTTCATTGATAAAATTCATCACTGGGAACCTTGACGCTAGCGATGAAGCTAAATACACAGCCATTCTTGACGATTTGCGGAACAACCAAAATTCACTTCAATCTCAACTCGATGCTCAATACTCAATCAATCAGGCCTTTATGGCTAAGTTCAATCACACCTACGAGATAATCTCGCATAATAACTTGATGCTGGAACAAGAATTGCAATACCTCACAGACCTTGCAGTAGGCGAATTATCCTACACGCGCGCTGCCAATGATCTGCTTGAGCATTACCAGATTGAATTGGGTCTCCTGCTTAATACGCTGCAAGACGTGGAAACCTCATTAACCTTTTGCGAACTAGGGAAGCTACACCCCAGCATCCTAGATTCGCGTCTTTTATTTGCGGAATTGGACCGACTGACGGAATTTTATGGACCACGATTCCTCAATTTTTCTGGTGCCGACTTGTTCGAAATTCAGTCACATATTCAAGTTCGCTGCTTCGTGGGCTCTGATGAAATTGTCTATTTCCTTGACGTGCCTATCGTCGACCAGCGAGACTTTGATTTATTTTACCTAGAATCGCTGCCCACTCGAGTCGAGTCCGACTACCTTACTATCATTCCCGCCTCTCGATTTGTTCTCAAATCAGGAAAAGATGCAATCAGTTTGACTCGACCTTGCCCATCGAGCCATTCCTACTATTTATGCCCGAGCCACCTCGCCAACGAGCCTCGCTCTAGTTGCGAAACCGATTTTCTATCAACGGGCTCGGTCCAAAATTGCGAGTACGTAAAGTTATCCATACCTGAGAACTATGTGAAACTAATATCAGCCGTAAACCAATATTTGCTGGTGTTCCCATATGGCGACACCATATTTCTGGCGTATCACTCTGGCGTGAAAGTTTTGGACCTAAGTGGCATCTTCATCATCCGCCACGGAAACGAAACAATAATTTACCGAAACCGGACATTACTTGCTCCCCATTCAAAAATAACTAACTCACCCTTACTCACTGTGGCCCCACCACAGCTGTCTATCCGACCGTACCCGACGTACGAATTTCGCCTCAAAAATCCTGACCTATCACTCGTGACACCAAGTAACCTTCAACCGATCCCTCACCTCACGATGTCCGAAATAGTAACGCCTAGCCTGTGGACTGTTATTCTCTACATTGTAATCTGTGCGTTCTTTTTGTATATCGGAATCGGTTATTGTCGTTATCGTCGCAATGTGAACATTTCGTCGGACGTGCTATGATGTTTTCGCGAATAACGAACAATTCATTACCTGTTTAACCTTTTATCTTTAGCCTATTTTACGTAGTTTTATACTGATGTTCTAAGCTTTGGCCAAATCTCTATTCAAACGGCGTGCATCAAGTCCATTATATTGATTCGGCTAGACCAAGGACCACCTTCTGTGTACCCCTACTTTTGTTTCGATATGGTAATTGTAGTAGTTGTTTTAATCGTAGTACTTGCTGTAGTAATTGTATGTAATTGATGTAGTAATTGTAGTAGTTGGTTTCACGTCGTCATGTACACTTACTGTTTACTAACACCTACTTTGGTATTGTACACATGTTGTTTACCTCCTGAACTGCCGTATCTTTATGAACTCCCCTATGATTGTCAATCCCCTAGTTTTAGAAAATTGAACTCCCCTATGATTGTCAATCCCCTAGTTTTAGAAAATTTCGTGTGCGTTCACCGCCCCCAAAATTTGTCTTAGGGGGGAGGAGTTACCTGTAACTAACTCCCGCCAACCCATAGCAATAAGACCCTGTATAAGTTCTGCTGACCTAAGCAATAAGATACTATATAAGCTTGGCACCTTCAGCGCCACCCTCAGTTTTCTGTTTGTCATCCAACGTAGCGTGTCGAGTTCGTACGTGCAGTTCAATCGTAACACTTGTAATTGGTGAATAAAGTGATCTTTTTAAAAAACCGAATTCGTCGTTCGATTACTTAACTTAGATATTTCAGGTATCGCCCTTTGAACGCAGGTTACCTGTCCTTTTTCAAAATTTAACGGGAACATTATAAGGTTTTTGTTTTACCAGAAACATAAGTGAATTCTCTTTTGTTGCCGTCCGGGTCGATGTAGCCGTATTTGCCTCTTACGACGCAATCGGTACCTCTCGTTTCTTCTTTGAAACTTCCTATAAACAAAATTCAATACGTAATAAGCTGAACAGCATTATTATTTCCGAGATAATAACTTTCCACTATATGCGCTGGGTTATGTTCGAGTATTTGACTACTCTTGAATTTCAAAGCTGATGATCAGGTGCTTAAAGTATTTTTATGTGGCCTTCATAATTTACAGCTTCATCATAGGTATCTCTTTCGCCATAAATTAATAACGAAGTAGCTATTTTTACTCTATAATTTTCATATGCAAGTTTTGCATGACAAGGAAGCTAGTGATGTTCGTATCTGTGATACCTGGTCGCCATCCTAGACGACTCAAACAGTTCATTAGAGAAGTAATAACAATTCAACTCTTAAAAACAAAGAGTTGTCCATATTTATTCAAGTTTACCGTTGTCAGTTCAGAACTAACTTTTAATATGATCAAAGAAAAGAAGGAGACAGCTAAGGACGAAGTGAAGCTTCTCAAGAGGGAGAATAGAATGCTCAAAATGATGGTCGATGATCAGAAAACGACAATGGAGCTAATTATGCAAAAATATCGATGCCAAATTGAACAGCTTGTCAACCAATCGAAATTCGATCTGACAAAATTATTCAGCGACCGAATTCGTAAAATTATCGTCGACCAAAGTTCCAAAATTGACCGAATGGTCCAGTTTACGAATAAAAATCTTCTCGTTATGCTAAAATACGAAGAGGTTATGATGAAGCTTGAAATGGAAAACCAAAACTTGCGGCAGATCGTCAAGCAAAAGATTGCCAATTTTAACTTGGATACAATTGAGGACTTGGCAGGCGCATCAACTGAGCTCTGCAAATTGGATGAAATGGAAAACTCGAGCGAGAAGTCAAAAGACATTGTTCAGTGGACTGACGGCAATGAAGCGATCGGGTTATGTTTTCCAATGCTATCTAGCCTCTGTGAGGTCAGCTTGTCGAACGAAAATATAATCGATTCCTCCAAAGTAATTTTCCCCGACAGTTTTGCATTTTCGTCAACGCCTAGGATTGAAAAGGAGAATTTGGAAAAATCAACAAAAGCGACTGTTGACAATTCGAGCGATCAATTCTTCAACGAGACGCTTCGCTCTCAATTGAAGGAAGATTTGGAAAACAAGTTCTCAGAGCAGATTGTTCAAGAGGCTCATTGACTATAAATTTATTCACTCAAACGCTGAACCATTAGTATTGTTTAGAACCTATACAGCTTTTTGCTACCTGATTGCGGGAGTTATTTCCTTCATTGGAATGTGCGCACTTTTGTTTGCATTTTATGCTCATTGAGAAAGCTCAAAAATGTGAATTCATGTGCACTAATTCTCAGGCTTTTTCAACTCGAATAGCTAGCTCTATTATTATTGTATGCTGCCTGTATTATATTTATTTACTTACCATCAGCAGCTTCGTATCCGAATGTGAACGAGCCGTCATCGTTGAGCTTATTGTAGTTTCTGATCGTCTGAACTGGCGGTTCTTTGCTCGCTGTGGGCCTAAGCTTCGGCTGCTGATTGAGCCTCGGTTGGCCATTAGCACGGCCGTAGTTGTCTTGTCGCGAGACGAGTACAGCTCCTCGGCCGCGAGGCTGATCCTCGTCGGAGGCCTCCTCTTGTTCGGCGTAATATTCGACTCCGCTTTGCGAAGCAGCTTCGAGCGATTCAGCTGACGACGGCACGGGACGTATGCGAACTCTGCGAGCTGACGCGAGAGCAGATAGCCCCAGCACCTGCAGAAGAAAATGAGCCAATTGGTACCAAAAGAAATGTGAAAATTTTGCAATTTGTTTTTGAATGATTTTAAGGAGCGAGAAGCCGTTGTTTGGCTTGATAGTTTCTAAATGTGATGACCCAACGAGTGAAAGATTTCCTCCGAATAGAAATAAAACGAGTGTAATGTGGTATATTATTCCTTTGCTTGAAGCCCATCCACTTTAGCTAACCTAAATATTAGCTTTTCCACCTGACAACAAACGATCATATTGATAGATTTTGTAGTATTATAAGTGTGAGACGATTGAAAGCTAAAACCCAACTGACCTTTTATTGTTTTATATAAATTAATATCTCCAACCTACGTAGATCCCTAAGACATCTACTTTGGAGATATGTAGGTTTACTACAATAAATAACTAAATTTGCTCTTCTTAGCAAAAATTCCGAATTATTATTTTGGTTTATTATTCAATAATATACCATTGTAATCGCCCAAGAAAAAAAATTTTCTAACCCCCCTCAAAATTTGATGTTTTACGTTTCAGGGCATGTAGAATCCGAATATCCAATAAAAAAAAATTCTGTCCGTCCGCCGTACGCCGTTAGCAGTTTTCCGGCCAAACTGTAAGAGCTAAAAAATGGAAATTTTCACCAAAAATCAATCTCGGTCCTACGACGGCCCAATTCTTGAACCAACTTGGTAGCTCAATTTTAAGGGTATTTTTGGGGGGTTTTGAGGGGGAGAAAATTCATATTTTCCAGGGTTTTTCAGAAAAATGTGTACGTAGTATCAAATTATATAGATTTTTGGGCGCTGAATCGAATGAGACCATTGCCGGGTCGATAGCTTTATTGGTTCTCGAGTTATCGCGGCTTTTGTGCCGAATTTGGGAGATTTTCTGAAATTTGACATTTAGGGTTTAACTCGAGAGTTATTCAAGCTATAAAAATCGTTCTATACTCATTGGAATGGTCGTCAAACACTCTCTCCAGCTGTATCGTTAGACAAAAAATTTAACTCTTAATTAGGAAATCAAGAAAAATAAAAATGATTAAAATTACAATAGTTGCTACGGAGTTTTCCCCTATTATTACCATCTGTTTTTTTTGTGGGAACGTTCACAAATGTTCGGAATATTTAAAATGACAAATGGATAGTCTTCTTAAATCAATATTGAAGCGAAATAATAATAAACCACTGTACAATCATTTGCAGCGTTTTTTCTTTCAAATCAGGTTAAAATTCAGCCAGTGGCCAAGTTCTCCGTCGGTAAAACGAATGAGTTCCACTTGAAAATTAAAAATTGTCTCGTCTGGTATTTCACAAGACGACGTTTCTCAAATATATTGCCGAATCAAGTGGAAAAGAATTCAAACTCGTTCAACGAGTTGAGGTTGGTACGAATCGATGAATGTCCTGTTCGAATAGCTATTGCACAATTCCTCACCGCTGGGAGGACACGGGGCAATTTCTGCTGAAAAATTATCCGCTCGTGTCAACTTGTAACGACACATTCTGCTACTTGAGAAAATAAGGCAACCGTGGCCGAGTTTAGCGATATATTCAACTCGAGCAGAACTCGCTTGACCATCGCTGCGGCGATGAACCGTTTAGTAAAATAGAAACTGGCGCCTGTTGAAATAAATGTTTTGCAAACGACGATGAAGCAAAAGGACAAGATTATTTGAGTTCGGGATTAACGATAGCGATTTCTACCTGATTCCTGAGATAATAATCCTTCCAGATATTCCCCGGATAGTGATTCTCTTGATAGAGGTTTATGTCTTACGCTCATTGGTTATATTAGTCCTCTACGCAAGAACGCTCTGGATATTCCCCTTATTTGCAGATAAATATAGCGATCACTCCATTTGATATTAATAAAAATCGTACCCGATGGGGCGATCCAAGAGTGGATCCCTGTCCAATTTGCAATGTGGTGGAGTGAGATAGCGTCATCCATTTCTTTTGCCGATGCCCAGTGTTTCGTGGCGACAGGTTGAAGTATTTTAATTGCGATTTTTTGTCAAGAGAGCAATTTTCGTCGCTAATCTCACCAACGTCAACTATTGACTGTTCATTATTGTAGTAGAGGGCTGTGGGGGGGGGAAACCAGTTGACTTATTCTCCAGATTTTTAATGGCTGGCCGAGCACTTTCGCCCATTCGGGCATCTTCAGGGCGACGTGGAACCATGAGGTCCACAGCCAACCGAAGATGTTCATTATTGTTTCGCTATCTTCTGACCACGGTTAGGCAAAGGTCGATGATCTTCAATGTAGGAATCGTTTTGTAGTTTCACCGTATAATCTCTCTTCTGTTCCTTTTTTTTTTAAATACTATTTTATATTTTTCTCTTAGTGTTTTTGTATTTCAACGAAGTTATTTTTTTTCTAAGCTGTTCAATACTCTTAAGGTTCAGAAATGTGATGTGCCGTGCTGTTTGGTCTCAGTGACTGAACGTTGTGCCGAGGGATTTCTTTTCTTTCATGAGACTCTACGATGAAGTATTATTTTATTTTATTTCCAACCATTGTTAAATCTTATGATAAAAACAGTAAAACGTTTAAAAAAAATCGTCTTGAAGCTCAACTCGGCGATTGTGATAAAAGTTTGAACATGGAGCTCTCCCCTCCCATACCCAATTTTGTGTCGATGATCAACTGGCGATTTAGCTTCAACGGTAGCCACTCATCCGACTAAGTGAAATAAACCGTTTTCGTAGAAATAATTTCTGTTGTATTTTTTCTGGAAGTCAATTGAATTCGCGAAATATCGGCGTCTGATGGAATCGATGAAACCTGGAGCGTCCTAAGTCAAATTGTCAGTAGAAGATGGAAAGAAGAAAAGCAGTAGCTCCAGAAGCCATCCTTCGTTGCTACGTTGCTTCACGTCACGATCTCCTGTTTTAATTGGACTCTTCTTCATCTCCTTAGCTCCCCTGTAGACAGTTCCCCACACTCCTTGGACCCCTTGGCGTTCAAGTTAAGGAGGACAGTCGTGACCGTCCGCAACGTTTTTCTGTCGCAATTCACAAAGGCAATGCTCGTATGGACAATGTTGTTTTACCATTCAGTTCTCACAGTGGCAAATGCATTATTGATCTGGGAAAGCAATTTCATCGCGTGAAAATAAACGTTCTAGTATAATTCTAATATAATCAATCGCTTGTTAGATAAAGTGAACGATTTATTTATTTATTTTTAAAAATTTATTGTATGGTTATGGAACTGTTGGGATTTGAAAACTGTGTTTACTATGATCGGGATAATTCAGCTTATTGTAAATTGACGGGAGATTTTCGAGTTACGTTTAAATTTCAGATTTACATTTAAATTTTTCACTCCCTTCGACGCGAGGTGAAAGCAATGTGTGTACCTTGAGGTCCACTTTCACGAATCGATTGTGAAAGGTTTATTACACCAGCAGGAAATGTTTGCGTCCCTGGTCAATAAGTTGATTAAACTATAATTGCAACCGTCTCGAAATCGAAGTGTAATTGCGGGACCATTATCTGATTTTACGTAATTTTTTAATCGTTTCCTAGTTCTCAATAGTTTCATTCCTTGTAGACAGTACAACAGAAAACGACAGCGCTGTGATCGTATCAACTGTATAATCCAGAATGCAAAAATGGAATATTATGAATGGAAAATATAGCGTTGAGGTTTTGACGACTTTAATATATTTTTCTTCTTTCTATCGATGAATGTAATTTACACCTACCGTCTCCGAAGATTAACATGATAACAATAGTTGTTGCTGAGATAAATGAACCTCGAAAGAAAAACCCTTTAAACGTGATTTTTGAGTAATTATTGGGGTAAAGGGAGATAAACTTGGTAATTCTTTTTCCATGGTTCCTTCTATTCGCCAAGATCTTTCGCCCGTTCGGGCATCTTCCTAAGTACCTGATGGACCCTGAAAATCCCCTAAAAATCTATAGAAATTGATACCAAAAATAAACTTTTACTGATTTTGAAGTTTGCGGGGGAGAAAAACTGGGCGACTCGTTCTCAATTTTCTTTATTGCCCGCCGAGCACTTTCGCCCCTTCGGGCATCATCAGGGCTTTGTAGCACCATTGGTAGCTACGGCCAGAAGATATGAAGCGACAACCCAAAAACGAAAACCTTTTCCTGAAAAACGTTGCAAAATACGAATTTTCTCCCCCTCAAAATCCCCCAAAAATACCATTAAAATTGAGGTAGCGATTTGGTTAAAAAATTGAGCCATTGTCAGGCTAAGATGGATTTTAGGTGAAAATTTCATGAAGGTCTTATGGTTTCGTCAGAAGAGTTGACGGCGGACGGAGAGATTTTTTTTTTGTCTACTATCCATTAATAAGCCATTGGAATAGCACAAGGAAAAAATTTATCAACCCCTCAAATTTGATCTTAATCTGACAATGGCTCAATTCTTTAACTAAATCGCTACCTACCTCAATTTTAAGGGTATATTTGGATGGTTTTGAAGGGGGAGAAAATTCTTATTTTCCAACGTTTTTAAACAAAGGTATATTTGGTAACGATTTCTATAGGTTTTTGTATAAAAGTGTGTTTTGTATAAATTTATATAGATTTTTGGCGCTGAATCGAATGAGACCATCGCGGGGTCGATAGCTTTATTGGTTCTCAAGTTGTCGCAGCTTTTGTGTCGAATTTGGAAGATTTTCAGAAATTTATCATAACTCGAGAGTTCTTGGAGCTATAAAAATCGTTCTGTACTCGTTGGAATGGTCGTCAAACACTCTCTTCGTTCGACGAAAAATTAAGCTTTTAATATGGAAATTAAGAAAAATTAAAATGAATAAAATTACAATAGTTGCTACGAAGTTTTTCCTTAGCAATCTGTTTTCGGTGGGAAAATTTACAAATGTTAGGAATAATTACTGTCACAAATGGATAATCTTCTTAATTCATCATTGAAGGAATAATAAACCATTGTACAATAATTTGCGGCTTTTTTTTTCAGAATAAATCGCGGTTTCGATGTGAGTAGACGGAAATAAAAAAAATCCTCTCGAGCTCCTTTCAAAACGTCGAAACTCTCACGGATTCCATTGGCGAGTGCCAACGCGGTTTCTGCTCTCTTAGCAATTAGTAACAATCACACGTTTCGTCACAATGCTGCACCCCGGAGCTACAATCGCTGTTGAGGATGACGGAACGTCGACTTGTCTGAACGCGTCGTTCTGTCCTTTCATCAGTCCGGTGCCACCTTGCGCGGGCGTGACAGAAGTGAATTAGTCAAATAGAGCCTTTCGTGCGGCATAACTCACGACCTGACTGGTGAGCGTTTTGTACACGCGTTCATGTCTTATGAGATAGGATTGACTATTGCGACAACGGCGCCTCGCTTAAATCGGGGAAGGGATAATTGGTCATAGAGAGTAATTCCTTGTTCGAGACGGAAAATCGGTATAAAATCGAGAAATTAATAATACGGTGTTACGAAGTCAATGGAAGTATTGTGATCGTCCGAAAAGTCGAATTCGAAACGGAGGTGACGGAGGAAGACATTTTCATACTTCTGTTCTCGGAAACAATTTCTGAACAAGTGTCTGTGTGTTACATAAATCGTCATATCTCCGTGAAAAATGAATGAAACTCCATGAAATTTTAAGGGAATGTTTTCACAGTTATTGTGCAAAACTAGCCGTTTCCGGATTTTGGATAACACACAGTACTTCCGAGATATAAGCGTTCAAATTTTTGCTATATGAGTTAATATTTTTCTACGCTTGAGGTCTTAAAATGTTTGTTATGGCGAGCAGATGGCACTTGATTTTTTGGATATTGGGTCACACATTGTACCTCCACGTTATGAGCGTTTTTCACGATTTCGTATTTTGTATTTGTATTTTGATTTTTACAGGCCGCAAAACTCAGTGTATTTGAACGTTCGAGGTCTTTAAATGTTGTGGTCGGCGATTGAATGATGCTTGATTTCTATCAAGTGGGTCACATACAGTACATAATTCAGTAAATATTTCAATTTTTACGAATTTTTTACAATTTTTAGAGACCTTCTTTTTTCTTTTTTTAATTTTATTATTATTATTATTTTTTAAATACATACGTTGCAGGCAAGGCCTACTCCCAAGCCCTACCATCCGTATCAATGTATCTACCCTGCCCTGATGATGCCCAAACGGGGGAATAAAATGATGAACCATAATTATTGCATGCTACTTAATTATTTATAAACTAAAGGCTCGTTTCCATCTGTCGTTTTTCCGGGGTCCGTCCTTACCTTGGCAAATAATTGTATGCGATCCATCGATTATGAATTCTCACGAAGATGGATTATCTTTTAAAAACCAAATAGAATTTTCATTAGAATCTCTCGCGTATCAGTGAAAATCTTCGATCCGGAGGTCGTCGCGGATCACGATTCGAAAGATGAGACCGGAAGTCGTGAGAAACATCAATTCGCTTCGCTTCGTTTACTTATTATTCGTATAATTAATATCATTCGTGTTTTTATTGAACCAACAGTCGAACGTTTCGATTACAAGGTGGCATAAGGACGAGAATTAAATTCGTACGCTATTGTGATTCTTATCAAAAGCCGTTCCTATTGAAAAGTTTCGTCGAAATATTAATTTTCGCGAATATTATCCGTTTAATTATTTAATACTCATTCACGTAGGAAGTCATTCGATGGAACGAATTAGGTCGGTTACTATCGAATATTTTTTCGAATATAAAGCACCGACTAGCGTTTATTCATTGGAGAAAATAATATATTATGTTTTATTAATTTTTTATTTTTTTAAAATAATAAATGAGAATTTTATTTGTATTGAGAAATACAATTTCAATTATATCAACAATATTATTTTTTGTGAATTAATAACAACAATGGAACGTGGGGGGGAGGTGATTTCCATTGACACTCTCCCAAAAGTTGACGTGGGTACAAATTTATATGTGCGAAAAATGGAGCCGAGATCGTGAGTTTTGAATCGATTGAACAAACGGGTGAACCAGAAAATTAAAAAACTTCTGCCCCCTGCACGGCTCGATTGCTGATATTGGTACATTAACATTATATTTTTCGCGATTTCCAGCCGTAATACAGTCATATCTTGGTTTTTGCACCACTAACTAGCTCCAAAAAAAATTTGGGCGCTCATCTGCAGCCAATCAAAGACGGTAAAATCTGAGCGCTGACAGTTGCATTCTTAATTATTTCGCAAAAGCAATTCAATCTCAATTCAAGTGAGTGAATAAATTTTCCAGCCAGCTTCATCTATAGAATATCCTTCAAGAGAGCTAATTGCCGATATTATAATCGTAAAGTTGATTCTGGTGGAAAGGTGTCTGTTTGATAAAAAATTGTTCCAACTCCGGTTCTCATTTTTAATTTCTACCGACGAAAATTTCACCTACTTATGAAAATTGAACTTACTGATGAAAGAGAGCTACTTCGAGCTTATCTGACGCGTTTCACTTGCATTCCAACTAGATCGGTTGTCTCGTATCAATTAGTCAATCCGACGATTATCAGCACCTGCAGCTCGATTTTCTATCTCTGCCATCCTTCACGCTCGATCTTTGAAACGAAGTACTAACTAGCTGGAGCGATTCAAGCTAGAAAAACAAGAGTCGGCTAGCGAAAGCGGTAGGGCGAAAGGAGAAAAACCGTTGTAACCGGATAGCATGATTTAAAACTTGTAACCAACCTGAAGGAAGACCAAGCTTTTGCAAAGATAGTTCTCTTTTTCAAGGCCGAACGAGATAATTCCCTTTCGTTCGTTAGAGTTCCGCAAATGCGTTTAAGGTCGGTTTTCCTATGCGCGTCTGCGCCTCGCGATTTTTCTCTGATCCGTCAAAGACCTCAAAGGATTTTCCTACTCGCCTCTGACTTGGGCGAATACTTCCGATTTTTTTCTGGAAAAATCTGTGTTGTAAATATCGTCGTTTTTGGACAGAATCACTTTTTGGATTTTTTATTATTCAATAATTAACCATTGGATCGCCCTGCAAAACTCTGTAAATGATATTACAGTAGTTTATAATTCCTTCCTTTCAATAATCATTTAAGAAGGCCAACTTGTGATAGTAATGATCCCGAACGTCTGAACTCGAGATCCAATGAAGCTATTGACTCCGATATGCTCTAATTCGATTCAGCGTCAAAAAAATTATATACAAAAATACATATTTAAGTTCCAAAAACTTCAAAAACCATGCTTCCTCCTCCACCCCAACCTCTCGAAAATACCCTTAAAATTGAGCCAGGGATTTGGCTAAACAATAGAGCTATTGTCTGACCATGGATGATTTTTAGTGAACATTTCAAGAATTTAGCTATTATATAGTTTCATCCGAAAAGTGTTGACTGCCTGCGGAGTACGAGGTACAGAGGACGGATAGAGTTTTTTCTATTGCATAGATTATTGTTTCTTGATGCCTTCAAACGTAAAAAACTAAATTTTAAAGAGGGTTATATATTTGTTTTCGGGCGACTACAATGGTTTATTATTGAATAATAAACCATTAATAATTTATTATTGAAAAATAAACCATTAATAATTTATTTTATTGAATAGTAAACCATTAATAATTTATTGCTGTACTATTGTAGTACTAAATTTTAAAGAGGGATATATAAACCATTAATTTATTATTGAATAATAAACCGTTAATAATTTATTATTGAAAAATAAACCATTAATAATTTATTATTGAATAGTAAACCATTAATAATTTATTGTTGAATAATAAACCATTAATAACTTACTATTGACAAAGAAAACATTAATAATTTATTATTGGAAAATAAACCAATAATAATTTATTATTGAAAAATAAACCATTAATAATTTATTATTGAAAAATAAACCATTAATAATTTATTGCCGAATAGTAAACCATTAATAATCTCTTATTGAATAATAAACCAAAAGAAAATGTCTCAACCGTCTTCAAAATTGTTCAGCTGAACGACTGAACCCAAAAATAGACGTCAGTAGTAGCCCCTCACTCGAATCAAGCATTGTCGCTTTTATGATACGATTATCATTCTATTTAAAATTCAATTGTGTACAATTGGATTGTACCTATTGCCAAGGGCTGGAACGTTCCTTTCCATATTTTGATAACCACAATTATATTTAATTTGGAACATCGCCTGTTCGCCGAGCCAAACGTGTAATAATGATCTTGACGCGCCCATTTTTTCCTGGGCGATTAGAATGGTTGTATAACAAACCTATCTAGCCTGTGCAGCTTGTAAATTAATTCGAGCCGCATTTCAGCTATTAAAAGCTTTCTGGCTTCACTGAAAGGTTTCCATGCCCTACAAACCCTTCCCTCAAGAGCAGCTTGATAGTTATGCGGCCTTGAGCTAAATATCTCGAGTTGGTGGAATTTTAAGAGCACCTACATCATGTTCATGCTCGATTGAAGCAGCAATTCAATCTAGTCACGATCACAGTGCAACGTAAACCCGTACTTCCTCTTCTCACGTTGCATTGCGCTAATATGTAAAATGAGGAAGCTATACCTCGCATGTTGATCGTGAAACCGTCCGAACAAAACTTCGTTGCCAAGGTGAATGAACACGTTCATGAGGGCTTCGCTGGCTACTTGTATCCTCGCTTTGGCTTAAGGGATTGAAACGGAAGTCGTTTCTAAGCCAACGAAAGCGTATCTAGTGTACGCGCACGAAACAGCCGACGTTGGGAAGAAGGATTGAAACTAAGGAAACCAGCGGAGATAACACACAAGTTGGCAATATTTCTAACGATTTCCAATTATAATAATCGTGAAAAAATTATTACCCAATTTCAGTTGAAAATATATTTTTTAATATCAATAATCGTAGTGAAATTTAATTTCAATAGTGATCATTTCAATCATCCGAGTCCATTGATGAGGTCCACCAGTTGTTGATCGCCACCCGAAAAACAAAAAACGCTCCGAAACACTTCCAAAAAACGTTAATTTTTCCACCGAAACTTTTTTTGTTCAAACGCGAAGTTTTCGCCGCTTATTTTAATCGTAAATATATTACAGCTACACTAAGATACACTACTTGTAAGATGGTCGCGAAATTTTTGGCTACAAGCATGCCATCAGTCGTTAGATTACAAAGAGTAATAAACAGCCTTTTTTTCTTCAAATTTTAATAACATTTATATTTTATAGGTACTGATTTTTTGTTATCCTGTTTTTTATACTGATTTACTGTGAGCAAAAAAAAGGTCTGGCGCTTAAAATATAAGAAATTTTACATTTTTTCCAAAGGTATCCTCAGATTTGAATTTGCAGTGCTATTGAGAAAGTAATGAAGGTTTCAGTAAGGTAAAGTCTGCCCAAGTGAAAAAAAAAAAACACAAGAGGGGAAAATTGAGGGTTTGGAAAAAATTTATAGGATACTTTTTGTTCCAAATTAGTTTTAGTTTCATGGTTGTTGCACTGTGCACCTTATCATGTCATCAAATTAGGGAATAATGAGCGCAATTTCCAGCTGACTAGGAGCATTTAGTGAGAAATCATATATCGGATTCGGTGTAGCTGATATGTTACTTCAAGAGCCATACTTAACGAACAATACATATAGGAGCTGCAGTACGTCCGAATTAATGTATAGTCGAAGGGCGATTATTTATTGTCCTAAAGCCTATTGACTTTATTGGCAGGTCAGACCTATCCCAGTAGAAAATTGATAGCCGTCTCTTGACGGCTAAATTATTGCAAAGGTCGACAATGTAAATTTATCGTCAATATTATTCCAAGAAATTTTATTTCCGAGTGCGTATCAACTTCGGTTTAGGCCGGTCACGCGTGCCTTCCCATTATTTAAAAATGATTTATTGCCATAGTGCCATTTAGACGTACGTATTTCTCCTTCCTGGTGTGGAGAACCTCGTCAAAGGTAGGACCGACTGCGAGTGCTGTCCTATCATCAAACTTATAAACTTCACGCTCAAGGTGAGTAAAAAGAAGTATTGCTTCACGCCTGTTATTCCAAGAAGTCGAGGTCATGGGCATAAATGAGAAACAATACTGGACCAAGTATTGATACCTGAGGCTCTCCAAGGAAATATCGCCTTGGCCAAAGGCGCAGATGGAAGGATGAAAAAAAAAACTTATTGTTCATCTACAAGACCGAAATCGACCGAAATTTTCTCAAAAAGCAAATTATTCGGGGGAAAAGGAAAAAAATGGCTAGTGCAAAAGTAGGAAAACGTTACCAAAAATGATTGGGGAGCTTTTGTATTTAATTTTACTATTCGGCGGGAATATAATTTTCGACGTCAATTCTTCCAATGGGTCGATTCGTTTGCGATCTGATATCGCCTAGCATCGCATAACAGCCACGAGGCCGGATCATGCGAATATATTGGGGAATAAGAAAGTAGGAAGGAAGCGGACGCGAAAGGAAGCTGTAATGAGTTCGTGCTCCCGAGTTTCCGAAAGGTCGGCGCCAATTTTAACACTGCGAGTCGCGCTTTCCGCAAATGGACGACTCAATTAAACCGAAGCGATAATGATGTCATACCTATGAATTGTGCGATTTATCTGATTCTTTTCCCGTCAATTATTTTATTTTATTATTATACCTGTTTCTGTTTAAGAGAGAAAAAAAAACTGCAGGCGTTTTTACTCTTTTTTTGTTCGTAACACACGTTAGTACGTCTGTCTGGAATTGAAAACAAGTAAATTAAATAAAATGATGTGAATGTTATGAGAGGCACCAATGATACCAATTATAATATATAATAATAGAATAATATGATAATATGTAATAATAATAAGAATATAGTGTGATAATAATAATAATATGATTATATTATATTGAAATTTATTTTTACCTAGACTACAGCTATCAACAAATGAATCTTCAAAAAAGTTCCAATTCGATTTCTAACTATGAAAATTTTGAATTCTCGTAATTAATTACGAGATTTTTAATCTGTATTAATTAATGTTACTTATGTTATACTGCGAATAGAACCTCAACTCTCGTTCTCAACGGAAAACGGTAAGTACACGAAATTTGAGAAACGAAAAATGTAGGGCAACATCGTGAGCAGGTGAAGGGCAGTCGGAGGACTTTTCATGTCTTGGGCCCGAGTTTGAGAAGGAGGCTGCTCAGGCTAGCACGTGCACTCGCGTTTCAGAGGCGGGCGTGGTCCTAGGACACCACTTTCACGTTATTGCACCGCTTGGCCTGCCTTCTGGGCACACTCCTACAACCATGGGCACACTATGGCTGTCGTCATCACGTTTACAGGCAGCCCACGACCTGACTGGACAAATATGGGAGGTAAATGAGTTCAACGCACTTCAACGTAGTACCTACGTAATGGAAGAGAGCGGAAGAATTTTCGGAAGCTCCGATTCGGCAAAATGGTCGAACAGGAGGGTGGTGGCAATTTGGAGGAGATATTTTGAGTATTAAATTAACCTAAGTAAATTATTATATCCAGAACTATCATTAGCTGGTAGATCGACTGGAATGTTTACTATTTTAAATTCAAACCGGTTCATATTAATTAATCATACTAATTTTATTCATTTTAATCCTAAATCAATTGGTCATACTTCCTTTTCACAAAAAAAAAAAGAGATAAAATTATAATAATAATAATAAATTAAAAAAATAAAAATAGTCGTTATTACTTACAAAAGATTCTATAATCTAGATTGAGTTCAGATTAAATATTCAGCGGAACGAGAAGAATAGTGAAAGTGACGGTCAAATCAGTTATCGACTAAATTTATAGAGGCCCGTAACTGATAATTGTTCTATACATAACTCGCACGGGGCGAGAGTTCGATAGATGGAAAGCGTCGAAAGTTGGTAAAGTAATAAACGTTGTACACAAAAGTTTATTAAGTAATCATTGTACAATCATCCGTCTGCTAGCAACACAATTTCCTCGTCGATTGCTTGTTGATATTCGGGCTTCAACCTCCCAGGATCCGATTCTATTCAGCGGGCATCGATTATCACTCGCACCTCACGATCGAAGAAAGTAGATTTTTGACACATTTTTCACGCGGTTTCAGCCTTTATAAACATACAATCTTTCCAAGATCTTTGATTTGACTGGCTAGACACAGGGCTTAAAACAAAACCCTTCTAAGAAATTTAATATTGCTCCAAGAGCAGGTTATTCCCGCATGACTGATTGACATAGCAGATTTAGATGATCACTCCTTGAACTGAGAAGACTTTGATAAGGAAGGAATTTTATCGGATGATGAGGAGCGCGAATAAAATCAATTTGGATTCCTTCGCTGGGAGCCTCAGCATGTTGTCCGCCCTTTTAAAAAGTATGTAAATTAAAACTTCTGGTCAAAAGTGCTTTTCTAAAAATTATTATTTTATGCATATCCATGATTTGACCTGTTCCTACTCTTGATTCGACATGGGGTTGTAGTTGTCGAGATATTATTGGCGACGTTATCTCATCTTGCATTTCTGTATTTCTAGCGCTTTCGCCGCTTTGGGCCTCTTCAGGAAACATCTTCTATATAAACGTTTTTTAAAAAATATAGCTCCACAAGGCTGGGATCGTCATGAATTGGGAATTTTCTAAAACACGTCCGCTTTTTGAACCTAGAGTCAAATAAATAGGGGACTAGATTCAAATGCAGGGGTGACTAGTCCCCTATTTATTTTAATTCATTAGACTCTAAGTTCAAAAAGCGGACGTGTTTTAGAAAATTCCCAATTCATGACAATCCCAGCCTTGTGGAGCTATTACAGGACCTATAATTAAAAAAAAAAAAAAAAAAAAAAAAAAAAAACTTTTATATAGAAGATGTTTCTTGAAGAGGCCCAGAGCGGCGAAAGCGCTAGAAATACAGAAATGCAAGATGAGATAACGTCGCCAATAATATCTCTACCTCAACTCCATGTCGAATCAAATGGATACGCGACAAATCACAACGTGTTCCTACTTTGTTTCCAAAATATTTTTTAAAATTATTATTGTTGACGAACTTTTGCATATTTTTGATAGATATTGTAAAATAGTATTTCCGTCAAATAAAGTTATTATAATATTGCTACGCTTTTTCGAAAGTATTCGCAGAAATCATCGATTGGATTTGAGATTTCCACCTCTTATTTCCGGCGTGCATAAGGAAATTCGCAGCTAGAGCTCCTCACGTCTTTTATATGCACAGGTTTTACTGCTATCGTTTCACGTTCGTGAAAAGGCCCCGTGCATCCGCCAAGGAAAGCAGATGTAAAAGTCAACTTCCTACGGGCGGCTAACGACGTTGCAGAGCGGGTTCCGTTCTCCGAATACGAGTAGAAATCCTCTATTTACTGCCACGGTCAAGTTCAACGAAAACAGTCGGACGAAACGAAGCACCAGCTCCGGCTCCGAACGTTCATCCGGCGGATTAGAATCCTGGAGAAAATTATCGGCGGATATGTATTCGTATCAAGATGAAAATATAATCGCGGGGAAAGCGGGAGGACATCAATCCCATGAAACGTTCGAGTTTGACAATATTGGAAACATTTTTCGACACCTGTGTACAATCATTTTATTAAAATAACTGTAGCATTAAAAAAAAAAAGCTGCAAATGGTTATAGTGGATTATTATTCTTAGCTTCAGTTATGATTAAAGAAGCCATCCATTTGAGATAGAAACCAATCCGAACATTTGTGAACGTTTCCACCTAAAAACCGAATGGTAAGTATAAGGGAAACTCATAAGCATCTATGGTAATTTTATTATTTTTATTTTTCTTAATTATTCGTCAAATGATACAACATAAAGAGAGTCCAACGACCGTCCCAACGAGCATAGAAAGGTTTTTATAGCTTCGAAAAATCTCGACAATTCTACAAAAAAGCTGAGATTACTCCAGAACCATCCAAGCTATCGACCCAGCTATGGTATCATTCGATTCGGCGTGCAAAAATTTATAGAAGTTGGTACCAAATAGACTTTGTCTGAAAAACGTTGGCAAATACGAATCCCCCTCAACTATGCTCCCAACACCTTTAAAATGGAGCTAGCAATGTGGTTCAAAAATGAGACTTGATATTGATTTTTGGTGAACATTTCAGGAATTTAGCAAGTATAGTTTCGACAGAAAAGTGTTGAACGCATACGATGGGCAGAATTTTTTGAATTGTATATTCGTTCTCAACGAACCTTAAAATTAAAAATCGATTGGTAAGTATAGGGGAAAACTCACATTTTAGGGGTGTTAGAAAAAAAAGTTATTGGGCGATTACATTGATTTATAATTGAAGAAACTCAAAAAAACGTTGAACACTAATATGGTAAAAACGCAAAAAAGGACGCTAAGACATATTCACATAAGAAAGGACGTAATGTAACCCGAACCTCGACACATCTCGATTACTTGATAACCCGACACTTTCAACGAGTTTTTTAATTTTTATTCAGATAGGTATCAAAGGAAGTTCTAGCCTGCGATATCGAATTTCCTCCTTGGCGACGTAACTAGGGCCCTAGTTTACTTCCTCGTTAACGTACCTGAAGAGAGATGTCGAATTCGGACAGGGTTACCGGATGAAAATTTTGAAATCAGGACATTTTTGTGAAAAAAGATAAAGTTATTGGGCTACGTTAAAATTCAACAATGGATAAGCTTGAACGTGTTTATTTATTGTTAACTTCGTCATTTATGTAAGTAATCATGCTCTAAGATCAAAGGCTAGATAAAAATAATAAGTGAAGACTTAGTAAGAAATTGTTCATGCCATTTTACTCTAAATTCCTTATTATCCTGTCCTTTTCATGCATCTTTTTTCGAACTTGTGTTAACCCATGGAAAATATTCAGCCAAGAAGGTAATTTGAAAAAGTTAGGCATTGCATGATTTAAAATCGTATTTCAACTTTCAGCTATTTATTAAGAGGTGAAATCCAATTTTCGTCAGAGAAGTGAACAAGTTATTGCGATTTTGTAATACTGATTTCAGATTAGTTTTGATTTATGAACAGCTTTCAATAACAAGAGAACATAAAATACATTAATTTTTTCGGTTTTCATTTGATAACTTCGAATACCCGTTAAAAACGCCAATTTACAGATGAAAAATATAAATTGCCAGTTAAAAAGTAGAGTTTCAGAAAAAACGTCAATTTCTTCGAAAACTATCAATTCGCAGTTGAATTACATTGTTTCAAAGTTCAAAATCGTCAACTTTCAGCTAAAAACCGAATTTTTTTTAAATGTTCTGCAAATTTTTTTCTAACATTCCTACTTAATGAAATAAATGAAAAAACGAATGTTCTTAATTTTAAAAACAAGGGCGCAAGTACACGCGCAAAGGAAGGACATCTCCTTCGAAAATTGAGCTTTTAAAGCATTCAAAAATCGTTCAAGTTTTTCTACCTATATTCGAGTTTATATCATCAGCGATGACAGCTGATAAGGCAACATATAGAGCGCTGAATAGTAATGAGCGTGAAGAATGAAGTTGTACGCAAGAAGACGAGCTCTTGTTTGGAGATGAGCATTCTGAACCTCCTGCAGCCACCGTCATGCACCAAAACTCACGATGTTGCTGACACGTAACATCATGCGTTCGCACTCGTGTGCAGATTATTTTGCGAAGCCAAAATTACTTTAACCACTGAACGACGTGTCTTATGGTAAAAACGCTGCAAACGATTGTCTGGTTTATTATTCCTTCGCTTCAATAACGATTTAAAAAGATTATCGCAAATTTTGCGATAGTAATTATTCCGAATATTTGTGAATGTTCCCACCGAAAATGGATTGGTAACTAGAAGGGACAATTCCGCAGCAAATATTGTAATTTAATCGGTTTTATTTTTCTTAATTTCCAAAATTTAAATTAAAAATTTTTGTCAATCGGTGCAGTTGAAGAGAGTGTTTGACGAGTATTCCAACGAGTACAGAACGATTTTCATTGCTCCAGGAACTCTCGAATTTGCCAAATTTCTGAAAATCTCCCAAATTCCACACAAAAGATGTGATAACTCGAGAAACAATAAAGCTATCGACCCCGCGATGGTCTCATTCGATTCAGCGTCCAAAATCTATAGAAATCGATACCAAAAATACACCTTTTTCTATAGAACGTTGGAATCTACGAATTCTCCCATCAAAAACCCCAAAAATACTCTTAAAATTGAGCTAGCGATTTGGTTAAAGAATTGAGCCATTGACAGGCTAAGATTGATTTTTTTGGCGAAAATGTCAAGAATTTATCTTTTTTAGTTTCGTCAGAAAAGCGTTGACGGCGTAGTTTTTTTTTTTTTTTTTTTTTTTTTTTTTTTTTTAATTGGATATTCGGATTTAACATGCCTTGCAACGTAGAACATCAAATTTTTAGAAGGTTAGAAAAAAAATTTCCTTGAGCGATTACAATGGTTCATTATTGAATAATAAACCAAAACCGTGTGCTTGTATTCATTGCCATCATAGAATTGCTATAAATTTTATTTACCGATCATTGGGATCGCACTGTTCGTTTCAATCGGCTTAGAGAAAACGCCTGATAACGCGTGGATTCAATCCGTGTAAACGGAGGGAATCTCGATGGGGAAATCGCTACAGTGCGAACGAATTCGACCGATACACGAAGGGAAGCCCGTTTTCGTAGTAGTCAGGTCTAGAAGCGGCGATTTTCATCACGATCTACCTCTGACGAAATAGGCTTCCCACTGTTCGGAGAGACAGTTTGACAGAGGGCTTTGCAAACAATCAGCTGCCCATATTTCTCGTCTAAATTGGTGGAAAAAATGAGTCAATACTCCAGAATCTTTCTACCGCCTTATTCCCACGAAAACATAGTGCACTTGTGCAGAGTGTAACGTGAGTGGCCGCCAAATGTTCTATGAGTTCAACAACTAATTCTGTTATTCTATTAACAATTTTTTTTACACCACCGATAAAAATGTTAATTTTTCAATTTCAAAATATTATTTTTTGTATATTTAAACTTCACCAAAATCGCAATGATTCCCTTGAATTGGATGAAAATTTGTCCAACACTGTACCACAAATTTTTTTTACTCCACTAAAATGCCAGTTTTTAAATTTCGGAAATTTTTTCGCGTTTTCAACCTTACTTCATTAAAATGGCTGATCAATTAATTTACTCCCATTATAAATCCCATTACACCGTTGAAAAGAGCGTCAAATCCCCTATAATTATGATGCCTAACAATTTTTATTAAGTTGAAATGCGAGTAATCTTAAAACCACTTGATTTTAAAACGCTTGGTAACCCTATTAATTCGCGTAATGTTAAAGTAAACGAAAAAATGTGTCAAAATGACAAGTTTCTAAATTTCTAGTTTTGATAATTAATTTCAGAAAGAAAACAAGGTTAGAATCAGAAAAACGTATTTTTCCCCTGAAATAACTCGAAAGTACAGCTAAACTGCAATATTTAGGCACTAAATATCTATGGGGAAATCATTTATCGATTTTCATACCCGAAGTGTAGCCAGACGAGGAATTTTTCAAAAACCCGGTGTCGTTTTCGGTGTCGCCAGAAAATTCAAAGATGGGACCGCTATGTCTACAATGGTTTGGAACCTTTTTCTAAAGGACTCACCTCAAATTGATATTTTCGTTTCTACCACTTGCATTCAAGCTACGTCCCTACCTCCGCGGTAAAACCGATTTTATTTATCCACCGCCGGTGTCCTACTTTTCATTTTCATGCCGGCCGATCGGTCTTCAGTACAACGCAACCTTGGAGCTTGATTGAACGCATGACTAAGCAAACGGTGGCTTTGAATTGAAAAAACCTCAAGCTAAAAATAGGGAAAGTATTCATTTTGAAGACGGAATAGAAACGATTGGAACCGATCTAAGAACGTTTTGTGACCGGTATCACGTTCGTTAAACGAAAAACCAGCGAGCGAAGCAGAAGTGACAATTGAAAGGCGGTAACGAATCGGCTTTCGAATTTCCACAGCAAGGAAAACCATCGTCCGGCTCGAAGTCGAATCGTGACCGGATGTTTTTTATTCGGTTCTTCCGTAAGATTGTAAAAAAATATGGGAACGTGATCCGTCTGTCCTTAGGATCGTTAGTTGTCTCGTCCACCATGAGAAGTTCGAAAAGTTGAAGGGTTCTCCAAGAATTTATTCGACCTCGACCGTATCGAATTTTTTCGAGTGAAAATAATTTTAACAGGCTATAAAGCGAATGTACGTAGGAGGATTTGTTGTAATTCGAAACCGTAATCGGCCGGTTTGGCAGGCCCGGATTAGCAACTTTTTTCGCTCTAGGCCAGAGCTCTACATTACGCCCCCTCCCAGCAGACGTTGGGGGGGGGGGGGGAGACTTTCGGCATGGTACGCCCTATCTTTCCGACAAAACTAAAAAAATTGTGTGGGAGATTACAAATATCTCGGTTATTAGTTTATCAGTGATATTACACATTCATTTGCAAGAAAATAATTTAAATCGATCAGTCAATAACAGAGAAATTCCAAAATGTGCGAAAAGCAAATACAGAAAAGGTTATGTTGAAAAATAAAACACACTACTTAATTAACACGAACAGTACTGTATGATTAAGTAAGTACATTTATTAACACAACTCGGTATTTACCAACGAAATGTCTTTTAACATCGTTTTAAAATTTCCTCTCACCCCCCACCCCTACCTACACTTCACTTATCTTTCCAGGCAACGCCGGACGCTCGTCTAGGAAAATAAAAATATAGAATATATACTATAACTATATAAAATATATACTATAGTATAATATAATATAATATAATAATATATAATATTATTATATAATAATATTATATATATATATAATATATACAACATTTTTTTGCCATCCCTTGCCCTGCCCCCCCGCAAGCTTGCGCCCTAGGCCATGGCCTAGGTTGGCCTTATGGGTAATCCGGGCCTCCGTTTGGAGCCATTAATTAATCTCGACAGGTTTCTTTTGTTTTAGTAGATCCAGCGACCGCGCCCGCTTTTGCGATGCTCATAGTTGTGACAGTCCTTGGCAAGGACGAAGGATTGTTTGCCGAGGAAACGACCTCGACTAAATGCGCGTCGGCATTAGCTGGTGCAGGCTAATGCCGGTGCGGCTCCTAGATTTCTTTTCCAAGGCCTCGTGCAATTTCTTAACAACGGTCATTTGATAAATTAGGAAGAAAGAAAGCATTCGGCGAGCAGTTGCATACACTTTACCAATCGGGTAAATAATAATTCTTCGCTTCGTAAATTGATTTCGTTTTTCAATTCGATTAACTCTTAATTTAATTTTTTACTTTAATTGAATTTCGCATTTTTTTCCGCTTTTTATTCATTTAATACAATTACTACGATTCTTAGTTTTACCTTTTAACAATGAAGTGTTCAGGGCTTGTTACCACTTGAATATTTCGCCTGAGGCGATTCAGCTTTCAAAGAATCTAATCAATTTCGAACTATGCCTTAATATTGGATAATATCAATTTTTCCCCCTTCAAACCCCTAAATACCCATGGACTTGAAGGATGATTGTAGCGATTACTATACAATATATTTAACTAGAACAAGAAAAAATGTACAGCTTAAAATTTATAGTTATACGCTCCAACGCATGTAGAATCCGAACATTGAATAAAATCAGTCTGCCCGTCAATCGTCAAAACTATTCATTGTTTGCAAGCAATTACATTAGTGAACAAATAAATTCAAACGAATAATTTTCATTTTTTCAAATCAAATCTGCTTATATTTAGGTAAACATTTCTCCACATTTCGTGCCCATATGTCAACTTTATATAAAACATTTTTTCACATTTTTGTTTAACACCAAAAATTCAAAACAAAAAACTTTCAACAGGCCAAAGTTTTCGAAGTTTGAAATTGAAAATTAGAACGAGCTAAATTTTGAAATTAAAATAAAAAAAATAGTAAATGTGGGATGAACCAAATAAATATAAAGCAATACTAATAACTTATCAGTTCAGACAATTTATGAGTAATTATCGGTATTAATAAATTCGTCCACTTTTCAAAAAGCTTTCTTCAAAAAATAAATTACCAAGAATTTTTCAATAATTGTCACAACCTTTATTGGAACTACTTTAACAATGAATCTAAATATTCAATTTGGAAAAAAATTGGTATGAAAATTGTTTTGACAAGACCAATTGAGACGGCGAACAATGAAAGGGCCTCGAATGGCGGGAAACGGAAATTGCTTCAAGTCGTGGACGGCCTTTCTTTTAAAATTTATTTTCGATCGTTGAAAATCGGGGCGATAAAAATGATAACAAATCTATTTTTCTTGGATGGAAATATTTTCATTTATTGGTATATACCTAATCAATAATAATTATGGTTCGGAGCCCATGTAGTTAAAGATAGCTGTCGATCAAAATTTGATTCATCAAAAATATTAAAACCCCAAAGACTGATTTCCAGGTTTTTTATAGGCAAAAGTTTGTATACATCGCAGCATGGGCGATTGTAATTTTATCGAATCTCGCTCGAATCATAAAAAAAAAAGAGAAAAAATAATGTGATTGCCTCTTACCAGTAAAATGTAAACCTTCATTTCGGTAATCTGGAAGACGCTGATCCAAATTAAGGTTCGTCCGTTGATGAATCGCTGAGCTCTGTACGGCGACTCCGATCTACGGGCTCGATCACAAGACACTGCACAAAAAGTGAGACAGAACAGTGGCTCCACTGCGGGTGCTCACCCCTCTTTATAACTTCGCACAGTAGGAAACGGTGGGAGCGCTACGTCTCTTCATCAGTCTAGCGGTGGGCCCTGTGTGAAAGTTGTGCAACTTAACCACGTGTAAATTTCAGAAAAAAAAAAAAAATAATAATAAGATAATACAGTCAAGTGATGACGATAATTCGGGATTCACTCGCGGCGCAAGATGAAGTCGATATGAACCGGGAATCCAATAATTATCTAGATCTAATATGAGGAATTTAAAACTAACACGAGGAGTACATGGAAGTAAATACTATGTAAACATGGAAGTAAAAATGTGGCAATTTCCATCTATTTGAAAAAAAAAAAAAAAAAAAACAAGTTACTTAGCACGAATTCTATAGACGTCTTTGGAGCATTGTTCATTATCTGATTGTCCGCGTTCTTGTTAAATCGTAGTTCTAGACGGCTTCCTTTCCAGAAATACTCCTTTTCGTAATAGCGGTGAGCAAACTTGGTGCCTTTGTATGTAAAAGATCTTCCACAAGAACTTGAAGAACGCAAGATCGTAGGTGAACACGCATGTTGGTGGTCATCGTCTCGTATTCCCACGTCCCAGAACAGCACAATGTGCTAGCAGGAAGTGCGGGCATTAACGTTAATGCGTCCAAGGAAATCGAGGGGCACTGACAAATTTATTGTACGTAATTCATGAATGGTTGAGTTCTGACAGTTCGTCTCAAGCACGCGTGGCGGTACTCGGAGGTGCGACTCCAGCATAACGTTATGCTGGTGCGTAAGCACCTTGGCGAAGTTTGGAAAATACAGGGTGTCCCTTCTTCTTCGAATAAAAACCGCAGCAAATACAGAGTCCGTGGATTGAGAGGGGGAGAGAAACCAGGCGACTCCTTCAGAAGGAGAATATCCAATTGTTTATTTTCTGGCCGTCCTTTCTCCCGTTCGGCCATCATCAGAGCGACGTGGAGCCATAGGGCCCACCCCCGGTTTTTTGGCCTGTTCTTCGCGAATAACTTTTGAACCGACCACTTTACATAGGTATATAGAAAGAGCTATCATAATCCCACATGTGGTGTATTTAATTATATTTTTATGTCATGTCCCCGCAGAGCTATTCGCGCTCGAAGAAAACTCAAACACGTTTTTTACATAAAGCGAAATATATATCGAAAACAAAAAATAATCACTGTCCTTTTTTTATTTTTAAATGAAACTTTCCTAACTTCCTAACACAGAAACTATTTCATCTAAGTTCGCGAACGTGACGAAAAAAAATTCCAAAGTTGAAACTCCAAAAATACAAAAATCAAACAAACTTAAAAAAATATTATTTATTGTTCGAACTTGATTTTTTTCACTTTAAATTCGAATTCTACGTCTAATTTCCTGTAGGAATCATTAATTAATTAAATTTGAACACTACTGTAAATATTTGCAACGATTTTTCAAAGTTGAAAAACGTAGGAGTGGCGTACGTTGTACTAACACTGGGAAAAACTAATCGTGATTCCGCCGTTTTGACGTCAAATTCGGATTCAGCGTTCAATTTCCTATAAGAATAGCTTACAGTAACGGTTAAAAACGAAACTTTAATTTTTTGCTCTTTACCGATGCCAGCGGAGCTCGACATTTCGGCCGGATTTACGGAAAATAATTTCTGTGGCGCTGTATAAATTTTTTCACCAAATTTTTTGCTAGGTACGTGTGTAAGGTGTTCAAATGAAGACTCCTGCATAATAAAACAATTAAATAACATACATTTTGACCCCGAAAATCACGGTTAAAGTCCAATTTTCGAGCATTCAAAAACCGATTTTTTAGGGCCACTTGCGGATTTTTCCGAGAAATAAAAAAAATCACAAAAATACATCATGGTAAGATACAACTTTCCTAAAAATTTCAGATTTTTCTCTTCATTGAAAGACGAGTAAAAATTCGTTAAATGATCGGTTGATAAAAATCGCAGGGGTACCCCTTGGATTTTTTGCGGAAAACTTTTTGCAATCGATTTCGCTCAAATTCAGCATAATGATAGTTGATGATGTGTATATCAATAATATATGCTTCATTCTTTGTTTCTTTCGCACTAAATAGATGAAAAGAACGTTTAAAGTTGAAAAATGTGATATTTTCGTGTATATTCCAGCAATATTGTTGAATAACGGAAGAACGGTTGAAAAATGGATAGGTACATTACATTAAGAAAATATAGACAGTTAAATAACCTATCTTTTGGTATATTCAAACATCTGAATTGACGACTTTTTGTTCAAGTTATCCACTGTGCAAGTTACAAATCTTGGAATTGAATTCATCATGAAAAAAAAAAACAGTGAGAATCAGAATCGCTCAGGGAAGTGCAGTTTCTTATCTAATTTCGCGACCGTAAAAAAGTTGTGCACTTCAGCAGTTGCCTCAGCTTAAGTACAAACGAGATTCCGCAATTGTTTTTTTTCTGCCTTGATTTCTGAAGTATATTGCATGCTCTAGGTAGCCTGCGAACTCATAGTAACTGCCCAGACCTTGTACTGATCTCATGGGAAGATCTCTTCAGAAGCAAACTTCATAATTGCTAGCTATAATACTTCACCTTGTTGAGAAGCAGGAGGTTCCAGCAACCACTTATGGACGCTATTTCACCTCACCGATTAGGTATAATCGACTTCTTTTCAGACTTTATCGAACATCCGACTATCTCAATAAGCGAAAGTATCGCAAACAAGTATATTCAAACTATAAATAATTTAAAAATAAATAAACACACACAAAGGCCGCAACGTTAGCACAACTGTTATTGAATAACTTGCCAGGAGGCATTTGAAATATTAACGTTTCAAGCTAAGTTTGGTAGAATGGTATCATTTTGGTTTTGAACCATTGTAATCGCCCAAGAAAAACATTTTCCAACCCGCCTCAAAATGTGATATTTTACGTTTCAAGGCATGTTGAATCCGAATATCCAATTAAAAAAAAAAATTCTGTCCGTCCGCCGTACGCCGTCAACACATTCCTGACAAAACTATGAAAGATAATTCTTGAAATTTTCTCCAAAAATCAATCTTGGCCTGACAGTTGCTTAATTTTTTAGCCAAATCGCTACCTCAATTTTGAAGGTATTTTTGAGCGGGAGAAAATCAGTATTTTCTAACGTTTTCCAGAAAAAGGTGAATTTGGTATCAGTCCCTATAGATTTTTGGACGCTGAATCGAATATTGGTTCTCGAGTTATCTAAGCTTTTGTGTTGAATTTGGGAGATTTTCAGAAATTTTGCATGAGGGAATAACTCGAGGGAGCTATTAAAATCGTTCTATACTCGTTGGAATGGTCGTCAAACACTCTCTTCATCTGCTCCGCTAGGCTAAAAATTTAGCTTTTAAAAATTTAGGAAAATTAAAAAGATTGAAATTACCATAGTTGCTACGGAGTTTTCCCCTTTAGTTACTAATCTGTTTTTCGGTGGGAACGTTCGCAAATTAATGTTCGAATAATTACTATCACAAATGGATAGTCTTAAATCATTATTGAAGCGAAGGAATAATTAAACTACACTATACAGCGTTTTAATTTTTACAGGCCACAAGAATCAATATATTTTGGTGCTCAACGTTTTGAAATGTTCGTAATGGCGGAGCATTTTTTTTTTACTTCCATGTTTTCATGGTAAATGTATTGTGCTCGTCCACTGAGTCGACTTCGGAACGAAGGTGAATTTTGAAGACATTTTCAAACTACTATTCCCATTGAAACATCTTCTGGATCGATGAAATTCGGTTGAATATTTAGAAATCGATCTCCAAGTAACTTTGCGAAATTGGACGTATTGGAATTTGGATAACACAATGTACGTTTTCAGTTCTTCTATTTTGATTTTTACAGGCCATAATAGTAATCCTTCTTGAACGTTTTATGTCTCAAAATGTTCTCTGTTATGGCAAGTAGATCACGCTTGTTGGTTTTTTTATTTTATTATTATTATTTTTTTTTTAATTTTATTGTTTGGCACGCACGCTGTTTTTATCGTAAGCTTTTTTCGCTATATATTAGTTATTTTCTCTTCTTTCCTCTACACACACGGAATTACTGAGTGATTAAACCCCACCAATATTTTACACTGTGTTAGCGTAGTAATGTTGAGATTGCAGTAATCGTCAGATCACGTTGAATTATCAATGAAGAAACGTATTTTCGAATCATATTTAATGCAGCCGACCTTCTACCAACCAGGCGTCATAAGTAATGAATATCCGTCGGAACGAACCGTTTCCAATTTCCTACCGCAAACTCGAGACCTTGTTACTCGAGTTGCATGCGAACAATCCGTTAAAGAAACGAGATTAATCGATTCTTTCTGGCATCAAAGGCAAATAACTGACGTGAAGCTCGTTGCGGTTAAGCGTATATCTCAGTGTACCGAATTCGGTTGTGTAACCATTCATGGCCACTAGGTTTCATCTAACAAACGACGAGCCAAACCCGTAGGTATATCTTTCCTGAGTGATCATAGCTGCGAAACAATGGAGCATTATGTTAATCCCTCCGATGGTCGGCGGATAAAATGATAAATGCCTTTTGTATTTAGACCGATCCTGATCAGCGCGGTTTTTTCCGTTTTGGAGAAAAGCGAGGACATTCATGAAGACTTTTAAGTCGTATTCTTCTCCCGATGTACTGAAAGCCAAATTTCTTGTCTCGGTCGAACCTAAAAAAGTTATGTCACTCGACTGCTATTTTTCCCCCTGATATTATTCTATACATTTTATCGTGATCAATGGGCCACTGAACTTGTATCACTTCAGCCAAGGAATTGTCTAGATTTTGGTTCTTCCACTCGATTTTTTCGGTGTTTCCTCGCCAATTAATTTCCTCCGGTGTCAACTAGCGACACTGAGCGCATTGGTACAGTTTTGCAAGCTCCAGAAATCGTGTTCAGCGCATTAGCCCCATTCGCTGACGCCCAAAATTTCGAGGTCGTTCCAGAGTTGAAGGCGGGTGCCATTGCAAGGGTCACCGAGGTTAGCAAGGACAAATTTCTTTCGAAATACTCTCCTACCTAGGAGGAATGTGATTAGTTTTAATTGGAACCTTAGGTCCCAACAACTTTCACTCGACTCAAAAACAAACACAAACTTTTGACAGCTACCGAAACGTATAGTAGTTTTTCCTTTTCAAAGCCTGTGACAAGAGACAGATCCACATTTTACATTTGTCTTGGTAAGATAATGTGACGCGTCCGACCGGCGTGAATTATGATGTGAATCAATCAACCTCAGTCTATACCTCTCTATTTATATAATCTCATCCATAATAATATCAGAACAAGGCCTCGACCAGTATACTGCTCGTCAAGAATAGGTACCCAACTTACATAATTAAACTTCATAGCAGCGCGCGCTTCACGTGCGAATGCGCAGATAGAACGCATCGTGCTGTAATGGAAATATAGATTGATATAATTTTGCGATCCGCTCAATTATTGTCAGTGCGTTGTGTAATGCATATCGTATAATTCGCACATTGAAAAGATGATTTTTGGTGTACAAGAAACCAACAATTTTCGAATTAGTACAAAGAAAAAGAAAAATTTCGCAGTTTTACCTCACAATATTTACATTTGAAACTATGTTTTCATACCTTCCTCTGTCAGTGGTCAAAAAGTGTTAAAATTCGCCATTATCTCCGTAGAAAAAAATAAAATAATAATATTAGATGAAAATGTCATAATAACTATTCCCAGTAGATTTATAGGGACGTTAAATGTTCCTTCGACTCTTGATTCTTACATGCCAGGAACAATCGATGTATCTGAAAGCTCAAGGTCTTGAAAAGTCATGACAAGATGGATTTCTATCGTTCGGCACTCACACCGTACTTCTACGTTATTTGCACGCCTCGTAAGTTTTATACTTGAGTCTCTTGGAAAGAAAAATATTTCAATTCTCGCAAGATTTTCTCAAACTCGTCAAACATTTAAAAATCCTCCATTTTTTTTTTTTTTTTTTTTTTTTTTTTTTTGTTGTCGAAATTGAACAGATCGAATTACCAATGAAAAACCTGATAACGTTGTTAGAATAGAGAGCATTCAAATTATTTGTTATAAGCCCTCATGTAACGTTTTTCTCGATTTCACAATAACACTATCAACTTTAGTAGGACTTTATGGAAGCACTGTGTTATTTATAAACACAGTAGGTGTAATTATTTTTTACGAGCTTTTTCACCTTGCGATTAGTTAGTACCTCTTGCCTTTGACGGATTACCGTCTGTTTTCTCAGGAAGTTCTATCTTCCCTACGCGATTGGTCGGATAGTCGTCGTCCTTGGTCAGTTTCGCAGAGAATTACTTCATCCCGTTTCTTAGCGCGTTTATTCCGGCCGCACCCAGGCGTTGGCGCTGTTTGGAATTCTCGAGCTCGAACTTTCCACCCGCCAGCTTTAAAACAATACGGCTCAGGTCTTGAGCAAGTGCCGCTTATAGATATGACGCCTCGCGAACTTGTGCGACCGATGAGCGACCTCCTTTTGCAACAGGACAAACTGCATGTTCAACTAAATTGTTGATTAAAAAATATTCCTCGGCCACAGTGTCAAAAAGAGCTCAGAAAAAAGAGATCGATTTCAAATGCGGCGCATGATATGAGCAGTTTTTCAAGGACAATATCCGTTTCCATATTTGACTTCACTGCATTTCAAAAAAATCTTCATTTTCGAAGGAAATGATAATGAAACGAGGAATTAATCAAAGATATAGATAAAACACGAATGCGTTCCTTTGTAAAGCTAACAATTACTGATTATTGAACTTCGCTAGGAGAAATTTTTATATTTCAAAAAACGCTGCAAATTATTGTACAGTGGTTTATTATTATTTCGCTTCAATATTGATTTAAGAAGACTATCCATTTGTCATTTTAAATATTCCGAACATTTGTGAACGTTCCCACCGAAAAACAGATGGTAACTATAGGGGAAAACTCCGTAGCAACTATTGTAATTTTAATCATTTTTATTTTTCTTAATTTCCTAATTAAAAGCTAAACTTATTGCCTAACGATACAGCTGGAGAGAGTGTTTGACGACCATTCCAATGAGTATAGAACGATTTTTATAGCTCCAAGAACTCTCGAGTTATACCCTCATGTCAAACTTCTAAAAATCTCCCAAATTCGGCACAAAAGCTGCGATAACTCGAGAACCAATAAAGCTATCGACCCGGCGATGGTCTCATTCGATTCAGCGTCCATAAATCTATATAATTTGATACCACGTACACATTTTTCTGAAAAACCTTGGAAAATATGAATTTTCTCCCCCTCAAAACCCCCCAAAAATACCCTTAAAATTGAGCTAGCAAGTTGGTTCAAGAATTGTGCCGTCGTAGGACCGAGATTGATTTTTGGTGAAAATTTCAAGAATTTCGCTATTATAGTTTGGCCGGAAAACTGCTAACGGCGTACGGCGTACGGCGTACGGCGGACAGACAGAATTTTTTTTATTGGATATTCGGATTCTACATGCCTTGAAACGTAAAACATCAAATTTTGAGGGGGGGTTATAATTTTTTTTTTCTTGGGCGATTACAATGGTTTATTATTGAATAATAAACCAAAAAATTGACGTTATAGCCAAGAAACGGATATCACCATTCAGCCTTAAAAACAATACTATATCGATGTCTACAGGACAACATGTGTTATAAAAATTTGGCTGGTTTTCAGGAGAGAGAAAAAACATTATAAAAATAATGGGGCAATTAGTGTTATGAAGAGTGCAGAAGTGGGACAACATAATTATATCATGCTACATGCTTTGGAATCTAGATAGTAGCTCAATCCAGGAAAACACCTTGGTAACAATTGTTGCCGACAAGAATGGTATAACACATGTTGTTTAACCTCATTTAAACCCATTTTTTTCATATCACATGTTGTCCTGTAGCCATCGGTGTAGTAATACCTCCCCTTCATCTCGATTTAAACAATGGTACTTAATTTCGATTTTTTTTTTTAAACTGTTTTGTTAAACTGCAGCTTTCCAATAAGAGTCGAGGACATCGAATTTTCGAAGAGCGATCATGTTATCGCCCGCTTTTCAAGATGGTAAACGTATATTTCAACGTTTCGCCGGTAATACTGCAGGTTAACGAGATGTTTCGTAAAAGCCTCTTATCGCTTCCGATTCAGGAAAATCTATTCCCTAAGCGATTATGACTAACGAGCTGTTTCAGGCCGTAAACGATTCCCATGGTCTCGGACCCCGTATATAAATTACCATTTATTGCGTATTGCACTAGTCCGGAAATGAAAGGATATAGCGAAGAAAAGCTTTAACGCTAGAGAAAACAAAAAAAATCGCGCGCGAAAAACTTTCGTAATTGTTGGCTGATTTTTCCCATCAAGTTCATTCCCAATATAGACGTGTGGTTTACCCGTGATACCTGGAAAGCTAGGCTTTTCTCCGATTGTATTTCCCCGTTCACTGGACATACGTGAGAATTCTCTATTACTCATGTTTTTTTCTTCTTTTTTTTTCTATATTCTAAAGCACGATTGTTTCAGGGCATTAAACTTAACCATGTTGAGCACGAAGCTGACAATGGGGTAGTGGGGTAGTGTCCTTTTCACTAGTACTAAATAGGTATAGTAGTTAATTATTTGTGTATGAGAGTGGGAATCTATAGATATTATTATTAGTAGTTGCTATAATTTGGTATGTAGGTGGTGGTGTTTTCCTGTACTTTAAATCATAAAGTATTGTGTTTGCAACATGGTCACAGTTTAAGCCGAGATAGGCAGTCCAACTTTTAAGTTTTCCAAGACTTGTAACTTGCACAGTGGATAACTTGAACAAAAAGTCGTCAATTCAGATGTTTGAATATACCAAAAGATAGGTTATTTAACTGTCCATGTTTTCTTAATGTAATGTACCTATCCATTTTTCAACCGTTCTTCCGTTATTCAACAATATTGCTGGAATATACACGAAAATATCACATTTTTCAACTTCAAACGTTCTTTTCATCTATTTAGTGCGAAAGAAACAAATAATGAAGCATATATTATTGATATACACATCATCAACTATCATTATGCTGAATTTGAGCGAAATCGATTGCAAAAAATTTTCCGCTAAAAATCCAAGGGGTACCCCTGCGATTTTTTTCAACCGATCATTTAACGAATTTTTACTCGTCTTTCAATGGAGAGAAAAATCTGAAATTTTTAGGAAAGTTGTATCTTACCATGATGTATTTTTGTGATTTTTTTTATTTCTCGGAAAAATCCGCAAGTGGCCCTAAAAAATCGGTTTTTGAATGCTCGAAAATTGGACTTTAACCGTGATTTTCGGGGTCAAAATGTATGTTATTTAATTGTTTTATTATGCAGGAGTCTTCATTTGAACACCTTACACACGTACCTAGCAAAAAATCTGGTGAAAAAAATTTAAACAGCGCCACAGAAATTATTTTCCGTAAATCCGGCCGAAATGTCGAGCTCCGCTGGCATCGGTAAGAGCGAAAAATTAAATTTTCGTTTTCAAGCGAATTTAAAAGCTATTCTTGTAGGAAATTGAACGCTGAATCCGAATTTGACGTCAAAACGGCGGAAATTTGACGACCACCGTCAGTTTTTCCCAGTTTTAGTACTACACCGTTTTTATGTTTTTCACCTTTGAAAATTCATTGAAAATACTTACTTTACTGTAAATATTATTTTATTACTCTTTTTTACACAAAATTAGACGGAGGTGAAGTGAAAAGGATCCAACTCTATCAATTAATAAATGCTTTCAATTTTTTCGAGTTTTCAAACTTTTGGAGTTTTGACTTTAGATTTTTTTCGCCCCGTTCGCGAATTTTTGAAAAATAGTTTTTGCGTAAGCAAAGTGAAGAAATTAAATTTAAAATCAATAAAAAAAAGATCCGGATTATTTTTTGTGGGGTTTTCTTTGAGTGCCAATTGCTCAGCGGGGACACAACATAAATATATATTCAAATACATCAAATTGTAGGAATTTGATAGCTCTTCCTCGCATCTGAATAATATACCTCTATAAAAAGTGGTCGGTTAAAAGTTATTTGGGAAAACAGGCCAAAATTCCCTACAAAAAAAAAAAAAAAAAAAAAAAATGGGGCCATATATTATATTATATTATAATTTCGAAGTGCAATAAAACTAAAATGAAGGCCTAATAAAGAAAAAAAAACTTTTTCCAGCCGATGAATAATTTAATTATTAATATTATTATTTTAATTAATTTGTCTCTGTTTAACGGCTGTATGATCAAAAATTGTTTAAATTACTCCGTCACATTTTTCTGAAATTCTAGAGCAAAAATTAATTTGATAACGGTTTAGAAAGATCGCATTGTGACTAATTTTTTCGCCACATTTCTGCTACACAAATTAATAATAGGACAGAGCGTTGAAAAAACCCGATTGTTTCTAGATTTTGTCGAAATTCGGCATTAGTTTACCTACTTGAGAAAAAGAGCTGGCTCAATGTTGAACACAACTGCTCAAACTGAGTTTATAGTTGGTGTCGCTGCGATTACCCATAACACTGATTTCCTGTGTCTCTCAAATGACAAATTCCATTTTTTCCAAGAGACTACTCGAAACAAAATCTCCTCGCGAAATAACCACCCGCACAATCGTCATCTTCCTTTCCGTCACGTGTAAGGAAGTCGGAGAACGTGAAACGTAGTATGTAATTTAACTTTAATTTCCGAGCGGCAGACGGCGGTAAAAGATCGAAAAACTAACGGAGCGTCCACTTTATTAAAGACAGCAAGCCATACCGAGTAAAGCAGCAGCATTCCAGAATGTTACCTAACTTGCTAAGCGCGAGTCTCATTTGGACTGACAATAACGCAACAGCCGACTAGCGCTGCTCTACTTTTAACGGACAATTTATAAATGGACCGAGAAAAGACGTGTGAGCGACTCAATGTTCAGCTGTCAATGTTCTTTACATATAATAAATAAAAAAATAATAAAATACTGTTGATTTAAATATAATACTGTTGATATCGTAATAATTAATGTATATAAATATAAAACAACACAACCAGAAGGAGGTGTACGATCGATTGAGGAACTGGACGGGAGGATTTGGATGAAAAAAATAGGGGATGCTTAGAATTTAAGGCCACCGTCTGAATATATTATTTCGTGCTAACCCAGCTGAGAGAGAACCGAGTTAATAATATTTACCATTATGCAATCGGGAGGCGACCGCAGCCGAAAGGTGTAAAAAATACCAAAATCGGTCAGCTGAGATGAAATGGGATCAATTACTGGCCTTGGGCTGAGCAAAGCCTGCTCCAAATCTGGGCAGAATATGAAGATTGCTTTAGCGGAGAAAGTCATCATCCCGGAGAAAATCGATAAGAAAAATGTTCATTGCCAATTTTTTCGGTGGATAAATTGAATAGGTATAGTAAAGATAATAATAACTTAACGAGAAGTTCTTCAATTTTCATCGCCGAGTCCTATCATTCTGGCATCATAAAGACACCTGCGATTCGTCATTTGATTGCGGCCATAGGTTATTGTTAATTTTCAACCCTAATCTGAAATAGTTGAACGACACCTAGAAGGAATACAATAGCATTTTTAGATGCATTTCATTGGTTGAAATTTCTTTTGACGATTTAGATTTCAAAATAATAATTTTTACATCAATGCGTAATTTATCAGTTCATAATATGTACATGGCAAATTATCTATGGATTTAGATTAATATTTCTGTCCTTAAATTGGTTTGAGTTTTCGCATTCGTTCACCCACACTAAACTCACTTTTCCTTATAAGAGCGATCCAATAAAAAAAACCAATGAACGCCATGCAAATTCAACTTGACAAAAATTGAACAATAAAATAAAAACAGTTTATTCATCGAATAAAAATTCAATCTCGACAGGAAAACAAAAATTACTTCACATTCCGACAGAAGTGAAGGCTTTCTCGATTTAAGTCTATCGACGAATGTGAGTCGCATTGACCGGTCGCGCGCATTCGGGGTCCGAATTCTCGCAGTCGAGCGCTTGCGGTTGCGTCACGTGAAAATGTTCGGACGAGGAAGTCATCGGCTAAGCAATGGGAACCCGATGCTATCTCCCCACTTTCAATCCCTAAGAAGTTGCCCACTTTCGTTTTCATTTCGTTTTAATCCCCAACTCATGTCGACGAATTTTCGTAGCAATTGATGGCATAAGATTCGGTAGAAAGGGAAAATATCGGATACTTGGAGCGTGCGCGTTCTCATGAAAAAATAGCTGCAAAGAACGGAGGTCTATTATATTTTTGCTTCCATTTAACGGTTTAAATTGCTTTCATCCAGACGTTTTCACCTACAAACATATTAGTAACTAAAGGCAAAATCCTTGGCAACTATCGTAATTTAAAATATTTTTATTTCCCCGATTACTTAATTTAAAGTAAAATTAATTGCCTAACGATACACTAAAGAGAGTGTTTGGTGAGCTTTCCAACGAGTATAAACGGTTTTTATAGCTCTAAAAATGGTCGAGTTCTTGCCAAATAACTCACAATCTCGAATATTTCACGTACAAACTGCGATAACTCGAGAATCATCAGAGCCATCGACTCGGTTATAGTCCCATTCGATTCAGCGTCAAAAATCTATCAAACACCACATGTTTCGAAAACCTGGAAAAATGCGTATTTTTTTCTCCCTTTGAAACCGCCAATTTCCTTATAAAATTGAGGTAGCCGTTTGGCTAAAGAATTGAGCCATTGTCAAACCAAGATTGTTTTTGGTGAAAATTCTAAGAATTTAGCTAGTTTAGTTTCCTCAGAAAAGTATTGACAGCTCACGCGTACGGTGGACGGACAGATTTTTTTTTTTTTGCATATTCGGATTTTACATGCTTTGAAACGTAAAACATCAATTTTTTTTAGCGATTACTATGGTTTATTATTAAATAATTAACTAAATAAAGGATGCCCGAAGAGGCGAAAGTGCTCGGCGAGTGAAACGAACTACTTCGTCTAATTTTTTCCCAGTCTACCTACTTTTAGTGACAGGAAAAAGGAAGAGAATTGAAATTATAGTAGCGAACGCGACGTTGGGTGGGTTTGAAAAATTGCGAAGATGCCAGCGAGCAGGACAGAAGAAAACAAATCATTGTGGTCGAGCGTAGGGGCGAGAGTTGAGCTACTCTGGCAGTTGATTCGTCGAGAGAAACTGCGACAAAGGGCTCACCCGCCTAATTTCGTGTCACCACTATAGGAGAGATTCGGCTTGGTAATTTTCGCATGTAGGTAAATAATGATCTCGTCAACTTGAATTCTAAAGTGAAGTAATGTCCGTAAGATTCCTGAGGAATAAGAAACCACCTTGCAGCCTTTTTTCAGAAAAAGTTTATGATTTTTTCCGACTATAATATAACATATAATGACTATATAAAATATGACTCATTTTTTCCGCCAGGGCTTAGAATTGTAATTATTGCGGGTCATGAAGACATCCGAAGTGTGGAATTTATTCCAAAAGCGTCTTCTTTTGCTAGGTATTCAACTCTTGCGACGGCAATGACCCCGATCGCCGAACGTCTCAGTGAAAGAGCCCCTCTGAAAACAAAGCACCTGCTTAGAGGGCGAGTACAGTACTGTCCATGTTGCGCTTGCCTTTCACAACTTACCGAAACGCAGGGTCAACAGGACTCCCAGGACGCCCTGTCATCATAGCCCCAACCGCCTTTGTGCTCCCTTTATTCGGTTGGATTTTCGCTCGGACGGTTATTAGTGTCGGTAAATCACGATATTTTGGAAAGGCTCGACGGACTGTGGGACTGACGGTGGGATTTCGAATATGCCGGACGCATGGGCGGTTTTCGTCACTCGGATTCGAGCGATTTTCACTTAGAGCGTCCAATTTTGGGCAGGCGGAAAACCGATTCGAATCGGAGTATGATTCTGATTTATTAAGAAGGGCTAAAAATATATCATTCAAACTATATAAGCTTTCTGTATGGAGTGAACTCACATAAACATAAATTATTTGTAGCGTTTTCTTTTTATACCGGAGGTTTACTATTTTTGTATTGCGAGTATGAAACCGAAGATTCTTTTTTATCTGATGAGACAAGGAAGTATAATATGTTTACAATCGTATAAAAACGTAATAAATAAGGGTTTACATTGGCTTATCTTTCACTTCGAGTAAAACTATGTGTTTAGTTTGTAGGGGAACTTGCCCAGAAAATATAAAAATTTTAGCCGGTTTGATGAGATACATTTTCTAATATAAAATTCTAGAATACCTTGTCGCTCTCGAAGCATGTACACGATGAAGGTTGGCGAATAAATGAAGAACCGTTCGTACAAAAAATCTCCTTTGGATAGGTGTTTAATTTTCGCTTTGCGCAGGATTGATTATGATGAAACCGGTGAAGGGGAAATCGTCATTCAATTCAGTCGTAAAAATAAATTATAGCACGTGAAGGATTTAGAGAGGAAGAATTTTTTATATTTTATGACGCTGTATGAAACATGAGATTGATTATGACATTATTCGGAACTTCGGATTATGGCAAAATTCGGTTGAGGAGCCATATTTACATGAAATTATGGGTAGGATTCAAATCAAATGAAAACTTGGGATTTCTCCAGTGAAATAAAGAAGTTGAGCAGTTGCGCGATATGTCGGACTAAAGATCCTTGCTAAGTGCGCTTTTTAAAACAAAAAAGTTTAACCTGGAAAATGGCGAGTTTAAGAATTTGTGAATTTTATAAAGCAACGTCAAATCGGAATACATCATTTTGTTTTCTGATGCATTGAGGAATTTTTTAGATTTTGAAAATTATGACATGATGGTATAACTTGAGATTTTCTAGAGCTATAAAAACCTTGTATACTCTTCGGAATCCTTGTCAAACTCTCTCCAGATGTTTTGATAGGCAAATTCGACTTTAAATTTAGTAATTATTGGGAAAAATGAAAATAGTTATAATCACGATTTTTGACAAGGATTTCGCTCTCAGTTACCAAAATTTTGTTAGGAAAAAACATTCACAGGTTTGTACTAGTTACTTTCTCAATAGGGGAAGACATTTTCAAATAATAATAGAAACCACTGTACAATTATTCGCAGCGTTTTTTCTTTTTTTTCAGGAATTTGATTTTACTTCGAATGTAGTGTCTTCCCAATGTTTAATAATTATTGATGATCACATTTGGGATATAATACTATGCGAGTTCTCAATTTTCGACCTTCTCAAGCTCAACTCTAAAATTCTAGAAATATAGCATACTATGAACGATGATATGATACGATATGAATTTTCGCAATATTCGAAGCCAATATCATCTTGTAAGGCAACCCTAGAGGTAAATAACGGGCTAGTCTCAAAACGAAATCTCATTACGAATTAGATCGGTTCCCGAGCGTCGAACGCTTAACGAGTGAAATTCGAATAAGTTTAATTATTTCCGAACCGGCACATGGGGACGAATGTTTCGTCAGAGCGATCAAATATGACGACACCTCTTCGCATATTTTCCCCTTCCCATTTGCAAGAATACGCATCGGAGATCAGTGCTCCAGGAATGCGCCCCGCACTACCAGGATGTGTTCTAGATTATCGGACGGGAGACGGAGCTGGGGCGTGGTCGTTAGCTAACTTTGCAGAGCAGAGGTCCCCCCTTCAAGCCCACCTTACGTAATGTAAGCAAGGCTAGTGATATTGTGCGAGAGGTCCTCATCTTGTATGACAAACACCTGCGCATATATCAAGATCGCACTCGGCGACCTGAAGAGCGAACAGTGACCTACAATCGTCGGAGTTGAAGCTGCCAATTGTGTCTGATAGTTTTAAAGGCGAAACCGCATTAATTGAAAGCGTAGTTACATTGGAGTTGAGTAGTGAAGGAATCGCCTTCTTTTTGGAGTTAGTTAAAAATAGGTTTTTTGCACTATAGTTATTGACACAAAAGGAGTGTCTCGTCATACTGTCCTCAATTGTATCCAGTTATCTTTGATTTTAGAAGGCTAAACCTCTCAGGAATGTGATCCAATACCGATTACGCCCTAGTTTTGGATTAAAATAATAGATTAATGCTAAATTCCTCATCTGGAGATTGTGGAGATTTTTTCCCGTATTGAACTGTCGAATTTGAGCCAAGTGCGTTTCAGACGATAGAGAGATTTCTTGGCTTTTTTGGTATTGAGTATTATTTATTATTCGACAATAAACCATAATACGCGCACGAAAACAAATTTCGAACCCCTTTCAAAATAGAAAACGTTTGAAGGCATGTCCAGGGGATGTGAGGAGGAGAAAAACCAGGCGACTCATTCTCCGATTTTTTATCCGCTGGCCGAGCGCTTTCGCCTATTCGGGCATCCTCAGGACGACGTGGAGCCAATAATTTTTATGAACCTCCCGCGTCAAAGATATTGACTTTAAAGCAGGCTGTAAAAGTCGAAATAGTCAATAAACCGCATAAGGCGGAAGTACGGAGTTTGAGCTAATCGATACAAAACAAGTTTTGCGAAATGGGGTCATTTTTAAGCAAGGAGACCCAAATATACAAAATTGCACTAGTAAAATAACGGAAAATGTGAATTACGAGGAAGTATGGTGTGTGACAGCAATGACAAAAATCAAACTACATTCAGCTGACATAAAGAAACATTTCAAGTCCCCCAGCGTTTAAATATATTGATTTGTGGTCCTGTAAAAATCAAAATACAAAATACGCACAAGCCAAATCGTGAAAAAGGCTCATAACGTAGAGGCACGGTGTGTGACCCATTTACAAAAAGCTAGCATCATCTCCTCACTATAACGAACATTTTAAGACCACAAACGTAAATAAATATTGACTCCAATAGCCTGAAAAATCAAAATAGGAAAAAATTTGAACGCTTATATTTCGGAAGTACTGCTTGTTATCCGAAATCTGGAAACGGCTAATTTTGCACAATTACTTGGAGAACTTTCTCTGATAATTTCATTGAGTTTCATTCATTTCTCACGAAGATATGACAGTTTACGTCATTGTTAGATCTCAGACGCGTAGAATGTGTTTCTGACTATATTACGATTAATTAAAATTTCTTCCAAATTCACCTCCGTTCCGAATTCGACTTTCCGGACGATCGCTATACTTCCATTTTCTACGTAAACATGGAAGTAAGAATGAACACTGGTTTCCTCCCACGCGAGAAATGAATGAATTCTTGAAACAAGAGCGACGATCAGGCGTACGGTCGCTTTTGGTTCGGGTTGGGCCGACGACAGAAGACAATGTAGAAAGTGAACCGCAACGTTTTCACTTCCTTCACGCCGGTTCTTTCGAGGACTTAATGACCCGGAGGTGATTGTTTTCAACTGCCGCCGTTTTGGAGGCTACACGCTACACTCAACCGTTCGGCCGGAGTAACAATGCTTCTCAAGGTCGCGGGAAGGCGATCCAGTAACAGGCGTTTTCTTTCGGCATTTCCTTCGATAAGTCATCCTAATTGGAGTCATGGGAATCCGGAAAATCAAAAGACTCCTGGCTAGGGGACAGTTTTCAAAAATAATAAACCTTAATCTTAATCTTAAATCGGGAACTGAGGTCACTGCAACCGACGGGTTGATCTAAGATTGGAAAATTTCGAGTTTAGAATGTCGAACAAGTTCCTTGGAACGGAATTCTCATTTATCTGAGATCAACGTTGAACTCTCGTTCATCAACTGCGACTCAGATGGCAGAGTCATGGGTTATGAGAGGACATTAATCACTTGAAGTGATTCTTGTGGGAGTTATAAAAGATGATTAAATTTATGTATATAACTCTGAAAGGTTCCAAATCTTCATTTATATCAGTTTTAAGTTTTCCAAGATTTGTAACTTGCACAGTGGATAATTTGAACAAAAAGTCGTCAATTCAGATGTTTGAATATACCATAAGAAACTGTCCACATTTTCTTAATGTAATCTACATATCCATTTTTCAACCGTTCTTCCGTTATTCAACAATATTGCTGGAATATACACGAAAATATCACATTTTTCTACTTTAAACGTTCTTTTCATCTATTTAGTGCGAAAGAAACAAAGAATGAAGCATATATTATTGATATACACATCATCAACTATCATTATGCTGAATTTGAGCGAAATCGATTGCAAAAAATTTTCAGCAAAAAATCCAAGGGGTACCCCTGCGATTTTTTTCATCCGATCATTTAACGAATTTTTACTCGTCTTTCAATGGAGAGAAAAATCTGAAATTTTTAGGAAAGTTGTATCTTACCAAGATGTATTTTTGTGATTTTTTTTATTTCTCGGAAAAATCCTCAAGTGGTCCTAAAAAATCGGTTTTTGAATGCACGAAAATTGGACTTTAACCGTGATTTTCGTGGTCAAAACTTATGTTATTCAATTGTTTTATTATGCAGGAGTCTTCATTTCAACGCCTTACACACGTACCTAGCAAAAAATTTGGTGGGAAAAATTTATACAGCGCCACAGAAATTATTTTCCGTAAATCCGGCCGAAATGTCGAGCTCCGCTGGCATCGGTAAGAGCGAAAAATTAAAGTTTCGTTTTTAACCGTTATGGTAAGCTATTCTCATAGGAAATTGAACGCTGAATCCGAATTTGACGTCAAAACGCCGGAAATTTGACGACCACCATTAGTTTTTCCCAGTGTTACGCCACTCCTACGTTTTTCAACTTTGAAAATTCGTTGCAAATATTTACAGTAGTGTTCAAATTTGATTAATTAATGATTCTTACAGGAAATTAGACGTAGAATTCGAATTTAAAGTGAAAAAAATCAAAATCGAACGATTAATAATATTTTTTGAAGTTTGTTTGATTTTTGTATTTTTGGAGTTTCAACTTTGGAATTTTTTTCGTCACGTTCGAGAATTGTAAAAAAATAGTATCTGAGTAAGCAAATTGAAAAAATTTAATTAAGAATCGATTAAAAATAAAAATGGGACAGCGATTATTTTTTGTTCTCGAGATATATTCCGCTTTATGTAAAAAAAAACAGATAAAAATCTGAGATTTCCTGGAAAGTTGGATCTTAGCAAGATGTATTTTCGTGATTTTTTTTATTTCTCGGAAAAATCTGCATGTGGTTCAAAAAAATCAGTTTTTGTAGGCTCAAAAATTGAACTTAAACCTTGATTTTCGGAGTCAAAATGTATGTTATTCAATTATTTTATTATGTAGGAGTCTATCAGCAATTTCCCGACAAACTTCGCAAAAACTCGAGAAATTAAAAATTACCCAATTGCGAAGAAAGTGCGGCCGAAGAAGATTCTTGAGAAAAAATTGATCGTCCGCCGTTGAGTAATTGTTACGCAACAAAATACGGTCAACATAATTTAATTGTTCCGTACCTGTAGGCATATTGATAATTGGGCTCGTTGTTGGTGGGAAACTGAAAGGCGCCTACTTCCGGGGAACAAGCTCAACTTTACAACCCCGTTGAAACTTGGCACTGGTTATGCGATTCTGGGAACGGCAAGCCGAAACAATACACGCTGATATGTAACGCTTCTTCTATCTCTGAAGAGCCGTCACCTGAAGACAAGATTTTTCCTGATCGGAGCCGAGTCGAGTCCAAAATCTGGTATGAACGATCTCAATTTTTTTTCTTCTCCAGGTGGTCGTATTACTTCTTTCTGCAGGTTGAGGGGGAGAATAACGAGACGACCTCTTCTCCATTTTTTCTTCTTTTTATTCCGCCGAGTACTTTCGCCCGTTCGGTCTTCTTGAGGGCATTATAGGACCAAGGGTACCTATGGCCTTTTGGTCCTATAATACGAACGGGTGAAAGTACTCGGCGGAATAAAAAGAAGAAAAAATGGAGAAGAGGTCGTCTCGTTATTCTCCCCCTCAACCTGCAGAAAGATCTCAATTTTTTTTTCGTTGTAGCTTTGTCGCATCGATCGTTCCTCGTTGTTGGGATTGAGGGGGAGAAACCCAAGGCGACTTGTTCTCCTGTTTTTTATTGTCGGCTTGCCAAGCACTGTCGCCCATTCGGGCATCATCAGGGCTTCGTAGCACCATCACAAGGTATCCACGGCCCCTGGATACCGCTGGGGCCGTGGATACCCCTGGATACCCTGGGGCCGTGGATACCTTGTGATGGTGCTACGATGCCCTGATGATGCCCGAATGGGCGAAAGTGCTTGGCAAGCCGACAATAAAAAACAGGAGAACAAGTCGCCTTGGTTTTCTCCCCCTCAACCCCAACAACGAGGATCTCAATTTTTCGTTTAAACCGACCTATTTCAACAATTTCATCTCCTGCTGAGGAACCTAGTGGAACGTGAGATGATTCCTTTTTCAAACCATCGAAGCAAGCCTTACGAGCATCGCAGGGAAATTCCTCGACAGAAAACCTGAACGGCCGTTCTTTATTCTTGTTTACGTTGGAGGCTCGCAACGCAAAAGTGAAATTCCGAACGTTGCTCTATTGACACACATGTGTCTCAACGAAGGTATTAATCGATGTTGTGACATTAAATCAGATGAGACCGGTCCAACAGGAACAGCTCCGCCGTTCGCGACGATTCTAATTACATCCCCGCCATTCGAGTCCAGTATACGCTGACTTCGATCCACTTAGATAATACGCTTGTGGGACTCCAAAAGGAAATTTGAATTTCGAAATTTTTCCCCAGACGGCCTCCGTTCAAGAGATGCTAAACCCGTCATTATGTCATTCAGAATTTTCGCAATGCTGAGCAGAACTTGCGTTAGATTCAGCTGTAACCGGAGTTGTGTTCAGTCGAATCGATTCCCGTATCGCATTCTCGAGGTGTTCATCACTCGCTCTCGCGGCAAATTTTCGACCAGTAGTAGAGAGACAGTTTTCGAGGAAAAATGACGTCACGTAGTTGATTCAAGCTTACTATATTTCCAGAAGGGGAAACCGGGGCACTACCCTTATATCCCTCCTTCTTGATATTTGAGACAGTAGAATATAAATATAGAGTTCCAAAAAAATATTAAAATAGAGCTGGTTTCCAGTCGACGTTGAGAAAAGTTCCTAATCGTTATGCTATCAAATTTTTCGTAGGTAAATCTAATGCTCTAACATCAGATAACTATGAAAATTAGTAGAGGGATGGAGGAGCTAGTATAAAAAAGAATTTTGATTCTAATTCAATGGAAACTTCTCGCTCAGTTCGTAATTCATTCGAATTAGAATAGGCTCTTTACCCAAATATTTGAGTGATCTAAAACAAAATCTGAAAAGATGGGCTATATTCCGGAAGCTTTGATGCTTGAAGCTTCGATTCTGAAACTTCATGAATAGAAAAAAGAAGATCAATTCTACGGGCCATATTTGAAAGATAATGATGCGTCTTCCACCCCTCGACCAAAGGGTGACAGAATGTGATTTAACACTGCAAATCCTTATAAACCATTGTAGTCGCTCCTAAAAAAACAAAGATCGAACCCTCTCAAAATCTGTTATTTTACGTTTCAAGGCATGTAGAATCATATTTTTGTACGTCCGCGTCAACACTTTCCTTAAAAAAAAAAAAAAAAAAAAAAAAAAAAAGTAAATAAAGAAAAGTAAAGTAAGTAAAGTAAGTAAAGAAAAGTAACAGCACAATTCTCGCCTGACAATGGCTCTATTCTTCAGCCAAATCGCTACCTCAATTTAAAGGGTATTTTTGAGTGCTTCATGGTTTATTGGACCGCGGTGTGATTGGTATCAATTTATACAGATTTTTGGCTGCTAAACCAAATAACGTGATCAAAAGGGGTTGATAGCTTTGGTGGTAGTCAATTTATTTCTGTAACATAGACGAGATTTTGAGAAATCTCAAGAGATGGTAAAACTTCAGACTTACTAGAGCTATAAAAAGACATTCTATACAGTCTATAATTTCCTGGCTCCGATTAATCGCCACCTTTGTATAGTGATACGACTTTGCCAACAAGAGAGCTGAAGGGAATTCGGAGGTTTTAATACGCAAGTTACAGTAGGTAGTGAAGAAGGGCGACTCTGAAGAGGCCTTTTTATTATATTAATAGAGATCCCATTAGAACCAGGGGAGGAGTTTGAAACCATTTTAGAGATGATGTTATCTAAATATAATTCAGTTATACAGGTTATAGCGAATGGAGAATCAAGGTTGAAGCCATACGACCTGAACGGGAGCCCAGAGAATTTTTGTGGTCGCAGCTTTACGTTTGTAGTCAACTTTTCTCCAACTGCCTAAAAACACGAATTTACGAAATTCGAAGCAACGCGATAGCGGACTGTATAAACATGGTATTATTTCTCATGAGTTCACAAGTTGATGGGCAGATTTCATTTCACCACCATAACTGAACGAGACGAGAAGTATAAAATTGAACTATATGACACCTAAGTTATTATTGCGTTGCATCATCCATGCTTTCAATTCAGATTAGTTCAATCTGTTTCCAAAATGAATAACAAAAGCCTTACCTCTTGGATAATATTCGCCGAAGAAAAACACGAACACCTACGGCCTTGTTACAGCCTACGCGCTGTCTTACAGAAATGATAGCTTAAAGACACCCATATGCCTGTTACGAACGACGAAGGAAACTATAAGTCACGATATTAATACAATAACTGCAGGTTTAATCCTTTTGTTCTCAGGGCGGCCGGCGAACGCCTTATATCTTAAAACCGAAGCATAATAATCTAAACTTCTACAAATGAAATCGGTCCCAAATTCTAAACGAATGAGGGCGTAAGGCCGACCAAGGGCAACCGGTGATGAAGTTGTATTTCGCTGCTCTTTCAAACCCAAAGAAGACGATTCCCCTTGATTTCGTGACATTTACAACGAGAAGCTCTGCTCTATCGGACGTAAGGTTAACGGGGTTTGATAATATGGGTCGTTTTCAGAAGTTAACGCCAAACAGAAACTGTTATGAAAAAGAAGACATTAAGTAGAACAGAATCCGGTGCTAGCTAACCTGCTCACCTATAACGGGAATGTAAATGAAAATATTGCCATGGTCTCATCTCGGAATTCCTATATCGAATTATTTTTATTATTCAATTATAAAACATTGTAATCGCTCAAGAAAAAAATGTCTAAACCCCCTTCAAAATTTGATGTTTTACCTTTCAAGGCATTTATAATCCGAATATCCAATAAAAAAATTCTGTCCGTCCGCCGTATGCCAACACTTTTCTGGCAAAACTATAAAAGTTAAATTCTTGAAATGTTCACCAAAAATCAATTTTGGCATGTCAATGGCTCATTTCTTTAGCCAAATCGCTACCTCAATTTGAAGGGTATTTTTAAGGGGTTTTGAGGGGGAGAAAATTCCTATTTTCCAACATTTTCCAGAAAAAGGTGTATTAAGTATAAGGTATCAAATTCTTAGAATATTTTAGAAATGATAGAAGCCCGATATTCAAAATCTATGCAGTTGAGCAGAATTTCTTGGTCACAAAATTGATCCGGTTGAGTGTATCTCAAGTCGAAAGATTTCAAACTATGGATATTGTATTCAAGTAGCCTTTAGTTCGATAATCACGCATAAACATGTCACGTAAAAAAAGTTCAAATTACATTTCTACGTCTATTTCTTGTAGGAATGGACGGTGTGGATCAAGGCGAGACAATTCACACCATGGTTTGATCTTCTAACGCCCGTTGTATTTGTCACAATATTCTTCGATCAAAAATCTGGAATAATCTGATTCGCTCTGTTTTTGTATCTATAAGCCCATCTTTTTCGTTATTGATGCTATATAAAACAAAATTATTATAAACAATGTAAGCTTTAATGATAGAATTTATATAAAAGAAATAATGTATACAGACAGTAATTGAAATATTACTAGGACGATTATTTAGTTGTCAATTAGTTGGTGGAGGGGGGGACGTGCCCCCTCGTGCGACGCCTATGGTCGTTTATAATCCTCATTTATCTCTCTCTAATCAACCTTTTTCTCCCAAGGCGTGATCTGTGTCGTCCAAAAATTATCAATCAGCTGCCTGGCAAATCTGTCGGCCGACCTGTCGCCGCTTTGTCGTCCATTCGAGACGTTTCTAGGAGAGCTCTTGATATTGTTGGTCTATTCGCTCGTTGGAGAAAATCGACCTGTCATCAGGCTTGCGGGATTCAAAGCGGCCGCTAGCACAAGGTAAATAGCCCACTTCGTAGCGGTAATAGGACACGCGCCTCTGGGAGTTGCCATTCTGGAGCTGGCGATGATTCGCGACGGTTTTTGGACGCTCATTCAATCTGAAGTAGCTACAGATCTGACTGACGGCCGGTTACGAGGCGTGAGCGGATTGTTGGCGTCAGTAAAACCTTGTTGGTTTAACAAAAACTGTCATCGGTCGTTCGAAACGTATTTCGCCGAGGCACTTGCTTTTCATAACTTCATTCGAGTTTCGCAAACATCTCTGTACCGCCTCAGAAGATTGAAAATATGGTGAACGAGTTTTTATAATGGAGACAAAAAAAATTTTCAAAAAAAATGAAAAATTTTCTTTTGTATAATCGAGGTCACAGTAATAAAAACTGTTCCATCATTATTAATATTCTCTACATCCACTGTCTTTACCCAATTTAATCAAAATCAAAATTATTCAATTTTTCACGAAAAACTCTAGGGGAAATTTACCAATTTATTGGGAAACCTTCCGATATTGATTTTTTACTCAACCCTCTAAACAAATAAAAAAGTAATGTCTTGCCAATAAATTTGTGTGATTTTTCAACATGGAAAAATTGCTAGTTGTAAAAAAAAAATCAGCTTTTGAGTTCACAAAAATTCAACTTTCGCCAAGAAAAATGTATGCTAAATTTAACGCTGAAATCGGATCTGTAGTGGACCCAACGGTAAATTGTCTACTATTAATATGGTTGTTTTTAATTTTTGGTGTGTCACTGCTTTCAATATAGAAAATTCATTACAATTACTAACAGGAGGTTCCTTTGATACACTTTTTTTTTATTAAGTAGAATTTGAACTTTAGGTGGAAAAGTTCAAAGTTCATTCTTATTGCCGGCCTTTGAACTTCAGCTGAAAATTTTCAAATTTTTTTTCATTCGATTTTGAAGGTTCAACTTGGGAAAAATATTTAGCCAAGTAAAGCTTGTTGATAAAATTGTTCATGCAATGTTTATTGAAGGAAACATAATTTATAAAAACATAATTTATTCGTCCGCAAAACGCCGTTGTCACTTTTCTGAGAAAACTATAATGGCGAAATTATTGTAATTTTCACCAAACATTATTCTTGGTCTGACAACAGCTCCATACTTTAACCAGTTCTCCTCAGTTTTAAGGGGTTTTGATGGGAATAAAATTCGCATTATCCAACGTTTTAATCAAAAGGTGTTATTGGCATCCATGTTATGGATTTTTGAACGCGGAATAGAATGTGACCAAAGCGGGGCCGATAGCTTTAATGGTTTTCTAGTTGCCCCTGCTTTTGTGTCGAATTTTCGAGATTTTCAGAAATTTGGCACACTGCTATAAATCGAGAATTTTCGCAGCTATAAAAATCGTCCTACTCGTCGTTCTAATAATCGTCAAACACTCTGCAGCTATACCAATCGGTGAATATTTTAAATTTTAATCAGATAACTAAGATAAAATAATAATTTATGAATAAATATTTTTTGCTGTCTTCCTATTAGCAAATATTTCCCCAACAATAAGTTAATTATAGATATTATACTAAACATAGTAACTGGCAATTTCTTGACTCATTAGCCGTACTCGCAGCTTTTGGTGGGTGGTTTGACATTTAGATGGTCGGTTTGCCGTATCGAGAGCTTTTCTGCACCGCATTCAGTGGGTTTGGCTTTGTACGTTGAATACGCCCGTCGACGACCTTCGAGAAAGAGCTTTTAAAGGCGGAGCCGGCCAATTCGGTTCGACCTTTGGCTCACTGACACGCAAAAACGGTTCTTGGTGCAAGGTTATCGTTAAAGGTGAACTTATCCGTATCCGCTTAAGTATTACCGATTGATCTGTCACCCGCAAAGACTCGGAGCTGGCTGAAAAAGAATACTGAATGGAGGTAATTTGCATGTGTAAAGAAACAATTTGGCCCACCTCTGTTGGCAATATTTTGAGGAAACTACTCAAAAAAAAAAAAAAAAAAAAAAAAAAAAAAAAAAAAAAAAAAAAAAAAAAAAAAAAAAAAAAAAAAAAAAAAAAAAACCGGGAGAGGAAACGTAGAAAAGAACAATTTTCAAGGGCGGTTAGAAATGTATTTGAGCGATTACGAGGGTTTGTAAAATAAATCTAAGAACGGTCGGGTGAAATTTGAAAACGGCTATCACATCGAAGGGCCTCAGTAAATCTGTGTTGTTTATGGTAGAAAGTCGGCGGCGTTGCAATTTCTTCGAGTCTTTTGCGAGTCAACATTAACTATACTTGATTTTTGTTGGTCATCAGTTTCATAGCCTCGAGCTACATGATTGTACATGTGCTATATGACGAGGTAGTTCGAGTTCTGTATTATCATCGGTTGGGAATTCTACGGAAGCTATGTGAAAATTCGAATTTTCTATTAAATTAGTGCGAAAATGAACCAACAGATACATGATGTAAAACAAGTTTTTAATTTTTTTTTTTCTTTTAAGAATAAATATCTAAACATTTTAAGCTCTGGAAATGTTTATTTTTGCATACGGATGAAGCCCAGTTTACCGTTTAATCGCAAGGAAAATCAGGTTACACGTGAGTTGGAAGATCACTCGCGAAAACATAACCTGAATTTATTTTTCTCGCTAAAATTTCTCCCGAGAGTCAAGGAAGTTCCGTCTTGGAATTTGAGTTTCAGTGCCCAATAACTCACCGTAACAGCTCGTCAGCTTTTCAATCCAATGCCTCGTAATTACTTCGATCGTCCATCATTCGAATCAGCCGAACGGGCAATCACGCGTTTTGTGCCTGGCTCAATAGTGAAGATTTATTGACGAACGTTTCTAATTCCATTATTAAGTCCACCATCTTTGGATTCTATCGGATCAAGGGGCAATATTTCGTATCAAAATATTACGGATTCATAACAGCGGTCATAAAAAAATGCCAGTTAATGGTGCGTTTCTCAATTAAAATAATTCGACTCGGGGATGAGGTTGAGACGCAATCAGCGACGTTATCTCATTTTGAATTTTTATACTCTGGCGCTTTCGCCATTCAAGGCCTCTTCAGGAAACATCTTCTTTATAAAAAACAATTTAAAGAATATTTAAAGAAGATGTTTCCTGAAGAGGCAGTAGTTCTACAAACTGCATACAGGAAATATTAAAAAAAAATTATAAAGAAGATTTTTCCTGAAGAGGCCTTGAATGGCGAAAGCGCTAGAAGTACCTATAAAAATTCAAAATGAGATAACGTTGCTGATCCAACTTCATCCCCACGTCGAATCAAATGGATATGCGACCAATTATAACGAATTAAAATAATGATCCTATTTCAGTAAACGCAGGGCGTTTCGATAAAATTAAAAAATCAAATCGGACCGTATAACGTAGAGCTAGCAATGGTTTTAAAATTCTTCGAAATTCAGCGTTCCAATTATTTTCGACACCGAGGAAAGGACATTACTCGAAAGAAAAGCTCCCTAAGAGCCGAATTTTCCTGAACTTGCGATGACTCATAAAACTGGCAATGGCGAGAAAGCTACTGGCCTTGGACGATGAGCTGTAAAAAGTGTGACCTTTGCGGTTTGAACTTTACTCGAACGAACGCCCTCCAGACTCGGTCGAATCAGGATCAACACTCCTTTTGAGAATATTGGACCAACGCCGTGGAAGGCGGTAAACAAATGATTGAACGCGTTGCAAAAAGGACAAGGCTATTCCAGGAAGGAAGGATGTCGATTTTGCAAGAAAGATGAAATCGTCGAATTTGTGAGGACGAAAAATTTTACATCCATTTTTACATAGTAAATGGAAGTGTTGCGATCGTCTTTGAAGTCGAATTCGGAACCGAGGTCCTGTTGGAAGAAATTTTTATACTTCTTTTCCTTCTCGTCGCATTTCTTGATGTCCGGGGGTTGTGAGGAGGAGAAAAACCAGGCGACTTATAAAGGCCAGCTAATAAAGAATTGGAGAATAAGTCGCCTGGTTCTTCTCCACCTCACAACCCCCGGAAATTTTTATAGTACCTACTATAATACTCAGACTCACTTTCTAAACCTGTGTGTCCGTCCGTCTGCCTGTGGTCAAAAAGTAAAATAAATCGCCATATTTCTCTGAAAAAAATTTCCATTGTAGGATAATTTGCAGCGTTTTTAATTTTATTTTCGGTGAAAATTTCAAGAGACGCAGAGCGTTCAGAATTGTGCCGTGAATTGTGAATTCACTTCTCAATAATGGTCGACTAGATACAGACTTGTATGTGACCTATTTATATTATCCTAACCAGGTTTTCCTCACTTTCTACCACAAAAGTCAACATCTTGGAGAAACCTTGATTCTTCGGATCTGCGACCTTCGAATTTTCCGAATACCCTCGCGCACGGAATCGCATCTAAATCGCGTGACATTAGTTCAGCTCACTTTCAAGGTGACTCGATGAGAACTAGTTTAAAAATCTGCACTCGACAAAAATCATCCTCGCACGAAAGAAAATGCCAAGTACGTTTGAACAGAATCTAATGAAACTGAAAGAGACATTTGAGCGAAGAGCTTTGCATTCTGCGCATTGAACTTTCTTCTTTGGCGAAAGTAATTATTCGCTTGGCGAAGCCAGCAAGTTCTTCGTTCGCAAATACATTCCTAATTCCACAGCCGAAACTCTTTTCGATCCGGTGGTTTGAATTTCAAATGGTTTCCTCCACTTCAAAAATGTTGAAAATTATCATTTCACCGATTTCCCAATTTCACGTTAGAACCTGCACTGGAAAGAGGTCGCTGCGAGTCCTCGAAAATGTCAAGTAAATAGGTCGGTAATAAAATTATATCAAAATATATATTTGACTCTGGACGTTGATGATTTTTTTTCATTTCGAACGTGGTACTTAATTTATCTTATCACTAGGCAAAAAAAAAATTCTTTTCTAAGACTTAATTTTTTAGTAGATCAATTGTACAAATCGTGCTACTGTAAAATTCTTGAAGGCGAATACTCGTTTATGCTGAACCTCGTTTTGAGTTCCTAAATCTTTTTCAGGTTTCTCACGGTTTTTTTTAGGTGAATTCTCCTACAAACAAATCCGTCGGACATCTGATGAAATTTCTCGATCAATCTAAAAACGCTTGCAAATTACTGTACATCCGGGAAAAAGTTAGCGTTCGTTTTATTCCGAAGTTACCGCTGTCGGTTGACTAAGAGGCTGTGGCTCCATGGTTCGCTGGTCGCACGCAAGAAAGTTTACTGGCGGCTCAAATGAACTGATTTGCGATTATATAAAGCTCCGTACGCTTAGTAAACGTAACGTTGTATCGCCGTATCAAAGCCACGTTTCGACGTGATTAGAGCGTCAGCAGCTTTAATCAGTTATATTAATAAGAATGTCTACGTTTTTGTTTTGTCGCATCGATCATTCTTCGTTGTTGAGATTGAGGGGGAAAACCATGGCGACTTGTTCTCCTGGTTTTTTTATTTTATTATTTATTATTATGGGACGGGGATACCTTGTAATGGAACTACGAAGCCCTGATGATGCCCGAAGAGGCAAAAGTGCTTGGCAGGCTAATAATAAAAACACACATACAGGCGCACATTTCTACAGGCCTAGTTTCTACAGGCCTTTTATATCCATCAATTAATTTATGGGAATGTTTTTTTTCTTTCACCTCAATATTAATAGTAAACCATAAAACATATAGTTACTAAAATTTTTTGTCCTACGTTTGAAAGCATGTAGAAACCGAATATGCAAAAAAAAAAATACAAATAAAAATAAGAAAAATTGGGTTGATTTGGGCAGACTTTTTCTCAAGTCCACTTGTTTTGTTGTTTTGGTATCTGAAGTGTTTTGGTCAAAAATTTTCTAACCTAAATTTTCTAAATCTTTTCTCAACTAAAAACTAAATCGGTAACTAAGGGCAAAGTCCTTGGTAACTATAGTCATTTAAAATATTTTATTTTCCCAATTAGTTAATTTAAAGTAAAATTCATTGCCCAAAGAATACAGCTAAAGAAAGTGTTTGACGCGCTTTCCTGAGTGTATAGAACGATTTTTATAGCTCCACAAACGATCAAGTTATAACGGATTTTTTTAAATTGGAATCCGGATTCTACATGCATTGAAACGTAAAACGTCACATTTTGAATGGGTTAGACCTTTTGTTTATTATTCAATAATAAACCATTGTACATAATCGCCCATAAAAAATTTTTTTCTAACCCCCACTAAAAATTTAATTTTTTATATTTCAAAGTAATGTAGAATCCGAAAATTCAATTATAAAAAATCTGTCCGCCCGCCGTCATCACAAACGATTAAGAAGGTGAATTTTTGACCTGAAAACGGCTCATTTCTGTAGCCAAGGTTTTTGAAACACAGATGTCTTTGAATTTACATAGATTTTTGACACTGAACCGAATGCTATCGCAGTTTGTATGTGAATTTTTTTAGATTTCGAGATATTTGGCAAGAAGGTATAAATCGATCATTTGTAGAACTATAAAAATCGTTCAAGACTCGTTGGAAACTCGTCAAACATTCTCTTTAGTGTATCGTTCGGCAGTTACTTTCGCTTTAAATTACGTAATTGAGGAAAATTGATGATAGTTGCGTTCGCAAGAGTTAATGTCACGTACTATAACAATCGGACGGTCTTTCCAAATCATGATGGAAGCAGAGAAATAATAAACTACTGTGCAATCATTTGCACCGTTTTATTTGTAATAGTGCAGAACGCATAAATCTGCATGAACGCTGTAGATTTAAAATATTTATTGTACGCGCAAAAAAGACTGCGAAAATATTATGAACACACTTTCGCAAAATTCATACTTTTTTCCTTTTTAGTAAGGTCATATTGAGGATTTAGCAAACAGAGCTATGCGGGCCCTGGGCTTCGTGAGGCGGTGTACCAGAGAATTCACTAGTGTCGCGGCTATCTCGACGGTGTACAGGGCTCTGGTCCTCCCGATATTGGAGTATGCGTCGACTGTCTGGTCGCCGATGTACTCCGTTCATAAGTATCGGCTCGAGAGGGTGCAAAATAAGTTTTTGCGATACATCGCTTTTAAGATGGGCACTCCTTCGGCGGACGTCGATTACCAGCCACTGCTTCGGAGGTGTCACTTGGGCACGCTTGAGAGTCGACGATGCTTGGCTGATCTTGCCATGCTGTACAAGCTCCTCAACGGCGACATCGATTGTCCAGCCCTCTCAGAGATTGGCATCCTTGTACCGCGCCGGTCGTCTCGCGCGCCGCAACTTTTTTTCGTGCCTTTCTGCCCTACAAATTATCAGAGGAACCGCCCGCTTTGTAGACTTCCCCGAAGCGCGAATCTGTTTTTGGCGTTGAATCCCGAGTTCGACTTCTTCCACTCAACCTTGTCGTCACTTAAAAGGACTACTAAAACGTTCTCCACTTATTTATTATTGAAAATTGTGTCAAAATGAGTTATATTATTTTTATTTATTATTATTTTTTTTTTAAATATTTTCAAATGTAATTGGGCTTGCCCGTAAATAAACAAATAAACAATAAACAAGAGTGGCGATTGAGAAGATGTTGACAGCTTAATTGGTTGTGTCACCTGAACGGTGTGAGTTATAATTTGAATAATAACGGAAAACTCGCGTTCGGTAAAACTCTCTATCGTTTTTTAATTCACACGTTTTTGTCTGCGTTTCGTTTCTCCTGAAATTAGATAACTAGCGGCGAGACTGATTGAAACGAAATATATTTCTCACGTCTTTCTTCACAACTGTGGATTAATCGAGAAAGTGCAATATCTCAACTGGATCTTTTTTATAACCGAGTCGGTATTCGAAATAAAAGCGCGATTGTTGAGTTTTTTCTCAGTTCGGTCAATTAGTTAAGTGCGTTTCACTTTTTCCATTGATCCAGAAATACTTTCGTCGGTTTGTTTCTTCATATTCTCGACGTTCGTTGCTACGAGAAAATTTTAAGTTCAATATTTGACAGCGACATGAACGATGGGCTCCATTCGGATAATAGATATCTGGTTAGTTATTTTCTCATCAAAGTGCAATATATAGAAGTGCGAAAATGCGTGTAAAACAGGGCCATAACAATTTCTACAGCACATTTCACTCAAACTGGATAAATAGGGCGGAAATTGACGAAGTGATACTTGTTCAGAAAGTATTTCTGAGTACCTATAGTACTAAAAATATCTTCCCAACTCATCTCTGTTCCGAATTCGACTTTTCATACGATAATACTGCCGTTTACTACGTAAAAATGGAAGTAGAAATCAATCATTTCAGAGGCAATTCATTTTAGTGAAGATTTAAATTATTGGTGAGGAAATTTCATAATGAAAGTAATCGATGAAATCGCTTCTGATAATTCCAACTTTATTGTAAATCAGTCTTGAGAAAAAAGACCAAGGACGAGTGAGATGAAATCAATCGAAAGAAAAACGCCGAATTGTCAACTGCTTCTATACAAACGGAATATTTACAATTTCACTTTTCAGTCAATAGAGCGGATGAAAATTCAAAAAGCGTAAATTCTAAGATGATAATGGTTCTAATATTCGGCAGAATTCTAATACGAGGAAAAACTGATGTCAACGTTAGCACCGGCGCCTCCTGCGGGTAGAGCGTAGTCCTTGGCGAGCTGGTCTAGGAGTCCACCTATAAGAAACGGTCAATTTAAAATATAAATTAGTCGGAGGTGAAATGAATCATCCGAACCAACGGACCATCAGCGGGATAGGATCATTCGTTTTCACGAGACAAGGATAAGTTTCATGACATGAGTTCTGAAGTTTCCGACATTTCGCTCCATCGTTCAATAATTCAATTCCATTCAATAAACCCAAGAAAAACATTTCTGAATCCGAATAAAAATTCGATGTTTTACACACGAAGGTATGGAAAATCCGAATATCCAAGAAAAACGCTTCAAAAGATATCTATTATCAAAAGGTTTATTATTCCTTTGCTTTATGAATTAAGACTGTTCCGAACGTTTGTGAACATTTCCGCCTGATAACAGAATTATGTGGAGAAACTCGTTCTAGCAACAATCGTAACTTTGATTATTTTCATTTCTCTTGATTATCTAATTAAAGGATAAGTTATTAGTTTAACGATGCCGCTTAAGGGAATGTTTGACGAGCATTTCATCAAGTAAGGAACAATTTTTAATTTCCCAATTTCCCAAATTTTCAAAAATCTCAAAAATTCGACGAAAAAATGCGATAACTACGGAACCATTAAAGCTATCAATACCGCTATGGTGCCATTTGACTAAAAAAAATCTATATAAATTAATATAAAACACACCTATATTTGAAAAACATTGGAAATTATACGCATTTTCTCCCTTTTCAAACCTACGAAAATTCCCTAATGATTGAAGTAGCGATTTGGTTAAGGATTGAGCCATTGTCATACTACTTGATTTGGGGTGAAAATTTCAATAGTTTTGCTGGTATAGTTTCATCAGAAAAGAGTTGACGAGGAGACTATCAACTTGTAATAGTTAGATCCCAAACATTCGTAAACGTTCCAACGAGTGTAAAACGATTTTTATCGCTCCGAAAATTCTAGGGTTAACTATCAAGCAGAATTTTTGAAAAATTTAGACATTTCCAGAGAAAAGCTGCGATATAACTCGAGAACCAATAAGTACGGTTGACTATTGACTCCGTTATGATCTCATCCGGTTCAACGTTCAGAAATCTAAATAAATCTAAATCAATCACACATTTGTCTAAAAACAACCCCTCCCCTTAAAACCCCTTTCAAATACCATCAAAATTGAGATACCGGTTTGATTTCTTATAAAAATTTCATGTACCTATGTAACTTTTTATATTATTATTTTTTTTATAAGTGTACCTATGTGGTATTTTTTTCTTGGATATTTTGATTTAACGTACGTTGAAGCGTAAAACATCAAATTTTGAGGGGGTTGGAAAATTCGTTTTTGTGAGAGAATTCAAAGGATTCTTACGAATAACCAGAATCTAATTCTATTAATTACATTCAAGAAACTTACTTCCACCGTGTGACCTTCCCGCCTGCGACCGTTGCGGGACAGGAAGGCGAGCTGGAGCTGGCCTCGGCGGAGCTTGATGTTCTTCGTATACGGGGGCGGGAATTGCTCCTGGCACTTGAGGGCGGCGAGGAGGAGCTGGTCCGAAGTTTGCGGGGGCGGGTTGAGATCCTGCAACAGGGGCGGCAAAGGCGGGCCTTGGAGGAGCAGGAGCCGGCGCTGAGTTTCTGAAGTGTTGTTCGAACGAGTCGAACGAAGGAACGGCTGGCCTGGAGAGTAAAAAAAGCATGAAACGGGGTCAACCGCCACAGTAAATTGTAATTTTGACTATTTGAGTCAGACATAGAGGAATTTTGAGTAACACATAGTTCTTCCATTTTATATTTATATTATTTTCATAAATTCTTCCATTTTATATTTATATTATTTTCATAAATTCTTCCATTTTATATTTATATTATTTTCATAAATTCTTCCATTTTATATTTATATTATTTTCATAAATTCTTCCATTTTATATTTATATTATTTTCATAAATTCTTCCATTTTATATTTATATTATTTTCATAAATTCTTCCATTTTATATTTATATTATTTTCATAAATTCATCCATTTTATATTTATACTAGGGGCTGAGCGCCCCTGGTGGCTTCGCCGCCCAGCCCTCTGTCGGGACGCTCTGCCGAAAGATAGGTAATTTAACTGTCCACATTTTCCCCATGTAATGTACCTATCCATTTTTCAACCGTTTATGCGTTATTCTACAATATTGCTGGAATATACACGAAAAGATCACGTATTTCAACTTTAAACGTTCTTTTCATCTATTTAGTGCGAAAAAAAACAAAGAATGAAGCATATATTATTGATATACACATCATCAACTATCATTATGCTGAATTTGAGCGAAATCGATTACAAAAAATGTTTCACGAAAAATCCAAGGGGGACCCCTGCGATTTTTTTAACCGATCAGTTAACGATTTTTTACTTCTCTCTCAAAAGAGATAAAAATCTGAAATTTTCAGGATAGTTGTATCTTATCAAGATGTATTTATGTGATTTTTTTCGATTCTCGAAAAAATCCACAAAAGGTCCAAAAAAATCGGTTTTTGAAAGCTCGAAAATCGACCTTTAACCGTGCTTTTCGGGGTCAAAATTAATTTGAATCAATTGTTTTATTATGCAGGAGTCTTCATTTAAACGCCCTTCACACGTACATAGCAAAAAAATTGGTGAAAAAAATTCAAACAGCCCCACAGAAATTATTTTCCGTAAATCGAGTTTTTCACCGGCCGAAATATCGAGCGGTAAGGGTGAAAAATGAAATGTTCGTTTTCAAGAATTTGAAAGCTATTCTTATAGGAAATTGAATGCTCAATCCGAACTTGACGTCCAAACAACGGAAATTTGACGACAACTTTTCGATTTTCCCAGTTTCAGTACTGAAGCGTTGTAACGTTTTTCAACTTTGAAAAATCGTTTCAAATACTTACAGTACTGTTCAATTTTAATTAATTGACGATTCCTACAGGAAATTAGACGTAGAATTCGAATTTGAAGGGAAAACAATCAAATTCTAATAATAAAATATGTAAATAATATTTTTAGAATTTATTTCGGGTTTTCTCATTTTTGTAATTAAACTTTGGAATTTTTGATTCTTACTACGCTTACTCTTACTACGATTGAACTTTGGAATTTTTTGGAATGAGTTGATTTTTACTACGCTCTTTGAGGCCAACTCATACTTAAGTATGAGTATAAGTATAAGTACTAATTATGAGTACAAGTACGAGTATGAGTATAAGTACTAATTAGTACTGCGTGATCTATACACAGTACTTTTTTGTCTTCTGCATTCACAAAGCTTGCAAATCAAGTCAAAGCAGGTGTTCGCTACGGGGAACGATCCGATAAATTCGAGATTTTGAGAGCGGACTGTATTATTAATAAAAACGGAACAAGTTACTTGAATACGATAAGGAATGCACAAAAATGGAAAACTGTGTGTATCAATAGGCAACGCGAAACTGAAACAGCGTCGAGTAGTCAGCTGTTTATCTTTTTAACCGAGTAGCCGTCTACTTGGCAACGGTAACTCCACCAGCGTAGTTTCCCTCTGCGTCCAATTTGAAGCCAAAGAACAATACGACTCAACATAAGCCCCCCTCCTTGATAAGCTATACCTAGCTTTCAACTAGTTGGCAAAGCACGGCTGCGAATCAGCTGCTAGTTCTCATCTTGTGGAGTTTGGCTGTTGTTTTCGCTTGTGTTATCTTGATCCTCTTGTTCGGGGAGTGGACACAATTTAACGATAGGCCGCTTCAAGAGTCCACGTGAAGTCTTTACATCTGCAACACGAATAAGGCCATCCGCGCCTGGATACGTTTGCACGATTCTGCCGAGACACCACTTCGCTGGCGGTAAGTTTTCTTCCTTGACCAGGACGAGCCGATTGAGCTGCAGATTAGGGGCTTGTCCCTTCCACTTTGCTCGTGATTGAAGAGATGACAGATACTCTTGTGACCACCTTTTCCAAAAATGTTGGTACATTTGCTGCAGCCGTCGCCATCTGTTGAGAAGTCCACCTTGATAATCCGTCAAATCTTGTTCCACCAGAGCAGTAAGTGCATCACCGATGAGGAAATGTCCGGGGGTAAGTGCGTTTAAATCAAGGGGATCGTTAGACAAGGGTATGAGGGGACGGGAATTTAAGCACGCTTCAATCATAGCACAGAATGTTGCCATCTCCTCAAAAGTTAAGCTAGCATCACCTACAGTACGCTTCAGATGGTATTTCAGAGATTTTATTGCTGACTCCCACAGTCCACCAAAGTGGGGCGCTCGAGGAGGTATGAAATTCCATGTAATGGCCTCCTTTGAGATGTACTGTGTCAACGAGTCATCCTTGAGCGCAGTTATGATACTTCGATTTAATTCGCGAGCAGCTCCAACCAAGTTTGTGCCATTATCGGAGTACATATTCACTGATTTACCACGTCGAGCATAGAACCTTTTCAAGCAATTGATAAAGGACGCTGTGGCCAAATCTCCCACAACTTCGATATGGACTGCCCTTGTCGCCAGGCATATGAAAACTGCTAGGTAGCCCTTTGTGGTTTTAGCGTTGCGCAGTTTACTACTTTTTATAGCGAACGGCCCACAGAAATCAACGCCCGCGTTTGTAAACGGTCGTGATATTTGAACTCTCTGAGAAGGCAAATCTCCCATAATCTGGGAGGCAGTCTTGGGATTGCTGCGGAAACATGTCACGCACTGACGAAACACTTGTCTGGCAATTGCCTTAATGCGCAAGGGCCAGAATCTTTGGCGGATTGATGCTATTAGTAGTTGCGGTCCTGCATGGAAGTGTCTTTTGTGCATAGAGTCTACTAGTAAGTAGGTAAACTTGTGGTTAGAGGGTAAGATAATTTGATGTTTAGCGTCAAAACTTAAATCAGCATGAGCTAGTCTTCCGCCGACACGAATTAATCCGTCCTTGCAAAGGAAGGGATTCAGAGAACTCAACTTGCTGCTAGTTGGTATCTTCTGCTGCCTTGATAATTTGAATAGCTCAATTTGAAAAGTTTCCGATTGTATCAATCTGATGATTAGATGAAGACTACGATCCCGTTCCTTGGCTGAAACCGATCCATGGCAAAACGGCTTCCGAAGGACTCGGTCTACAAATCGCAAAACGTAAGAGAAAGTATTGACCAATTTATCCAAACTTGAAAATCGTTCAAAGTTAATGATTGGAGCTAAAGCAGATGTCACAAGAACTATGTTCTGTCTGGTTTCAGGTACATTCTTGGGCAAGGAAGTTTGAGAAGGCCAGAGGTCTGATGAGGAGTGGAGCCAATGAGGTCCATTCCACCAAAGATGCGATTCAGATATTTCAGATGGGCTCATTCCTCTTGATAGAAGATCACTCGGATTATCAATACTCGGAACGTGATGCCAAGTACAATCCTTTGTTAGGTCATGAATTTCTGATACTCTGTGGCTTACAAAGGTTTTCCAATTGGTCGATGGTTGGCTGATCCACGCTAATGCGACAGTTGAATCACACCAAAGATGGCACGTAAAGGATTTGAGAGCCAAAGCCTTCACACACTTTGCTATCAATCGAGATAACAGTAACGCCCCACATAACTCCAATCTTGGAATAGTGAGCGTTTTCAAAGGAGCAACACGAGATTTGGAGCAAATCAAGTAAACCTTAGGAGATTCGTCACTGCCTTGACTCTTGAGATACACTGAAGCACCATAACCACTTTCAGAAGCATCGCAGAACCCATGAAGCTCTAAAATGTTGGCACCTGTCACAATTACGCACCTTGGAACGTCGATCTGTGAGAGTAGATTCAATTGCTCCCTGAAACTTATCCAATCCTGTGAGTTTTTAGCATCCAATTGTGTGTCCCACTCAATGTTTAATTTCCAAAGTCTCTGCATGAAAAGCTTAGCCTGGAAATTTACTGGCCCGAGAAGTCCAAGAGGGTCAAATATAGATGAAATTTCAGAGAGAACTAAACGCTTGGTGATTTTAGTTTCTGATGATGTACTGATAGTATACTTGAAAACATCTCCTGTAGGATTCCACCAGATTCCAAGCGTTTTGATCGCAACCTGTTTTTCAGCTGTTAGTTCATACTTTGCCTCCCGTTCGCTTTCTGGTATCGAGTCCAATAGCTCTGCGCGGTTTGCACACCATTTGTGTAATTCAAATTTCCCTGTTTGCAAAATTTGAATGATTTGTCGTTGCATTAGTTTCGCTTCATCCAGACTATCAGATCCAGTCAAAAGATCATCTACGTAAAAATCGCAGGCGATAGCAGCTGCTCCCAATGGCTGGGCATGCTGATATTCCAACGATAACTCCTGGAGACATCTGGTGGCTAAATAGGAGGCCGGAGCAGTCCCGTACGTGAGTGTCTTCAGGTTGAAAACTTGTAATTTATCGTTGGTATTTTCACGCCAAAATATCCTTTGCAAGTTGCGCTGCTCCGGCGTAACATTGACTTGGCGGTACATTTTTTTTACATCTGCAGTCATTACAAACTGATGTTTGCGAAACCGCATCACAATTGACATTAAATCCTGCTGAATAACTGGACCGACCATCAAGACATCATTCAGGGAGTATCCTGATGTGGATTTACACGAAGCGTCAAAAACTACTCGGAGTTTCGTAGTTGAACTGGCTTCTTTCAAAACCGCATGGTGTGGTAAATAACAAGAGCGAATAGCTTCATCTGACTGCAAATTGAGTTCCATGTGGCCAAGCTGTTTGTATTCATTCATAAATGCTATGTACCTCGCTTTCAATTCAGGCATTTTATCCAACTTCCTTTCCAAATTCAAAAATCTTCGAAGAGCAATGTCCTTTGTTTCCCCGAGTTTAGGATAATGCGAGTTCGTGGGCAAATTGACTTCAAATCGCCCGCATTCGTCTCGCCTTGTGGTCTGCTTAAATGTCAACTCACAACCACGGTCATCAGGATTCATTCTGTGATGAGCATCGACTTCTTCAAGTTCCCAGAATTGCCGCATTTGTCGTTCTAAGTTGAGATGGCATGTGACGATAACTCCACTGTGGTAAGACGTCTGAGTTGTTGTTGACGTTACCTTTCCTGAGACGACCCACCCGAACGTAGATGAGCGAAGTGAGGGAAGACCTGGTCCCAAAGACAGTTGGTTATTTCCAATGATGCTGAAGAACTCACCTGCACCCACTAAAATGTCAATCTGTGAAGCCTTGAAAAATGATGGATCGGCTAACTCAACGTGGGGAGGCATGTTCCATGATGAAGTATCAATGTCTGAAGTTGGAAGATCGAGGGTAATTTTGGAAACGACCAAGCAGTCAAGGCTAGTCGAATATCGTCCATCTCTTGAAACAATGGCACAGATGAGACTCTTGTTGCCTTTCGTTTGTAGTCCACTGATTCCACTTATTGTTGAGGTCGTTTTATTACACTTAAGCCCGAGATATTGTGACATTCTTTCAGTAATGAGGTTGACTTGCGATCCACTGTCAAGGAGTACTCGGCACTTGACAAGCCTTCCATGTGCATCAACGACGTTCACGACCGCAGTGGACAGCAATACAGTGTACGCTGGCTCACCTGAATTTGTGCTGTGATTTGTGACTCGCAAATTAGAGGCCTCGGCATTATCCTTGCCATCTGAAACTGCATACAAACTCTTCCTCACCAGGATATCTTCATGGAGTAAAGTATTATGCTTTGCTGAACATTTCCTGCAGTGTCCTCTAGGACATTTCTCGCTTGTGTGATCGATATCTTGGTTCAAGCAGTTTGAGCATATTTTAGCTTTCAAGACTAAACCTTTCCTCTCCTCTATGCTTGAAGCCAGGAATTTTCGGCAATTGAAGGCTTTGTGGGGTAAATCACAAAATGGGCAACTGCACTGTACTGTATTGTTGGGAGCCTCAGTATGCACATAGGTTGCATGACTAACACGATGCCTTGAAGGAAATTGGTTGTAAGTTACCTTTGCATTTTTTTCACTTTCCAATGCTTCTAGTACTAGGGCTCTAGTTTGTAGAAATTCGAGGAACGTTTGCAAAGTTGGAAGAGTGTTTTTGTCACACTGCCCTTCCCAGTCTCGAAGACTGTTCAAATCCAATTTTTGCGAGAGGTAGAAAACGAAGGGAACGTCCCATTGCTCAACAGGGAGCCCTAAGGATTCTAAAGCTCTCATATGTTTTGAAGTTGTATCGCACAGCGTACGAAGTTTTGAGGACGATTCCCGCTCAATCTTATCACAGTCAAATATAGACTTGAGGTGGCGAGCTACAACCAAGCGCTTGTTGTCAAAACGTTGGTTTAAAAGTTCCCATGCCTTTGCGTAGTTTTTAGCTGATGTTTCGAGCGCGGAAATGAACTCCAGCGCATCACCCTTGAGACAGGACTTGAGGTAGCAAAATTTTTGAATGCCATCTAAATCGCCTCTTTTGCCGATGAGCGATTCGAACTGGTCCTTGAATGACTGAAATTCTTCATAGTTACCGAAATACGTGGGCAAGGATATTTGTGGAAGCTTCACTAAATCATGATATTTAGGGACATCGTCGTGGTAAGAAACCGAGTCGTTTCGAGTGGCGCAATAATTATTGTCGTCAGTTACGTTCCTTGCAACGGATTTTTTAGACGCGATCAGTGTTTGCGCGCGTGTCGTTATCAAATAAAATGAATTTTCAAACTGTTCTAATTCGGAAAAATCATCTGACTGTTCGAACTGATTTATATCAAATTGCGTGTTTTCGAATTCCCGAAGAGTTTCATGTATCCGTTCTAGACGGATAATGACTTCATCCACATTACAACCATCAGAATTCAAGTAATTACTGAATCGAGTTAATTGCCCCTTAATATGGGCACGTCGTCGTTTCAAATTTTTTATTTGCTCTTCTGACATGATTGGTCAATGATTTTTCGTAATGGCTGAAGCGTGCTATCGAATAAGTAGGACGGAACTAATAAGTTCGGCAAAAAATTAGTTGATATGGAAAAGATAAACGGAAATGATGGAGATTATTGTGGGCGGACGCAAGAGAAATGAAAGGGGAAAATTACGCACTTACCCTATGAACAATCCGATTTGTGAACGAAAATTGTGGCTGCCGTTTGTACTCATCGACAGTTGCTTGTGAAATCGATTTTAGATCGCTGATGAATATCCGAGCTCGCTAGGACCAATTGTTCGCTACGGGGAACGATCCGATAAATTGGAGATTTTGAGAGCGGACTGTATTATTAATAAAAACGGAACAAGTTACTTGAATACGATAAGGAATGCACAAAAATGGAAAACTGTGTGTATCAATAGGCAACGCGAAACTGAAACAGCGTCGAGTAGTCAGCTGTTTATCTTTTTAACCGAGTAGCCGTCTACTTGGCAACGGTAACTCCACCAGCGTAGTTTCCCTCTGCGTCCAATTTGAAGCCAAAGACCAATACGACTCAACAGCAGGTATCAAAAACGAGGGAACTTACTTGGCCCTAACTGGAACAGGAGCGAACACAGGTCTCTGAGGTTGAGGAGCTGGCTGTTCGTACTGTTCTTCGTTGTAATCCTGTTCGTATTGGACGGGAATGGGAGCAGGCCTGTGTACAGCTTTGGGAGACGATTTTGGTCTTTGTGCAGGCCTGGATTGTTGAGGCTCGTCGTAATCCTCGACAATTTTGTTTCCTGAGATTTACGTTATCGAATTAAAAATCACCTTACTTGGACAAAAGTCAAGATATCAATCTTGAAAGGTAAGTAAAATTGTATAAGTAGTATTAATTTGAGTAGGTAAATTAATTCAAGCTATTCCAGTTGGATAATTTGCCAAAAATAAAAAATAAATATATTATACATATAACTTAAAAAAATAATCAATTCGAAATAAATTTTAATGAATGATAAGAAACGTTTTCGCATTATGAAAAGCATAAATGAATAATATGCTCAATTGAGTGAATCAGAAAGTCTTAACTAAAGGGAAATGTCTTGACAAGCATTTCCTTAAACATGATGGGATAGGGATTGACGAATTTATTTAATTTCATGGTTCTAGAGACTGAATATTCAAATACTTGCCGTTCTTGTCAGTAGTTTCGTCAACCAACGTTGGAGGGGCGACAGTTATACCTTCTCCAGCAGGCATGAATCCGTACCTGAACAATTGATAAATTATAATCATAGTTAAGTAAGCAGAGGATTGTGAAAACAAAAGGTGGGTAAAGTTGCTTTTGGTAGAGTTTCGATGATTATTTTTTCTTAGTTTATTTGATGTCAAATAAAAAAGATGAATAATTAATTAATAAAACTATTTATAAAATAATTTGTACTTCAATGTCTCTAGTACATCATAGGTAATGGGTGGAAGTTTGGTATATGGTTGATAGATTAAGTAATAACGAACTAAACTATAACTAACTGAATTCGAAAAATTGGGACAACTATACAATTTTATTTATTCAATTCCCTTTTCTTAATCGAAATTTTGCCCAATTTTAAACTCAACCTTAGCCAGTTTTGGAAAATCCCATTTTTGGAAAAGTAATCCCTAAATGTTCAAAAATTGGCACAACTTCCAATGTTTAAAACTTTTCGAACTCTTCGTATAATACTCTACAACTTTCAAAAAGGGAGATTCCTCTAGAAAAAACAAATCTTTTTTCGGAAAACTTGGAAAAAAATTTATGTTTTTATCGTCCATAAAAATTGGCCTAATGGTCGAATTCTGGATTTATTTTTTTCAATCGACGTCGAATTTTTCCCTCTTTAATTTACGAATAAAATGTTCTTCAAGAAACATGGACCGTTTTCGAATTTTTATTTTTTTAAAAAGTGAATCAAGTGAATGTCGAGATTTTTTGGCTCAATAGTTGTACAGGGAATAATTTTGTGTGCACTCTTTATATCTGTGTTATTAGAACACAAATGAACCATTTGAAACAATAAAATCTTCTACACCGCCTTTTGCAGGAATCGGTACGCCAACCTCCTCTGCGTGCGGAACTATTAGAAGAAATAGCAAACAATGGACACTATAAATTTGCACGCTCCAAAAATATATTACCTGTTGGCGCCGTACTCGACGACTCGAACTTTTCCAACGTCATCGACGTAACCGTATTTTCCCATGACTTCACCAGTGGGCAATTTGGTTTCGATCTTGAACGAACCGTCGGCGCCTTCGTAACCATAGGTGTAGGAACCATCTTCGTTATGCCTGTGGAATGACGTGAAAAATTGTACATTGTGAATCGACAAAGCCAAAAGACAGCATAATTCTGGTACTCGATCGTTTGATGAATTTAATCAACTACATAATTCTGAGTGTATTTTTGAAGTTGTTCGACAAAAACTGTGACAAAGGGGATTTGCAGAAGGAATATAAATATATACAAATTTATTTCCACGAGTGATTTCCAAATTTAGAGAAGGGACATTGGCAAGGAGGGATAACCCCATTACCAGAATAAAATCCGAGCGGGGTGGAGATTTGATTGCTTATTTCAAAATCGTTCAGAGAAACATGAAATTCAAACAAAACAAACGAGTATTTAGGATGACGAGGGTATAAAAAGAAATAGATGACTAGTGAAACCTAGATATAAGTGAAAACTACTCCCAAGAGAAGTTTGAGAGGCGAGAAACATTTCAGCGGTTTTCCTATTTTCAGCCTGATATGGTCTGTTTTTTAAACATGTTTCGTCGAGAACGATTTTTCCAATTCTAAAGCTTGGCGGAGGTGAGATAAAAAAATACCGGTTAGCAAAATGTCCAAAATTGATAAGCCGATAACTTTTCAATCGATGAAACATACAGAAAAAATGTAATTATATAACCGTTGAGGCGGCAAACACGTTTAAAAAAATTTTTTAACTGATTTTTTTTTCAAAAATATTGTTTATGAGCATACTCGAATTCCGAAAAAATATATTGAAGCGGAAACTCAGCGATTTTGTCATCATATGGTCACTGAGCCAAATTTTTGTGAGTCGACTCTTTTTGGCCTGTTCCTCAACCTTTCCTATTCCTCCGCATAATATGAAAAATTTAGAATTCCTCTTCGTTCTAATAAATCACGTTATTTTCTTCATATCGCCCGTCGTCAAAATAAAAATGGCAGTCGAGCTGGAATTGGAAGCTGAGCGAGCCGCGAAGTTACTATTGCAGGATTAACGTTCACTTCTTGCTCAAGCGGACAGGCAAATATTAGCTCTATGATATTACAAGATCGATCCAGAAAATTATATAGGTGTACGACTGCGTCTTTTATTCAACAGAAGCAATGGTTTCCTTAGCAACCGTCTAAGGAGCTAACAACTAAACGCCGCGAACAGCTTGTTGATTCCGGCGAAGAAGCCGAAGCACGTTACGTCATCCAATCGCTTGTGTTCGGCTCGTGCGTTGAACGTTGGGCGTTGGTCGGACGAGGCGGTCGAGAGTGAAAATTGGAGCACGCGCATCATATTTAACATATTACGTTGACCTACAGTCTCGAAACTGCGGTTCTTGTGTGAAAAATAGGCGCACTATTGCACCTCAGATTCGCCGACCAATTTCAACCGAGCCGGTCGGCAACAGGCGCACATTTGAATGAAATAATCATTCTAGTTGTTCGTTTTTGCAAAAAAATGAAAATTTTCATCAAAATTTTTAATTTTTTCAAGAAGTTCTCATTTGGTTGTATTATTTTAAGGAAATTTAAAAAATAAATTTTTTGAATCGGCTCAAGACCCGAGTATTTGCTGGAAAAATTCAGATGGTTAGCCGATGTTAGCACCCATACTAGACAAACGGACTGGAGCCGCCAAACTAGAGGTGGCAAGGCACAGAACGGAGGCCATGGGCCTCGCATTTTCCGTGGTGGCAGCCCGCGCATTCAATAAAAATAGTCCGATTTTTCTAAACGCCGAAAATTTTTCCGCCGAAAATTTTTCCGCCGAAAAAGTTTAAGAAAGTTTATAAACTGGAGTTGCAAAAACGAAGGTTGTAATGTTGTTATGCGATAGTAGAATAGACAATTTTATTTTTATTTTATGAATGTTGGAGATTGTATAATTTAGTAGGTACCTATGGAAACCCTGACATTATGTTTAAATATTTTACGCCTAACTTTTTCTGTGTATTTGAAAGAGTAGGCCCAAAAATACGCAGAAAAATTAATAAGTCATTAATTCATTCAAGACCGGTTTGACAGAAAAGATACTAGTTTTAACTCGCGTTTTTCATTTAGCAACCATTGCCTAGTAAAAGACGCGTATTAAAAATTGTTCAATTATTTGCAGCGTTTTTCATCTGGCACTCACTTGTTGATCTGTTTCAGTATAGGAACTGGAGTCGGTTTAGGCGCCGAATCTTGCAAAGCTGACGGCCTCGAATAGGATTGCCGTGGTGCGGCTCGTTGAGGAACAGGAGCGGGCTCTTCGTAGTATTGTTCTTCCGACGGATAGTTCTGTCGTTGGCCGCTGGAGAGAGTTACTATGCAGGCGCCTACGAGCAGCACCACCTGTGATAATTGGGAGAAAACGTTGTTCCATTAGGTATTACGACAGAGGGCGATACTAAGTTATAAAGCTTTACACTGGCTTGATAGAGACAGAGACTCGGCTGATTTAGCATTGACTTCTATAGGTTCGTCTCATAATAATGCTTATAAAATGGTAATTTATATTCTCAAATACTTGAACAAAAACTTATCAATCGCTCAATAGTATTTTGAACTAAAATAAAATACGAAAATAATTAATTTTGCGTCGCAGAAGGTGTAAACTAATAAATAACGGGAGTGTGCTTATCTAATTTCATAAAAAATTATTTTCCTAACAAATGTTCTTCAAAAAGACCTTGCTAGGAACTTTCTCAAAAATACCAAAGTAATTTAATACTATTTAACTATGAGGATGAACACTGCGAATTTTAAACATGGCTTTATTATTTTCACTTGATAGACGAAAGTCCAAAAAATCTTCAAATTCAGTTCTTGGTCAAAAAAACTTCAAAATTCTCAAGTCCAAAAAATATATATTAAAAAAAAAATTAACTAAATATAAAAAATTAAAAGGGCTCCACGTCGCCATGAGGATGCCCGAATGGGTGAAAGTGCTCGGCCAGCTAATAAAGAATTGGAGAATGAGTCGCCTGGTTTTTCTCCACCTCACAACCCCCGGGAACTATTGTAATTTTAATCAATTTTATTTTTCTTATTTTCCTAATTAAAAACTAAATTTTTTGCCTAACGGTACAGATGGAGAGAGTGTTTGTCGACCATTCCAATGAGTATAGAACGATTTTTATAGCTCCAAGAACTCTCGAGTTATACCATCCTGTCAAATTTCTGAAACTCTCCCAAATTTGGCACAAAAGCTGCGATAACTCGAGAACCAATCGACCCTATCGACCCCGCAATGGTCATTCGATTCAAGCGTCCAAAAATCTATATACTTTGATACCACGTACACATTTTTCTGAAAAACCTTGGAAAATATGAATTTTCTCCCCCTCAAAACCCCCCAAAATACCCTTAAAATTGAGCTAGCAAGTTGGTTCAAGAATTGGGCCGTCGTAGGACCGAGATTGATTTTTGGTGAAAATTTCAAGAATTTAGCTATTATGGTTTGGCCGGAAAAGTGTTGACGGCGTACGGCGGACAGACATTTTTTTTTTATTGGATATTCAGATTCTACATGCCTTGAAACGTAAAACATCAAATTTCGAGGGGGGTTATAAAAATTTTTTTTCTAGGACGATTACAATGGTTAGGTAATTATTGAATAATAAACCAAAATTTAGGATCATTAAAGGTTCAAAAAATATGCTAAATACCAAACAACTGATGTATGAAAAAAGTATATTATAACGAAGAAACTAGGTAATTGTAGAAAAATTGCTATTACGATAGTTTTTTTTCTGTCTCTAGCCACCAAGTAATTAATAAAAACCGAAAATTAAAAATTTCTAAGAGTCTTAAAATTATTCACGAGGATCTACGTTGTCCAAAAAATTTAAATTCGACCGAAACGCTGGGTCACCGGAGGGGAATAAATCGTTACGTGCGCCTTCATGCGAAATACAGCAGTACCCGCAATACACAGCTGCAGTTGCGGGCGTTGCCTATGCCGATGACTAAGGCGTCGAGCGTACGCCGGATAGGATTTTCCGATTGTACGGTATCGCGATCGATACTTCCTCAGGCTCAAATATAAATCGAGCATTTTTACTCGGTATTTTCAAGGAATATTGAGGAGTTCTTCTTCTCAAGAGTTTCGATATTATTATGGTGAAGTTTGAACACAGTTTAGCGACAGCCTTGCAATGTGGCCAACGGGCGACCTCAAAGCTTAGTAAGGGTTGTTACGAATTCGATATAATTATCACAATCATGTTCTATGCGTGTTTGGCTCGTTTTCCAAGGCGAATTGACCGAGTCGGCAAAAATCACAAGAGACGTTGGTTGCGGAAAATTTTACACTAATTCGAAATGGGTAACAATGAAAGGAAAAATTGAGGATCATCAAAGCTTCAAAAAATATGCTAAATACCGAACAACTGATCTAAGAAAAAAAAGAAATTATAACGAAGAAACTAATTGTAGAAAAATTACAATTACATATGATAGGTTTTTTCTGCCTCTAGCCACCAAATAATTAATAAAAACCGACAATCACAAATTTCTAAAAGCCTTAAAAATATTCCACGTTGTCCAATAAATTAAATTCGACCGAAACGCTGGGTCACCGGAGGGAAATAAATCGTTACGTGCGCCTTCATACGAAATACAGCAGAACCCGCAATACACGGCTGCAGTTGCAGGCGTTGCCTATACCGATGATTAAGGCGTCGAGCGTACGCCGGATAGGATTTTCCGATTGTACGGTGTCGCGATCGATACTTCCTCAGGCTCAAATATAAATAGAGCATTTTTACTCGGTATTTTCAAGGAATATTGAGGAATTATTCTTCTCAAGAGTTTCGGTAATATTATGGTGAAGTTTGAACAGAGTTTAGCGACAGCCTTGCAATTTGGCCAACGGCCCCAAAAATACCCTTAAAATTGAGCTAGCAAGTTGGTTCAAGAATTGAGCCGTCGTAGGACCGAGATTGATTTTTGGTGAAAATTTCAAATTGTTAGCTCTTACAGTTTGGCCGGAAAACTGCCAACGGCGTACGGCGGACGGACAGAATTTTTTTTTATTGGATATTCGGATTCTACATGCCTTGAAACGTCAAATTTTGAGGGGGGGTTAGAAAATTTTTTTCTTGGGCGATTACAATGGTTTATTAATAATAGACCAAAAACATGGCAGCTCGCTTTCCGAGGCAATTATAAAGAATCTATTTTGCATTAAAGCATTTATTTAAAGTCCCATACTTGTTTATAAATTTTACACTTTTCAATTGATGTCTTTGAATATTCACTCTGACAACCATTCTCCATTACTATAACTTTCCAACAAGTCTCCCATTGAAAAGAACTGTTTTCTTGCCTTTCTATCATCCTGATTACTACTCGAAATTTGCCTCTCATACCTCGGAAACGCGTTTGCATACCAAGGTCGCATCTCCTTCAAATCTACAACCGCCCAAGGCGACAGCACGGCTCCTTATTCTGTTATCCTCTCTAAAATTATCCTTATTGAAAACAACGTTTTTATTCGACGCCTTATCGGAAACATCATTTTGTCGCCTTACTAAGCTGCTAAGCTCTACAATCGTTCAAACGAACCGTAGGTTCTCTCAGTCAAAATAACTTCCTTCGCTATTTCACAGCCAATAGAATTGATTATTTACAATATGAAGTAGAATACTGATGGAACCAAAAATAGAAAAAACCACGAATAAAATGACGGAAAATGCGAATCATCACGATGTGTGAACCGAACGATAAAACCGCAAATTAATGCAATGATTGTACAATGGTTTATTAATCCTTTGCTTCAGTCATGAGCAGAAAAGACCATACCCTAGCATCCAGCCCAAACTCTTGTGAACGTTGCCACCTTACTAGATATTGGTAACTAAGGGCAAACTCATTGGCAACTATCGCCTTTATTTTCTTTCTTTAAGTCAATGTCAAATTTACTGCCTGACGATAAAGCTGAAGAGAATATTTGAGAACGATTCCAACGAGTACGGAACTATTTCTATAGCTACAGAAAAAATCGAGTTATATAATCTAGCCAAATATCTCAAACCCTAGAAAATTCCCTTAAAATTGATATAGCGAACTGGTTAAATAATTGAGCCATTGTCAGGCCAAAATTGAATTTTGGTGAAAATTTCAAAAATTTATCTTTTACAGTTTAGTCAGGAAAGAGTTGACGGCGTACGGACGGAATTTTTTATCGGATATTCTGTTTCAACATGTCTTGAAACTCGAAACATCGAATTTTGAAGGGGGTTTAGAAATCGTTTTATGAGCGATTGAAGGGGGTTTGGAAATTGTTTTAAGAGCGATTACGATGGTTTATTATTGAATTATAACTTAATTAATAAGCGTAATTTACATGCCGTAACAAACATTACGAGACCTTGTGCGTTCTCATATGTTATTTATTGGCGGCCTATAAAAATCAAAATAGAAAAAACTGAGTGCCATTATCTCAGAAGTACTGTGAATTATAAAAAAACTGAAATTACTGATTTGCACATCCAGTGGGAGAACACTTTCTAAAAATTCAGTTAATTTTATTTTTTTCACGACTTTTGCATGTTTTTGACCACAGCTACTCTACATTAGAACTCATAGCGTGTCTGAATTGGGAAACTACTTATGACTTTTTTCATAGGAGAAATATCCGTCTCGAACTTGAAATTGGCCTTATGCAACTGAAATGCTTGAAAGCATTCGAAGAACGAAAGCGCTTCGTAAATCGGTTCAAACGCCGGTACTTAGCTTAGTGAAGCAGGACGTCACGAAACTGCTCGAATTGCAATAGGGCACAAGATCTAGAAGCGTTTAGTCCCGACAGATTGTTACGAAGTTGCACAACATTGAGACAGTAATTGAGTCAGGAGTGGACGGACTTTAATTGACATTGCGCGGATAGATTGATTTCTTTTTGGTAAGAACGAAAGTCTGTTACCAGTTACGCTTCTCTGGCTGAATTCAGAGCAGCACTGAGTCAAATAATCCGCAAGGAATTGGTCCGTCGTAGGACCGAGATTGATTTTTGGTGAAAATTTCAAGAATTTAGCCATTATAGGTTGGCCGGAAAACTGCTAACGGAGGACGGCGGACGGTGTACAGCGGACGTCGGACGGACAGAATTTTTTTTATTGGATATTCGGATTCTACATACCTTGAAACGTAAAACATCAAATTTTGAGGGGGGTTAGAAATTTTTTTCCCTGGGCGATTACAATGGTTTTTTATTGAATAATAAACCAATAAAAATAAATTTTACTCCCATTCAAAAAACCGTGCGTATTTTCGGTGTGTTAGCAGGAGCTGGCCGGCTAGCAGGCGCCACAATTTTCCAGTAAAGAACCAGATTTTTTTTTGCACTTTCCCTCCTATTTTTCTATTGCTGGTTTCCTCTCCCGTTTCCCCGATTTTCGAAGAGAAATATTGTTCTTAATGGCCAGCGAATAGAGAAAAGAGTTATTGCCGAAACCGGCGTTCTCCACAGTGGCCACTGCATTTTCAGTGATCAATAACACATCTTTTCACAGACAAGATTTCCCTAGCGATTTGAACGGGCGAAAGGCGCCATTATTGGCGCCGCTTCTATAGTACCGCAATAACGGAAAGAGCAGTTGAGCGATCTATCGAGAATGTATCGCGAATATTTCGCGCTCACTCTGCAATCGGAAATAACTGCGGTTTATGAGAGCGTAACGCAAAAATGACGGTCTCAGTCAAGGACGTCGGCCGCGTGGCTACTAGTCGTCCGTGTGGTCAGCTTGACATTGGATAAGTCGACTTCCAGGTACAAGATCGGATGGCCGAAGGCGTGTCGAGGACAGCAGGGTGGAATATCGGCGGAAGACAAGCGTCGAAAGTCAGGCGTTTTTTCTAAGCGGATTAACCGCCGTGGATAATTTATATTTTTGGCTAAAAACCAACGAGGCGACGTCGCGGAACATTTTTGATACGGCTTTGATTTTTTGGCCGTTCTCGTTTTTTTATACACGAATCTAGAGCGAGAAAAATTTTGACGATAGAACCAAAAGGATGTCGAATTTCACCTTCTTTTCCCTCATTTAATGGAGAAATATCTAATCGGATTTGTCAGAATGTGATACATCATTCTGTCGTTATATTAAATTGCATTATACTGGATCTCATGATCTCGGATTACTTGAATGTTAAATATTAAAATTAAAGTAGTTATAATATTTTTTGGTTCGCAGGGTGTATAACTGGGCAATTTTCCCCCTCCATTTCACTAAGAACTATTGCCCATTCCCTCCTGGGAAACATTACGCCGCAACTCCCCTAGAAGAAAAACTAAAGTGAAATTTCGCCAGTGCGCGCACATAACTCGTCGAGCAACAATCGTATCACAATCGCTCCAAGGCTTTGCCATTTTAGCAACAGGTGCGGACCTATAAAAACGCCTTAGTTACCCCGATTCAGGTTTTCCTGGTAGTAAAAGGAATTTTTATAACCAAGGTCTCGACAGCAGCCGGAGACGGCCACTTTTCACAACCCTGTCTCTTCAATTACGAATTCACATCGCCGTTTTGACTTCAAGAAAGATGGTAAAATATTCACCAGATACAATAACTATTTAATTATTTTCCCCTGCGGACTTTTTAATCTACTCCAATAGTTTCATAACACTTGGAGAATTATATTTAGCTTTTGTGGTGGCAAAAATAAACTAGTGGGGGCAGTAACCAATTATAAAATCGAGAAACTCATTCAAAGGTCGCCAAGTTAGTACACTATTGTAACTGAAAAACTAGCTAGGAGACCCAAAAACGCACGAAATACACTACTAACGCGGAAGTACGGTGTGAGACTACTAATACAAATTTGGTGAAACGGGATAATTTTTACCGCAAAGCTACCAAAATAGATGTAAGTAAACGCGAATGAAATTAAGAAAAATGCGAACCAGTTGGAAGTACTGTGTGCCACACTTAAGATAAAAACCAAGCGTCCTTCAATTGGCGTAAAAATCAGTTCAAGACCTCTAAGCGTTCAAATATGTTGGTTTCTGTGGCCTGTAAAAATCAAAATACAATCTACGCACTAGTGAAATAGTGGAAAAAGCTCATAGCTCAGTATGGCGTGTGAGCCTAACAAAAAAAAAGAAAAAGTCATTAATTTGCTTCTCATAACAAACATTTTAAATTCTTAACTAATCAAAAATATTGACTCCGATGATCTGTAAAAATCAAAATAGAAAAATCGTTGAACGCGTTTACCTCGGAAGTACTGTGTGTTATCATAACTCAGGAAATGGCTCATTTCACTTGGGAAACATTTCTTGGAAATTTCATCGAATTTCATTCGTTTTTGACAGAGATATAATTATGGCGACGTTTTGAACAGTAACTTTTGTAGAAAAATGTAAGTTAAGTGAGAAAAATTTTCAAATTATTTAATAATGTTTCTACTTACAATTGTTCTGGTGATCATGGCTATGGATTGTGATTCGGCGGAGTACAGACGCGACGGACACGTGAACTAGGCTTGGCTGTGTGTATCAAGTTGACTCTTATACCTCTCTCTCCACTCGACTTCCCTCACCCTAGAGTGCAATATTATTTGTCATAAATATGTCTTCAGTGCTGGAGGCGGCGATCGAATCTGTTACTTTGCAATCAATTTGATTAGCGTTGAAAATATGAAAAAAATTTGTCCAAAATATTTGTATCTTGAATAGATATTAATTATAATTATTATTAAAAAAAAATTACGGTGCCCTTGGGTTTTAACCGCGGAAATTATCGTTCAACTGGCTTTTCGATTCACTTTCCAGGATATTACCCAATATTTTTTAGCCCTAGGATTACTGTGAGCATCATCTATAAAAGACAAATTGGTAAATATCTCTTGAATTTCAATTTTCGCTTTTAATTATTATTTTTTTGTTTATCATTCAAATGCAATAAAAACGACGTTGCTGGGGAAGATATTTGGATTTTGCAATTTTTCTTCCCAAAAATATTCAATAAATAATTTTTTTCTTCATAAATTCCATTACCTAATTATTTTCGACAGAATTTCCAATACGCCAATGATGTTTCGATTTTGTGGAGAAAATATTAATTTGACAACTTAATTTGCCAGAGAAGTTTCGAAAAAATATTCGTTGCTTGAAACCAAAACCGATTCCTTCGAACGACTTTTAAGAAATTCCATTTGAGAGTGTTTAATTGGATTCAACCTACTAAATACTAAGCAAAATCGAACTCGAATTTTTATCTATTCGGTGCTGATCGTTTCGCCGTTGCTTAACAATGCTCTTAAAAGCTTGGCAGAGTTCCGCATGTATTTCTTCACACTCTCAATCTCTACTGAAACGTTAGATACTGAATTCCAACGGAGTCACGTTCTATGAACAGGCGTAGTCTGGAGCGTGTCGGGAATACCGGGTCAAGTGATAGGGAACGAAATTGAATGAATGTTTGGCTTGTTGGAAACTTGAGGGCCCTGCCGTTTTTGAAAAATTTTATTCATCTATTTCTATCAGTTTTCATCAGGATGAAGAGTGAACGGTTCCTTTTGTGAAAGGTTGTGAATAATCAGATACCAGCCGGCTAAGCATATTCGTGTTCCGGGTAGCAGGCGCGTAAAATGAAGGCGCAAATATAAAATAACTTCATTTTATTAATAATATAAATACATCAAATTATTGTAAGCGTGTGCAATTTTTTAAATATCAATATATCATAGTACATACAGAGTATACGGGTGAAGCCACGGACCAGGTATGAATTGCGCACCTAATTTCTGACCAAATTTATCAGGTAATTTTTTTTTTTAATATCTTTATGTATTTTTTTTTTTTGAAATTGGTTAAAAATAATTGCATTTTCCTCCCTTATAACGTCAGTATCATAGACAGTGACGCGATGGTGTAGTCGTCTCAAGATTGCCTAAAAATTGGAACCAGAAATAGTCGTACCAGAACCTCTGGTATTCCAAATTCGATTGCCTTTATTCGGACATTCAGCTACCGAGGAAGTGCTCGCTCAAAATCGCTTCTTGACAAGCGCAACGTACTAATAATGCAAAAAGAAACGTTCGACAGTCGCCGATCTTGGAATGTCTCAAGGGTAAACCCCGCTCCAACCTTCGTTCGGCCCCGATAGATCCATCCTATCCCAAGTATATGGAAAGTGTACCTGAGACAGAATCGATGGTTGTCTCATGGTAGTCACCCGTCTCAAATTACGAATACACCTTCGTCGGAAAAAGGTTAAAAAACCAATGTTCTCCTCCTCAAAAATACACTAAAAATGGAGGTAGCGACATGGTTAAAAAATTGATCCATTGTCAGACCAAGATTGATTTTTAGTGACAATTTCAAGAATTTAGCTTTCATAGTTTTGTCAGAAATGGTTTTTTTTTTTTTTTTTTTTTTTTTTTTTTTTTTTTTAATTAATTGTTTGGATTTAACACGCCGCGAAACGTAAAACATCAAATTTTGAGGGAGTTAGAAACTTTTTTCTTGGGCAATTTCAAAGGTTAATATATAATTTTTATTGAATAAATAATAATGAAGCGCCATTTATGGGATGCGCATATCAATAAATTTATTGTAGATTAATAAAATAATTATTATAGCAGATAACGATAGTAAAATGTGGACCCTATGGCTCCAGGTCGCCCTGAGGATGCCCGAATGGGCGAAAGTGCTCGGCCGTCTAATAAAGAATTGGAGAATGAGTCGCCTGGTTTTTCTCCACCTCACAACCCCCGGACATCAAGAAATGCGACGAGATGGAAAAGATAATGATAGCTGTAATTATAATTGTGGAGCATTCTACAGTGCATCGCCATGTAATTTTCTGTATACAAACTCACATGCGTGCCTCGCTGCGTTTCGCATTCTGATTGGCTAGGGTATTTTATAGCATTCCCGCGTTGGAATCAAAATGCTGAACGCAGCAACGCAAACGCATTTTACGGTTGTGTGTGAACCTTGTTTCACTCGCGAGAAAACTGCTTGGTCGGTCCTATGATGAATAGACATAGGTTGGAAAAAGGAGCCAAAAAGGCGTGGCCATTTGGCAGCTTTTGCTCCGCCTAGTGAAACCGTGTGTCTCAACTCTACCTTGTCATCACCGATCTTTAAATCTCCTTGACGGGCAGTAAAAAAAATGTGAAGAAGAAAACGAAGCGGACAATTTGTTGACAAAAGATTAGTGTTTCACTGCGATTGTCGATACCGTTCGAATCTCGACGTCGCAGTTTCGTCGTTCTAAATGAATTCCGTTTACAGATAATCGTAAATCATGCAGTTCTCAGAGCTTCTCAGTATTCACCAACGTTGGTTGTTTAGGCGAATTTTTGAAATCAGGATCCGACGCGTTGCTGATGTTTAGCCTTTTGGTAGTGCGCTAACACCGATGGATTTGTGATTGATTACGCCCTAGACTCGAATTTCGCATCGGCGTGATGGAATTGGGAAATTTCGGAGTCGATTGCGTCGACGGTGGCAGGTGATTTTTTATTTTCCTCATTTGTCGATATCGAAATCAATTAACCTAATAGATTTAGCCTCATTCTCAAGGTTGGCCCTGATTCGATTGTCTAAAATCTCGTATCTCTCATTTTGTGTAAATTGTTCGGTAAGATCAAACTACAAATAGACTAACTGTTCAACTTCCTGAATCGTACGATTTTTAACTTTATTCCAATTCGTACGATCATAGCGGCCGTTGTATTTTCGTTGCAGTTGTTTATTGCTGCGATACGCTAGCCAAAATTCTCTGGACGAGAGTTCCCAAAAACAAGTACCGAGGGCCGGGGTGAAGGAAAGACCTCCGTATAGAAGCCATGTCCACACGCAGAAGGCGTTTGAAGTTCTGAATATGATGAGAAAGTAAGTTCCTTAATGATCCTTGCGCGTCTTTCGCTGATCGATTAATTTCACTGTGAATCACATGACTTTCATATGAGGTCGGCTTGGCAACGAAAAAATATTCTTCCTCAGCATGCGATTCCCAACTTACATCCTGCCTAAGCGAGTTCGGTTAGATTTCAACAGTAGAGAGCGCTAGTGTTGGCTAGAGCAGGCTAAACTACAGGTGAGAAGCCGAAAATACGCGTGAGGACCGTTTAAATGGAGAGAACCATCTCACGAATTCCACCCGTTTTTAGCAAAGTCGGGCGACTACCTATGACCTCAGGGCTTCCCGTAATACTCATCGGTATCTTCCAGGTAGAGCAAACATCTTATGATGCTAACCCTATTCCGTTTGCCACCGGTCTTTCGAGGATTAGAGCCGTTGTCAACCGTTGCTGAACAAAGAGGAAATTCACTTGTACTAGCTGCGTCAAGCAGAGGAAGCCCAGAGGTGACAGGAAGTGGCCCAATTTGCTTAAAACGGGTGGTATTCGAAAGACTGTTCTCTCCGTTTTAAATGGTCTTCGCGCGTATTTTACTGTTCTCACCCCTAGTTTAGCATGTTCTAGCTGAGGGCTAGAACCACCTGTCTTGTGCAAAGCTGGTCCTCTTCCCGTTACGTCTGGACTTCTGTATTTGACGCAGCTGGTACGAGTTACTTTTCCCTTTGTTAAGCGACGTTCGACAACCTCTCTGATCCTCAGAAGACGGGTGGCAAATGGAAAAGGGTTAGCATCATGAGATGCTTGCTCTACCTGAAAGATACCTATGAGTATTACGGGAAGCCTAAGGTCGCCCAACTTTGCTAAAAACGGGTTGTATTTTTTTGTCTTCTAACTCTATTAAGCGACGGTTGACAACTGTACTGATCCTTCTAATACTGGTGGTAAATAGATAAGGGATAGCATCATGAGATGCTTGCTCCAACTGGAAGATACAGCTATAGCTTTAGCGATTCTGTATTAATTTGTGGATATATTCATATATCCTGGATATATTCATGTGGATATTATATTCATTTGTGGACATATTTGTAGATATTCGCGTTCGATATTTTAACATCACTATAACTCTTTAATATCGCTGCTTGTGTTGTACGTTCTCTTATAATATCATGAGCCTATTCGTTGTTTACGTTTAACAGTATTCGTTTAACTTTAACTTAATTCATGCTGTGGACAACCTGTCTTGGCTTCGTGTATATTTCATTGGTTGGTTATGATCGTCCGTAAATTTTTTGTTTGCCTTTTCTTTCCAGGCAACATCTCTTATGCGACGTACGACTTGTTGCTGAGACTGTTGAGATTTTCGCCCATAAAATGGTGTTAGCTGCTTGTTCGCCCTATTTTCACGCTATGTTCACTAGTTTTGAAGAAAGCCGCCAAGAGCGCATCGTTTTGCAAAGCGTCGATCCTTACGCGCTGCAGTTGCTCATTGAATATGTTTACACGGCGGAAGTTCATGTGACAGAAGATAACGTTCAGGTAATTTTATCAAAATGAGAAAAGCGTTTGAAAATTTTGGATAACACACAGTACGGATTTTGGATTACACACAGTACTTCCAAGATATAACGGTTCAAAGTTTTTCTGTTTTTCTGGCTATAAGAGTCAATATTTTCTACGTTTGAGGTCTTAAAATGCTCATTATGGCGAGCAGATAATGCTTGATTTATTTTATATTGGGTCACACCATACCTCCGCGTTATGAGCTTTTTTCACAATTTTACTAGTCCGTATTTTGTATTTGCTGCAAAAATCAATATATTGGAACGAACAAGGTCTTGAAATGTTTAGGACGGTGATTAAATTAAGCCTGGTTTTTATCAAGCGAGTTACATACAGTACTTCCGCGTTATACGCATATTGACTATATTTTGATTTTTTCAGACTGCAAAAATGATTAATTAAAAATGAGAAAATCATTATCTTTGACGCTGGAGGTTCATAAAAATTATCCCATTTTACAAAACTTGGCTCATATCGTCATGTTAGACTGTACTTCCGCAATATTAACCTAATTCACGCTTTTTTCGATTTTTAGGTTTTCCTAGCTAGTTTTTCAACAAAGCTCTAGAGTAATAAAATTGCACCCTTAGTATGAGTTTCATGATTTCATAATTTATTGGTTATACCTGTTACTGGCTCAAATATGGAAGTACTGTGTGATCTATGCACATCGCTGGTGTCAATATAAGAACATTATTATAATGTTCTAACGTTTTACCTTTTAATTTTATAGGTTCTTCTGCCAGCAGCCAATCTATTGCAATTAGCTGACGTTCGCGACGCTTGTTGCGATTTCTTGCAATCCCAATTACACCCGTCAAACTGCCTTGGCATCCGAGCGTTCGCCGATCTTCATAGTTGTCTCGACCTTTTGGGAAATGCGGAGGCATTTATCGAACAGCATTTTTCGTAAGTATGCCAGCGTATTTTGTGATTTGGGTTTCGGTTAATAGATTAAACCTCTGGCATGTAAAGCTCATGCCTTGTAAATTAAGGAAATTTTTTTATTTTACAAGGATTTGTAGTGCAGCTTAATTTTTTCTTCCAGTGAAGTCGTGGAGGGAGAGGAGTTTTTATCGTTGTCGCATCATCAAGTTTGTAAATTAATATGTTCTGATCGGCTTGCCGTCAAATCTGAAGAAAAGGTGAGTTGATTTTGGTTTTTATTCGTGTCTCAATATTTCTACGCTTCTGCTGTAGGATGATTCTTCATCATTTTTTCGCAATTAAGATAAAGTTAATTTGCACTCTTTTGCAACCGATGCACGAAATAATAATCAGCAAACCACTACAAAACTATAAAATGACGTGTTCGTTTGTGGTCATTTGTGGCATCACTTCTTCGAGCCCTTGATGTGATCTGATTGGTCTACCACTTTATACATAACCGAAGTAGACGTTTCTGAGGTGCACCATGGTATTATAGATTTGTTTGAAATTATTACTTCATGCTCAGGTATTCGAATGTGTCGTGAACTGGGTGAACCACGATCTCAGCGATCGGCAGAAACATTTGGCCGAACTGATGGAGTATGTAAGGCTTCCCCTTCTTCCCCAAGATTACCTTGTCCAGAGAGTCGAAGAAGAGCCATTGCTCAAAGCCAACCTTCAATGTGAGTCAACAATTACTAAGTTTTATCAGGGCGGTTTCGCTCCACTGTTTACATTGTAAATAGAAGTATTGTGATCGGTTAAAAAGTTCATAGTACTATTCTCAGAAAGACTTTCTGAATATGTGTCTGTGTATCCGTCTGTCTGTGGTCAAAAAAGAAAAAAGTTGCCATATTTCTGTGAAAAATGAATGGAATTTTCAGATAATGTTCCCCAAGTGAATATGCAGAATTATCCTTTATTGGATTTTGAGTAACACGCAGTACTTCTGACTTATATGAGTTCGAAATTTTTTCTTTTTTGATTCTACAGGCCATGAAATTCATTTTTTTTTTACGTTAAAACTCTTATAATGTTTTTGTGAGAAGCTTATGACGTTGGTTTTTTTGTTAGGCTCACACACCGTACTCCCAAGTAATTCGCAATTTTATTTATTTTTATCGTAATTTTTTAACTCGTTCTAATAGCAACTGATTCCCTGAGATTCTATTTTCTGTCTGATTTTTCTTGTTTTAGGCAAAGATTACCTGATCGAAGCTTTGAAGTATCACCTTTTAAAAACTGATCAAAGAATCATATTCAGCACGCCTCGGACTAAACCGAGACAACCTATCGGCGTCCCCAAGGTTCGCACATTGATTTATAACTCAAGTTAGCCGAGATGGAAATAGCGCGGTTGTTGGTGTTATTTGTTTATCGGCTAACATTTTGCGCTTATCATATAAAAATCACCCTAGTCATTATTTAACCGAGCTACAAAGTTGAGTTCAGAGAAGGCGTACGGTTGCTTTGTGATCGGCCTGAATATCTCTGAAGACTGGATATGATAGACTACGCAATTGAAAATAATGATTTCAGTAGCCGCTAAAGATGTTATTTCCTGGGCTGCAGTTTTCTTCTATTTGACTTGATGCAATGCTTCCAGGTTATGTTGGTTGTCGGTGGCCAAGCTCCAAAAGCTATCAGATCTGTGGAGTGTTTTGACTTCACAACTGAGACGTGGTCAAGCGTAGCTGAAATGCCAGGCAGACGATGTCGGGCAGGACTGGTCGTCCTTGGTGGCAAGGTTTATGCCGTTGGTGGCTTCAATGGCTCTCTACGTGTCCGAACAGTTGACGTCTACGACGCTGCTGCCGACCAATGGACGACCTCCTGCAGTATGGAGGCCAGGCGGAGTACGCTTGGTGTTGCTGTGCTCAATAACTGCATTTATGCTGTAAGTAATATTTTGACAAACTTGAGCTATTCCAATGTGAAGCCGTGTCAGACGAAGGTGATTCAGCTGAATATTCTATCAATTTCAGGTTGGCGGTTTTGACGGTTCTACAGGATTGAATAGCGCAGAGATGTTTGACCTAAGAAAACAAGAATGGCGCATGATTGCATCAATGGCGACAAGAAGGAGTAGTGTCGGTGTTGGAGTTGTGAACAATTTGCTATTTGCTGTAAGTACTTCTGCCCATTTATCGTCAGTACTGCATAGTAGCGAAAGCAATCATACAATTGCAGTGGCACTGGAAAATATAGTTTTCTTCCTGTGGAAGAAGAGGATACTCAACCGAGGAAGTGAATATAGTAGATCATGTGGGTGATGAAAATTAATCAATAGCTTGTCAAATAAATTGTCAATACAAATTGTTAAAGGTGGTAAAAGGTTCTAAAAAATAAATAAATAAATAAATTGTCAATACAAATTGTCAAAGGTGGTAAAAGGTTCTAAAAACGAATCTCTACAATGACCTCAAAAGAAAATAATATCTAGCCTTAGGTCAAAACTCCATGACAGTATGACGAAGAACATATAATTATCATGGAACAAGCTCTGAGAATCATCTGGTAAAAAAAGATTCAGCTGCTACAAGAGCATACACTGGAAAACATACCTGGCTCTTAAAAAGGCCAATAGTTGAAAAAATAAAAATAAATAAGCGGACACTCATTTTTTCACTAGGTGCAATTTGGCACCGTTTTGCGACAGACCATGGAGATGGACGTGGCTGGAATTTTGGCTCACTAGCGAGCTCTATACCCCATGAAGATTGATCTTTTTGCTTGGGATAATTCTCCAGGATAAAGCTACAGGCTAGGAATAATTTTCATCTAGGATTAAATAGCTGACGTATCAAATTGTGATAAAAATGTTTGTAAAAATACATTTCGTAACTTTGATGAGTCTATTAACTCTACAATCCTGAAAAATTGCAGGTGGGCGGATACGATGGCGCATCTCGTCAATGCCTCAGCTCTGTCGAATGTTACTGCCCCGAAACTGACAAATGGAGATCAGTGGCAGACATGGCGTTTAGAAGAAGTGGCGCTGGTATGTGATCACTAGTTTTCCAGTTCAGTTGTTCTGTAAATCTTTAATCTGAATAATGTGGTAAAAACCCCGTCGCCCTACGTTTTTCATTCGATCGCACTTTTCTCAAATTTGACGGAAGCCACTGTTCTTCTTTCTGCTGCTCTTTCCATATCGAAGTATTGAATGTGAATCTATCAGTGCTCCCGAATTACATCACCATAACGAAAATAACAAATCGGTTGTTCTATTGTTTCTAATCTTGCAATAAATAATTGCCGGTTTATTTACTTTCTACTCCCCATTGTTATCAGCCCGTGACCTTCTATTCAGCTCATCCCGCCCAAATGCCTTTTCCTTTCCTCTATCCGATTGAAGATCTTATTTCAACTCTAGCGTTTTTTTGGCACTATGAGGGTCTCCCATTGGACTAGGACAAACCCAATCATTTGTTTCAATAGATTTTTGGTACAAAAAAATCTAAGATCCGGATTTTGACCGGTTTTGGATTCTAGAGACATTTTTGAACCCCTTAAACAGTTGGGTTTTTTTCTTTGCTCAAATGTAGGTACGTATCAACTTAAAAATTTTCTACTTCAGGCAAATTTTTCAATAATGATAATTATGATAACATGACGGTGGCGCCATCTCTGTAATCAAGACGCACACTACAATTACAGATTTCATAATCCTATGAAGTGCGCATCCCTGCAACTCGAGCTCGATAACTTGACTCAAAAGTTAGTAAAAAACGGAGGAGCTTATATCCAAGCTCAAGCCTGATCGAGTGCATTTTTGTAGCAACCTGGTCGACCCCTACCACATACTGTAGTGCTATCAAGATGTCTGCTCATGTAAATTATGGTCAAGCCTCAGCTTCACCTGTAAATGTGTTTCTACCTAGATGTAAGCTTTTTCGCCTTAACTTCAAAGCAGTCTATACAGTAAACTAATGATTGATCGCTCTATTCTAGGTGTAGGCGTTCTTGACGGAATTTTATATGCAGTTGGCGGCCATGATGGGCCGCTGGTTAGAAAATCAGTCGAAGCGTACGATCCTGAAATGAACAAATGGACTCCTGTAGCTGATATGGCGTTGTGTCGGAGAAATGCCGGTAACACATTTTTCCATTTTCTCTTCCAAAGTGAAATTTATTTTTCGTCAAACTAATTTCCCATTTTTCTGAATTTCAGGCGTTGTAGCGTTGAAAGGTCAGCTCTATGTAGTCGGTGGCGACGATGGCACATCCAACCTCTCGTCAGTTGAAGTTTACAATCCAAAAACGAACACTTGGTCGATGCTCGGGTCGTCGATGGGTGTTGGCAGGAGTTACGCTGGCGTCGTCATTATTGACAAACCTCCCCCATTGGTGGCAACTCCAGCGTCCAACTGAAAATTGGCCGCGAGGGCCTGACTGCGACGGGGCCATCGGCCTCCTACATGGCGCCGCAGTTCAGGCCCTCTCACCGTCCTATCCGTCCCTTTGAAATCGTCAAGCTCTCAACTTTTCTCCGATTGAGTAAAAATTGAGACAGTTCGATATTAATTTACATTGAGAAATCACAATTGGAGTTCTGACAATATTAATGTCGATTGGAAATTTGACCGAAAGTTGCACTTTGGCTATCGGTTCTTTTTTGAGGCAAAAAAAAACAACTGTTGGTTTAATTCAATCGTTTGAATGTAAGATTTATGAAAATCGCGGGTTTTTTAAAAGACAAAAGGTGCGAAAAGATGTTCGAACTTGCTAAGATGTTCGATCTGCCGGTAACTTGTTTCATGATCGGGATCGAGTGATGACCATTGACTAATAATTATGCCTCGATGATTCCCACGTGGTAAATCGAGACCTCTCAATCCTTATAATTAATGTTCCTTGGTGAATCATTTTTTGAAAAATTAATGAGCAGTTCACAAGAATAGGAGACGAAGAGATAGTCTTGCAATTTACTGATTTTGAGTTATATTCTTGTATCGATTTCGGCTTTTAGGCCAGCATCAGTAACAATCTTACAACTGTTCAACTATTCTTGTGAAATGGGATTCCACAACTTCAGCGCGAGTGATTCAATAATAATAAGCGGTTTTACTAACTTGCCGAAAAAGCTTGACTCACCTCTGAGGTGGCCTTTTTTGACAAGGATTTTTTTATCTTTCCCGACAAGAATTCAGATGATCCGTGCAAAAATTGTTCACCTCTTTAACTCTTTTCTTCTAAAGGTGCAACCATTTTTGATCGCCTCATACCCTCTGTTGAAGTATTGAGGGGGAGAAAAACCAAGCCACTCATTCTTCGCAATTTTAATTTCCTCTCATGAAGGATCTGTTCGTACCGGGTTTTTAATACTTCGTTTAACCTTGAAATTAATTCCTGTTGTTCTTCAAAGGTTTTCCCTCTATTCTGTTATTGAAAACATGAATGCTGTTGCGCTATCCTCTCAACATTACGAGTGCGAGATATTGCGTTAGAAGAGAATCTATCAACTTATGAATCCAGTGGAAACTCGAGGTGAAAAAATTGGTAAAAATTATATTACCACCGACTAAATCTATGTTTACGAATTTGAAGCGATTATTTTCTATTTAATGAGCGTCTCTCCGGTTCGATGAATGACCGGCAAAGATACTCTTTTGGCGATTTTATCTAACAAAAAAGACATTTTGATAAACGGACTCCTCAATATTGTTAACTAGATAGTCGACTATGACTACTAACGGGAACATTATATTCTAAGTAAACGACAAATGTCGAGGCTTATCGAATTTAAAAATTTCTAAATCGCAAAGCTTGTTGATTCAAGCGCAACTGTAATTCTTGATGTTATAAACTCACAGTAGTGTCATGTATTTTAACGAGATAAATATAATCTGCGGAGAAAATGTTCTTTTCAAAATCCTTATTAATTTCCATTGAATGATGGCTGCTCGTTGAAGTTAATTTCTTTCAAACGAGCCAACAGCTCTAACTTAGATTACCCCTGCGTTTCTAAGTAGAATCAAGAGCATTTTTAAACCTTGAAAATTCCAGCAATAGTGTGCGCATAACATAGAGTAAAACTAAGTAAAAGTTCACTGTAGGGTGAGCAATTCTAACTGAAACAATTGATACATAATAATATTCAATGCAATGCATTTATTCATCAGCTCAATGTTATAAAAACCTGTTGTAAAAATACTGTTTAACCGATTACAGTCCTTTCCAGGTAGCGTATCACAAGCTGATTTGCTAATGGCAGCCGATCAACTCTCGTTAATCAAATTCATGAACTAGCAACTTGACGCATCGCCATCTGAAAATATCGGTCAATGAGTTAAACACGAGTGCAAAGAGAAGTGAAGGTGTTTAATAATCGTAGAGTTAAGGCTTTAACCTTAATAGGAGGAATTGTTTCCGTCAAATGTATCCCAAGACTACCCAACGCTCGAACTAGGCCAAAGTTAGACGTGTAAACTCGATAGATGAGGTCAATGGCGATCATAATAGGAAGATTGGCACGTTGACTTAGCTGCTGATAATTTTTCAAAGCAGTGTAATCTCCTGCAAGCAGTGCACAAATTGAGAAAATCAGCATAATCTGAAGAAAATAAATGCCCAACATTTTTTACAGCCCAGGTAACCTTAGCTTTGTCCAGTCCCTTACATGGCCGCTTACCTAGCTCACGACCAAGTAGGAGTCCCTCAGATAGAGAGTTTCTAAGATTCTCAACATCACGAAAGCCAAGATTTACTCCTTGGCCAGCCAATGGATGAACCCTATGAGCCGAGTCACTAAAAGCAAATTCATTTGGCAAATATTTTCACCATTTTTGTAGTGAATTGTTCCAACTACTTTAATACCCCATACTCTTTTTTCCATACGTACCCGATCAATGCCACGTTCCGTTTCACATACTCAGTCGCATGCCCAAAGCCCAACGGAAACGCTGCTCGGCTCGACTCAACTTCAGCCACGACTGACGGAGTGTAATTTGGAAACGTTGCATGCGATGAGAGTGAGGGTAAAATACTTGTCAAAAACGCGACCGTTTGATCTTCCAGCGGTTTTGATTGCTAGAACCATCGAAATAAGCTCGTAAGGGGGAATCAATAATATAGGTAGCATTAAAAGGGTGATAATTTCCTTACAAATGCTTCCACAATCGCATCGACGAAACCTTGAGGTGTCAAACTGAGCAGGGATTTGGCGTGTTCGTGGGACGTAGACCAGACCAAAGAACTGGTAGTATTGTCCAGCTGTCAACAATGAAAGGATCTCTTGTTGAAGGAAATCGTGAAAAACTTCATTAGCAATAGTGCGTCTACTCACAGGAAGTAGAGCGATTGGACCTGTCGGCAAAAATCGTTGCCACGCTGTATGGTTTTCTTCTTCCTGCGAACATCATACGAAAAATGAATAAGATTTATAATTTAAAAATCAAAAACTCAGTCGGCGTGCAGTTGAAAAAAATTCTACAGGTATTTTTAATGTGAGAATGAACGAATGAAGCCTTTATTTAGCCAGGGAAGATTAGAACCATAAGATCCTCTCTTCCATCTCCCCTAGGTTAAAAACAAAATAATAATATAGAACATAAAGTAAGCCTCTTACCACATTGGCGTAAGTACAATACAAATTATAATATAATAATAAAATTAATTATATTAAAGAGAGAGAGAGAAACAGAGAATCAGCTTGTTTTTCATCTTTCAGGAAAGACAAACAAAACGAGCATCCATTTTCTACTATTTTTAGTCACATTCGAAGGTTTTAGAGACTTGCCAGAATCTTAAGTGTTGCTACAACTGCGGTCTGGTCGTAAGAATATGACAAATAATTGACGCCCATAGCCTTTCTGATTTGAGAATTAGCTCCATCGGCTCCAATCTGTGATAAGAATAAAAATGAAATAAATTCACTTTCAATGAAACAGCTAGTGAAGTAGCTACCAATCAGTAAGATTCATTACCAACAGGTTGCATCTGCGGGAATCCCCCGAATTTACGTTGACTTTAATTTCGTTCGGCTTCACGGTGACATTGCTTATTTTGGATTCGTAAAGAACTTCAACATTAGAACAGGAATGAAGTTCTTCCATCACTGTGTCGACTATTTCATCATTTTCAATTATGTAGGCTATCTCTTTATCCGAATTGGATTCGTTTTTATAGTTGATCGTATCTTCGGTGTAAGAACCCCATACCTAGAAAATAAAACTGATTCTCACTCAAATATACTTATCATAATTCTACGGTTATGGCCTCCCTAACGTACAGGTGCGTCGGCCGCGTGCCCCGAACAGGGATTGAAATTCGAGCTCTAATCCAAACTCATTACGGCTCAAACGGTGAGCGCTAAGCGCATCTGATTATAGTATATTATAACAATATAATACAGTACTACTTAGGTTACTTCTTTTCCTTGTCGTCGCTTTTTTTATGTGAGGGGGAGAAAAACCAGACGACACATCCTCCGATTCTTAATTTGCTGGCCGAGCACTTTCGCCCGTTCAGGCATCCTCAGGGGGACGTGGGGCCATAGGGTTCACAGCCAAACTGGCTGTGCCATATATGGCGGCAGACCCTATGGCTCCATGTCGCCCTGAGGATGCCCGAACGCCCGATAGTGCTCGGCCAGCAAATAAAGAACCAAAGGATGAGTCACCTGGTTTTTACCTCACAACCCTGGACAAAGCAAGGTTAGTCGAATAAAAATAAACCTCCAATGCGCTCGGCGCAAATATAATGCAAGGTGATTGGCTTTGCCAGTACTCATGACTTATGCGTAGGTCGGGTGATCCACAGCGAACGGCTTAACGAAAAAATTATATCTGATCAACAGCACGTGGGAGCGTTCATAGTGACGCTTAATTACTGCGATGGTATCACCACATCATTGCAGTCCATTTGATCTCCTGAAAATCAAATGGATTTGATTTTATAGAAAGCAGCAAGGGTCGACTGCGATGTGGACTTGAACCTGATTGGCTGACAAGCCATCCATCTGCTTTCAGCACCTTTTCCAACTGTTCTGTAGTTTACAGCTTTTCCTTAGCTTAGTTCCCAGTTCAGTTTTTGTCAAGATTGCCGTTGCTCCGCTGTCGTCTTCCAATGGATAAAGAAGAGCCACCCCAATTTAGATAATATGTAATCAAATGTTTCCATTAACATCCTCATGTAGCAGCGGAACCACTTCATCTTTTCTGAGTTGAGAAAATGAGAAGTGATATTCACCTAGTTCTACTCTCATTTCGTTGAATGGGTGAACTTGGATCCGCCGATTCGGGAAAATTCCACACACCACTTGGCAGCAGACCCCATTTCAAGTTCATCATCACTATCACTGTACCTAGTGCCGATGCTAATCATTCAAGCGCTCGAGCGAAACCGAAGAGGGAAAGCAGGAAAATGTCAATAGTGACCCCCAAAAAAACCACTATGATCAACCTCTATCCAGGAGGTTGACCATCACTATTATTGCAGAGGTCCGAACATTGATGGTGAACAATGATGGTCCGGCATACTGGCAGCACTTTAACGCTCAGCCCGAAGGTGGAGGGGGATCGAAAATCACCTCCTTTTGCAATAGCAGTGAGCGAGAAACTTTTAGGACTGGCAGGATAATCTCAAACGGCCATTTTGCTCACCCTTGTTGTGCCCCGACAATGAGAAGCATTGCTCAACTACCCATAGAGAAAGGTAACAGGCGCTGGTCCTGCAGGAATTCCCACCAACTTCGGATAGAGCGTCTGTGGCACCTACAGATTTAATACGTGGCTAGGTAAAATCGGGTACTTGCCAGATGTACTCACTTTCATATCCTTCACCATCTGAAACCTTTGAAAACGCTCCCATACTCCCAGATTTTGAAATAACCGCTTGGTGGACGGATTAATAGCGGAAACCCGGTTGGAATATTCCTTCGCTACTTTCTTTCCCTTCTTCCGTCCAGCTTCCACAACAGTGATTTTACGATCATTGAAAACGGGAGATTTGCCTGAAAATTGAACGTACAGTGGTCATACAAATGTTCAACTATAGCTCTATATTGTGCGAAATCTATAAACGTACCAAGTGCAAGAGCCATCGTTGAACCGATCATGCCGCCGCCTGATATTAGAACATCGAATGACGACCGATTGTCCACGGAAAGCCTCCGAACTGTATTTTTAAACATTGTCAAACGTAATGTGCACACCGCGAATTTGGAGAGAAATTTAGTGAGAAGTGACGTACGATTGATAAGGAGGACCAAAATAACAACAACCGCCTAAGAACTGAGATTATCGATTTAAAGTAATCGATTCTTATCTGATATCAAATACTTTACTGTCGATACTTTTCAATCGATACCATGGGAGTTTTGAAATCATTTATTGTTATTTCAAATAATTAGTTAAATTACTTATCACCGAGATTTTCAAGGAATATTAATAGTCCACCTTGATCGTTAAATCTGTTCAACATGGTAAAAACAACAGGACAAAAAATATCGAAACAAGATGATGTCGGGTTGTGTCACAACTCCCACCTCCTCCAATGTTGTTTGTGTATTGTTAAGTTCACTATTCGCATCGCTGAAAAGATTCTATCTTTGCGAGCGCACATCTGTCGGATTTCTCATTTCATGCCGTTAGCCAGCGAGTTTCGAAAATGTCAACCGACTGAGGAACCCGTCAGTGATTGTACTTGTCGTTTCCGACTTCAACGATGAATCCGACTAGCCTGTACGTGTCAACGTGCCGTCTCATACTTCAGGCGGGAGGTGAAGACTCCTCATCCTGGCAAGACATTCACAAGTTGTTACCCAGTCTCAGGCAGTCTCTTTCATGCACGGTTTGCGGACATTTGCTTATGGAGCCCTATACGCCGACTGACAGCAGTTGTCAACATCACGTTTGCCGGACTTGCCGAGGCGGCCGCAAAAAACTTCGACCCTCTTGCGGCTGGTGTAAAGATTACTCTAAATACATAGAAAATGTTCAGCTTCGCACTTTGCTGCAATGTTACAAAAAACTTTGCAGTTACGTGACGCACACAGACTTCTACCGGTCGCTGGTTACAGAAGCCGGCTCCAGCAATGCAAACAACACTACCGTGGAAAACAATCGTGCACTAATTGAGCTGCTCAAAGCGGGAGCAGGCTTTAAGGACGAGTATAAAAACAAGTCGAACGGTATCGTGATGCCCCTGAAAAACCCATCCAGTTCGCTCAGAACTGCTTCGACGCAAACTTTGAATTTTTCACCTGGAAACGACAAACGGAAACGGCAGCCGAACGGCGACTCGACTTATTCCGTTATCAGCTGTAGTAACGATAATGGAAACCGGTTGACCCTTAAAAGGACGGCTAATTCTAAAGACCTTAACGGAGAGGTCGATGGTGACAAGGTTGGTGTTATAGTGCTTCCTTAATCACCAACCGACCGCTATTTGTGTGCGAATAGTTCTGGCAGCGTCGTGCATGCTTCAAAATTTATATTTTTGGAAAATTGAATACGATTTAGAAAAAATATTGATATCATTCGTCCCTTTATTTTTCTTGCTTCCAGTCGACAAAGATCAATAAAGTGCGGAAACGGTCAGTCTTTATGAAACCCCAGAGCTGCAAGTGTGGAGTGGGCACGAATCCAAAAGGTGCTTGCAGAGGATACCGTTGCCCATGCTATTCTTCGGATAGTGCTTGCAACGACTGCTATTGTGTTGGGTGTCAAAATCCTCAAGGCGTCTCCCAAGGAAAGGTGATAGGGGTTTTTCGCTCTCATAAATAGCCCTCATCGGTAAATCTGTCAGTCATTATTGTAAAATTTCGCCGATTCATTTTTCATCATAGAAGAACTTGAACAAGTTCAAGTATTTGTAATAATTGTACTTCTTTTCCTACCCTTTCTTAGGAGAGCTACTCTCCTCTAAGCTACATGTTAAAAAATAAATATTTTCTTTCAGATTTACCCTGGTGACCAGGTTATTAAAGAGCTGGAAAAGGCAAACGCTGCAGCCACCATGATGGAGCTCGCTGCGCAGTAAGATATAGAGAGAGAGATTATTTATTTGCCCTCATTCATAGTGAACTTGTGGCCATGCGAAGCACAATACTTGATACTACGGACTATCATGTGAATGACTAAGGGCAGGAGTAAGTGAGATGCAGACGACCTCATTACAGGTGGGGTTTCTTGGCTTGCCACAGGTCCAAACCACTAGGGATGGAACATCAATGTCGCGTTATCGAAACATCGGAGTTTGGGTCCGATGTTTCTTTCAGTGGTATTACCAAATCTGCTATCAATCGTTTTGAGCATTGTTTTCTCCAAGAAAACTTTGTAAGAACAATTTATTTATAAAATTGCAATTGAGTAGAAGTGGTTGACAGCAAAGAGCAGGAGTAGACTATTTAGCCGCGTATACACTTGCGACCCAAGCGAGAGCGGAGCGGCTCGTATTCATCTCCACTCGCAAGTTGGGACGTGTTTTAATTCCGACAGCGAGTTACGAGTTTAACACGAACGGCTCGTAAGGCGCTCCGTCTCCTGTCGGTTTTTTTGTGAGATCAAAGGGTTTAGCTCGTCATGTTAGGACGTGGTCTTGCGAGCATGACCTGGCCTTTTTTTCTTTCTGTTATATTTTGGTTTATTATAGTCTTTCAGTTGTGATTTGGTTCTCGAAACGGAGCGGACTCAAGAGCTTCAAATATCTTTAGTTGAATTGTACGAAACCCCCATTATTTTGTGGAATCCGAAACATCGAGATCATTTTAAATCTAGAAACAACTCTTCTCCGCGCCGTTTTTTTACAAAGATCGGTTTACCACCACCGTCTTTTTTTTTCTGATATTGTAGACTAGGCATTAGAAAAGCCGCGCCACTCATGACAACAACAGCGAAGCCAACTTCACCACGACTGCGTGTGGGAAGTTGGCTCTAAACGCGCTCGCTATGGGTTTCTGTTTCCCCTGGCTCGTGAAAGAGAACATTTCGACAAGCATGTCACAAGCGAGAGCAGAGCAGCTTGTAAGGCGCTCCACTCTCGCTTGGCTCGCAAGTGTATACACGGCTTTCGAGTTGACCTTTACTGGCTGTAGGCTGGTGTAGGATGGCTTATAGACCGGTAATATTTGCTAAGATAGACGGTAATAGTTTCTGCTGTCACGGCTGTGGACCTCATGGTTCCACGTCGCCCTGAAGATGCCCGAATGGGCGAAAGTGCTCGGCCAGCCATTATGGTTTTTCTCCCCCTCACAACCCCTCTACAACATTATTTTTGCTCTGATGTTCTATCCCTACAATCTACCATTGTCATGGCAGCTGACCGCCACTTCAGCTAGTGCAGTGGCCATAACCTCTTAACACATTCAGTGCAGCCGTCCCGGATCCGAGCCACCTTCTATTTTTGTTATACCCTGGTACAACGTTCCCGCACCAATTATCGACTCCGTTTTTATCCTCAGGGGGGCTGGAGGGTCTCTGAAAAAGTAAGCGTATCCTCAGTTTTAATTTTCACCGTATAAATATTAGCAGATAATTGAGTTTTTTGTTAACCGGTATTTAATGCAGGTTGGCTGGAATTTTTCTGATTTGCGATCCGCAGTGAATGTGTTAAGCATTGTAAAATACTATAAATAGCTTGTCAAAAACAGCTGGAAAACTACAAGCTCCTGCACTTACATTTATAGGATATTCACTGTCGCCGTTGAATTGTGTTAATTCCAGTAAACATCTGCACCAAGTGCTCATGTGTTGTAGCCTTTACGGCGATTTTTTTCAAGCAGTCAGAGGTCTGTTAGTCTGGTCAAATCGTGTTAAATACATAACCTAGAGGCCGCATATTGAGATCCTATCATCTCCGCTCTCCTGTGCACTTATTATTGATAGCAACAGAGGTTTAGTAAGGACATTCAACAGAGGCATCATGCTGTAAATGTTATCAATGATCCAATGAGGTTAGTCCAGCCACAAGTACCCTTCATATTTGTAGAATAATTGCTAGCACGAGTAGTCGACAAATAATACTTGGCAAATTTAATTTGGTTGATAATATATCTAAATATTGTCAGTTTTCTACCTTTTCTAATATTGCATCATCTATAAATTCATGTGATGCGTGCATAGAAAACGCATTCCCTAGAAACCGTTTTATTTATTTTTTTTACAAGCTTAAGTTTTTTGTCAATTTTGATAACCCAGTGATTCTTCGCATTGTTGGATTTCAGCTTGTTGAAATTTAAGATGATCGTGTGCTAAAATAAGTTAGTTATTCCGCATTTATATTATTTTGTTGTGTAAATTCTATGTGATTTTGTGCCGCTGATATTGTCATTGTATTACGGCCTGCACAAACAGGACGTTCTGTATTTCAGGCCTTGAGCGTATTTAATGAACGATCAAGACCGTTCAAATTGCATTCTTTTTGCGACCTGTAGAAAAGTGATTACATTCAACTTGTCAAGTGAAAGCAGTCTAAGTGTCTAAACCCAATCCTAATGCTGCCTCATCGTCTTAGAGCCCTGATCAATTAAGTATTCCATTGTTTGAGCCCCATACAATGCGAGTAAGCTTTTTCCATGACCGATTGTAATATGAGTGACCATGGAAGCTGGCTCATAAGAAATAAAATTTTTTGAGTACTTATAATCTGTTTCAAGGTGCAACTTTTAGCAAGAACCTGATACCTTTGTTAAAGTCAAGCTGGTAGCAATGACGTCACACTCGTATTAGGTTTTATACTGAGTCGGGACCTAAATAAAACTCATAGCCCAGTTTAATCCAACCCAAAAATTATTCTAACGCCATAATTCATTGGTCGGGAAGGACCAAACCGTTGGAACGTCTCACAGCAGACCACATTCATTGTCAAACCAAGCCAAGATTGGCTGAACGTTCTGTTCTCAGTAGAAATATAGGAATAATGCTCCAGTATTAATTATTGCCACTCGTTTATTTACAATCGATTTAACAATGGTCAACAGCTAGAAATCGCCGAACAGGGAATCGGTATCAATATCATTTAGTAAAGATTCGACGTCTGACTCCAACAGAAAATGATTGGTTTTGGTAGTGTTCGGTGTTGTGGTATTATGTGATGCACTGGGCTTTGCAATTTCAAATGTTTTGCTTCGTTTTGTCTGCCCATACGTACTCTCAGGAGGCGAATTTTCAACTTTGCTTGAAGACTTCTGCGGCATTGTAACACTCTTCATGACAGGCGTTGAGTTGGAGCAATGAAAGTCATGGTTACTTAGAGGAACTTTGAATGTGAATTTCGATTTGGAGTTCCGCTGAAATTCCGCGGTTGAGTTTTCAATGACTGGAGATTTATTTGAGCTTGTAAAAACTCTACTCGGTGCAACTGAATCGCCGTTTTGCAGCGGGCTACCCATGAGAGAAAACGGGTTTATTGGGTTCCCTCCAGGGGGCAAACCCCAATCGGAAGCTTCATGTGAGTTTTTAACGGTTGGGACAAATAACCGAGAATTATTGATCTGCGCCTTAGATTGGGATGCACGGGCCATTAAGTTTGAACGGTTACAACTTGTTATAGGTGAGCAATTAGGTTTTTTTCGATCGTTGGTCAATTGATGGACGAGCGGCGTAAACGTTGGCGTCTTAGGCGATCTGAAAATTGACAAAAAAAGAACAATTTTACTGATTCGTTTAATCAAATTTTACAGATGGTTGATTAGTTTAACAGGTGCTCTAGTACTATTTGTGGGCTATAAAGCCCATTCCGAACGGTTTTTTACCCTGCACTTGCAACTCTTCACTTCCCACTATTAATTCTGTTTTAAAGTGCTGAGTGTGGATTTGTAGAGCTAAGAGTGAAGGGGTCTTTAGGAATGGGCTCCTGATTTTTCAATGCGAGAAAACTTGAAATAAACTTCTAATACTTACGTTCGAGATGAAGCAGATGTTGATAGACCTTCGACTTTTTCCCATTCGGCCAAAATGTCCCAGCTCTGGTTGGCAGGTAATGAGCCGACTTGCTTCAGTTCAATATTCTGTTCTAAAAAAATAATTGACTTCTTCACAAATACAAAATATGACTATAATTTGAAACCAACATTAATATAGACTAAATTATCTGAATTTTGATGGACCAGCTATGGTCTGATGCCGCAAGACGACGGTCTGATGCCGCAAGACGACGGTCAACTGGTGAAAAAATACGATCCACGTAGGACGGTGTTTATTGCTGATGCATTTCGAGCCGTAAACCTAGTTCTTCTTCAGGGCAACAATGGTGATGGGCCTATGGAACAAACAAAATGTCTGACCATGGTCTTGGGTGGGCATTTCCACCACATGTCATGGGAACCTAATAACAATACTAAACAGACCAGTAGATTATAACGAAATGCAAACGGTCTGACATTCCATAGGCCCATCACCATTGTTGCCCTGCAGAAGAGCTAGTTTTAGGGCTCGAAATGCATTGGCAATAAACACCGTCCTATGTGGATCGTATTTTTTCACCTGTTGACCGTCGTCTGGCAGCATCGGGCCATAGCTGGTCCATCAAAATAAAGTAATATCCAGCCAGCGTAACTATTTTTTAATAAACTAAATTATTTCATTATCAAGGGGAAACATTAGTTTTACAGTACCAACCATTGTTGACGGAATAAAGCGCAGTCAAATTCTTGCTAGTAACATTGACAACTTGTTTACGCAATGATATTCCAGCGCTGATGATGCCGACGTTGCGCAAGACAAGGACGCTGTTAGCCGTTATGTCTGGACCGAATTGCTCCCAAACGTCTCGATGGATGACACCATGCATTTCACCTTCAACACAATCTTAATCAGATTTTCTAACTTTAAATTTAAAATAATGCTCTTCAACTAAAGCGTACCTTGAAATAATTATAAGAGCAGTGATGATGTGGAAAGTTAATATTGTGAGCTAGTATGAAGAAATAATATATTTACACATACCGGTTGGATCTTTAAAAATCACAGCGACCTCTGGCAACGTTGCGTCAACAGATAGTACTAAGACCGCCAGGAAAGGAACTTTGTAACTTCTCAAATTTCGTCCTATCACTTTAATTGATGCCAAATTCATTCTTTGCAGTAGAGATTGGCCAGCTGTTGCAAGATCTTCAAGCATGGCTGACCATGCACCACCATCAAAAATCGACATTGAACGTTGCGACAGAATTTCTGTGCCCTAGAAAAAATAATTGAAAGCGCACTAGAAACGTTTAATTAGCCGATCGATGGAAGGGATCCAGAGCCAACTTTGGGTAAACTTAGAAGTAAAAGTTGGCAATGAGGGTGAAAACAAAAAAAAAAAATATTTCAGCCGATCGTTTTTAAACATTCTTGAGGAAATCAAAGTTCTGCAAGGTGTCTAAAGGCCTGTTGCCTGAGAAAAGTTGCTGATTGGCCAGAACTACCAATCAGGTGGGGGTGGGTCTTTCCACAATCCACAAAGGTTAATATCTCGTTGTTGTTAGCATTATTTTAGCATACTTTTTTTTTTAATTTTTCCACTTGAAATGAAATATCGTTTATTGTACAACCGTAAGGTATTACAAAGGATTAATTTTTCCTTTTTTTTTAGTATTTTATCAATTTTTATTTCCACCTAGGCTTAATATTAATTTTTACTCGCTTCACAAATATATATCAAGTTCATATATAAGATAATACGCAATCAAGAGAAGAAGGTCTAAAATTAATGCGTTAAATAGCCATTTTCGTCTGATTTTTCACTCGGAACAGGGGACAAACTTCGAATGCAGCACCACAAAACACATTTTCAGTGCGAAAAGTATAAATATTTGTTTTCTGAAAAATCTCATTTGAATATTCAAGGGGTTTTTGAATATGGGTTTGAGTCGCTGAAAAATAGCGTTGAAAATAGCTTTTTTTGAAAACAAATTATAAATTAAATTTTCATTAAAAACAAAATAGGTATAATAACTAGGAAAAAACGCGTAGTTTCACGCTCCGAACTTAGGTCAAAATTTTAAAACCACCTTTTTCAAAACGCTTTTCATTCTCCATACTGTAATTTTTACTTTCAATCTATCATATTATATCTTCTACTAGCATTTATAATTATTTTATCGTAATGACAATCGATTTGAATCAATACCATCAAGAAAATTATCTAAATGTATATTGGTTTTTTATTCAATAATAAATATACCTTCAAAATCGCCTTAATCAAAACACTGTTGCAAAAAACGAAGCAGGCTTCCGTTCTCAGTTCTGAGAGGGCTTCTGCTCCATGTGAACAACAATCAAACGCGCGGAATGTCCGCTCCCAAACCAACTCGTTCCGCGTCATGTGAACCTGGCTTAAGAGTAACAAAAAGTCATTGACTAACCTGAAACTTAGGACTATTTTCTTCATTGTTCTGCTCATCTAGAAATTCTTCAGGAGCAATCAAGGTTACGTCTTGCTGAAACGAGAGAAGAAAAATATACTGTTTACGGTTGCTGCTTTCTGATGACCATTGAGTTACCATCAACAAATATTGAACAAATATTGAGTGATATAATACTTCATATCCTAATCAGGAAATCCACGCAATCAGATCGTTCAATAACGCACTCACTGAATACATAGATTTTTATTTTACCATCACTTAAAAATGCGTAGCAATGGTCATTAAAAAAGAGATATAGATCTTAATAATTCAGAAACAGAATTTCCCTAGTCAGCCGAAATTTGGCCAACTTTATGTGAGTTTGACCCCAGGCCAATAAATAAATAATAAAAATTAAATTAAAAAATATAAATAAATAACAAATATTTCCATGAGGCGAGCAACTCCTAAATAAATCACAATACAGAATAAATGGGCAGACTTAGACCTGTTTGCAACTGAGGAACTACAACACTAATGTAGAACTTTTAGAATTTTGAAATAGAGTGTCAGCTGTTACGCAGAGCGATAAGGCTTTCTCTATTTCTCAACCTGAATAATTTTTAGGACATCCTATTTCTTTGAGTCAGAAGCCAATTTGCCCCCTTAGTTAGAATTTGAGACAAGCAGATGTTTCCCAATCCCCAGCATTCGTAATGATACCTTGAAGTCTTGACAGATTAAAAAAGGCCAGGCCTTTATCTTTAGATAAGACGAAAACACATACTCTAGGCGGCAACACTCCAGCAGGTCCAGGAAATCGTCGCCTCGGCGTTTTCTTCAATTGTCTGGTTGAAATTACTGGATTTGGAGAATTTGCCGCGGTAAATGGCGCCACTGTATCTGAAGTGACCAGCAAATTAAGCCAAATAAATACCAAGTTGTACATAAAGGTTTCTAATGATTATATACCCAGTTTTTACTCACGAGCAACATTGAATTGTTTTTTGTGGACAGTTTGCTTGAAGCACTCTTCATTGTTCCATATATTCAGAGAAGTTGGGTTGTTAGGAAAGTTATCTTTCTGAACTAGGGGAGAGCGAGTTAGTTCGAAACTGGTTTTGGAGTTTTTGTGCTCTAGCGTACCTGTAATGGAATTTTCATAAGAACAAATTACGTACTTTGGGCAACTAAAGAGAAATTCTCTGGCTTTGTACTTGAATAGTTGTCATATATACCTCTTGATGCTGCAAGATCAGGCGTGAATTCTTGATTGAAATCAAAACCCTGAAAACCGGAAGCCGAGGGTTACAAACAAAAATTCCACTTTTTCTGTATTAGCTTTTGATGCGTTTCAGATTACAATTCAATGCATTCCTGACACACAATTTTCAAACTTCAAAGCTGATAACGATTCATTTTCTTACATTCAATCAACTCCGCGGTCCTATAGACCGTATGGCATTTATCGAAAATATGTTGGGGTAAAGAGAAATGGTGCGACATTCTCTCATCCTGACTGTCAATGCAAGCGCTTTTGCCCAATTTGGCATCTTTAATTAACATTACCTTACGGTTATATAATAAACGATATTTCATTTCATTTTTATTTTCATTTCAATTAATATTATTGGTTTATTATTCAATAAAAAAAAATTATGATTGTCCACTGAAAACCGTTTGGAAAAACTGAGAGGAAACCTCAATAGCTAAGTTCTTGAAATTTTCACCAAAAATCATTCTTGGTCTGAAAATGGCTCAATTCTTCAGCCAAAGTGCAAACTCGAGTTAAAGGGCGTTTCAAGGGAGGGGGGATTGCATTATCCAAGATTTTTGCAAAATGCAGCTACAAATTTGCCTTTTGAAAAACAGGTGTGTCTGATATCAATTTGTATAGAATATTGGACGCTGAATTCAATGGGACTGGAAGCTCGTCAAACAATCTTTTTTTCGAGTAATTGAAAAAGATTAAACTATTTTGAATTACGACAGTTTCTAAGGATTTTGCCCTGAGTTACCATTATGTTTTTATGTAATGATAGTTCACAAGAGTTTTGGTTAGATATTTAGTTACGAATTTGGTACTAGTAACAAGTGTATTGATAGGAATAATAAACCACTGTACAATAATTTACGGTTTTTAAATTTTCCTTTGGTTCGGATCATCATCAAACGTCAAAATGGTAGAATGTCATGCCTTTTTCTTTAGACCTCGTCCTGTAATTATTGGAATAATGCGGCAACACTGGAAAGGATTAAAGGGATTCATGTCGCGATTTTCGAACCTTCGGGGAGTAACATTAATCTAAAATTATTCTTCCAAATACAATAATTTAGCATACTTACGTCGTCTGAGTCCGAATCATTGAAAATTTTGAACATTCTTCCAACTCATTCAAGAACCGACCGTTGGAACGTATTGACATTCGTAATCAGGCGAGATGAAAACAGTTGTCTCTTGTACTTAAACGCGAAAATCGAAAAAGAAAAATTGTAGTGTAACTCAAATGAGATCAAGATAGTAGAAAATACCGTAGCATACTAGGTAGAATAATTTTATCGGTATGGAATCCAGATCCAGTTGTACGAAAAACAAAACACAGCGGGAAACAAAATTAAAGATAAGGATGATAATGGATGTTGAAATCGGAACGTCATCGTCATGATCGATTTCTTTACATCGATACTTAAACGTCCGATTTATTAAACATCGATCTTACATGTTCGATTGTAATCAACAGAAGGGCACGATGTAATTTTCCGTTTTAGCGTGAGTAAATTTCGTGAGAAGATGGAGCATTATTTTGGAGACATTTTAAGCAATTTAAATTACTGATCTGAAATTGGTGCTATGAATCGATATCATGTATGAGATATACGGTTATCGATATCTGCTAGGAGATATCGATATCTGCCATGAGATATCGATATCTGCCATGAGATATCGATATCTGCCATGACATATCGATATCTGTATTAAGCACCTCTTTCCTCCTCCCACCCTTCTTTCCTCATTTCCTTCATTTTTTTTCTTTTATCACTCCGCTGTGTTTTAATTTTTTTATAGGTAAGTTTATTATAATTAGATCGACATTTCCAAATTTCGACAACTTTATTTGGCATGCCAAGATAGTTGATATGGATATGAACATTGGTGCAATAATTTGAATGACTCGTTTGAATAATAATGACTATTGATTATTGGAGTCATGCGAATAGAACATAGAGTTCAGAATGAATTAAAATCCCCTTGACGGCCTTGACTTCGGGAAACTTCGGCCGATTCCGGCTCGATTTGGAAACCTTTCTTGACATGTCATTATGCGGACGAGTTGAACCAGTTTTTTGTTTGTTTTTATTAATTCATCCGCTGAGTTGCAACGGCCGTTTAATTAATTTAACATCTTCCGAAAATGATAATGGATTAGCTGTTTGATCTTTGATCATCGTCTCAAGTGCTCAATTACAAATTGTACGTAACAATTATTTCGAAGACAACTCATTTTCTTATTAGCCTATCTTCTGCTAAATCGGTAAAGCAACAAGTGGTTTGTCACTTGTTGCTAACTTGTACTGTGTACTGATAGTGATAAGCCGATTCCTTGTCAGCGGATTAGATCGGTCCTCACCTACCATGACTTTTCGTTTTTGATATTTCAAGGATATTATGTCAAAGATGAGTATTCCCCACTCCTTGTAATCTGCAATCCGTTGACCGCTATCTGCAATTACGTTATCAACATCGACTGTCCTCTGTCCATACCTTTGTTCCTCAATTACGATTGTTCTCGATTTGATTGTTTCCGATTCTCGACCGCCCGTAGTTGAGGCAATTCTTCAATTCGACCGAACGGGCGAACTACTCAAGAACATCATGGTCAACCGAGCGTCAAATTCGTCGAACGAAGTAACAATTAACCCGGATTTAAGGAGAGAACGGGAAAAAGGAACTTTCGATGTAGAAGAGTTAACATATCTTATAGACGGCGGTAAAAGGAAGACCGAAGAACGAAGAGAATTAGGTAAGAAACATACCTGATTATCTAACAATAATTTATTTATTTGCGTGTAAGTGGTAATCATAATAAAGAATAGAGTTGGTTCCATCTTACGAAAATATGAAATTGTTGCTGGCAATTTCCATATTTATGTGAAACTGAGACCTTGAAGTTTCACCTTGACGCATAATCTGTCTCAGTGACCTTCAAATGGGGTCGAATTTCCATATTAATTGAAGTTGAGGAGGAGAATAACCTGTTGACTTCTTTTCTATTGATACCGATGATTCCTATGAACATAGTGTCACAGGTACTCGATGGACCTTTGCTGATCTCATCCGAATAAAACAATGAAGAATTCGCCAGGTTGTTCTCCTCAACCTGAAAACTTGTCGAATAAATGGGAGAATTTGTTCTCAGGTGATATACAACGTGTTATGAGTTATCTGTTGTTGTGAAAGTACTCAAAGACCAAGGCCTTTGCCTACGTATCGTACCAAAGTCCATTTTCCCAGAGTCCCAGTCATACCAGATTCCCAGAGACTGAGTTTTCCCAGAATCTGAGTTTTCCCAGCGTTCGAGTCTTCCCCGAGTCTAAGTCTTCCCAGAGTCCAAGTTTTTCCAGAGTCTGAGTTCTCCCAGAGTCAAAGTCTTCTCTGAGTCCGAGTTTTCCCAGAGTTAGTAGAGTCTTCTATGTGTCCGAGTCTTCCCAGAGTCCAAGTCTTCCCAGAGTTAGTAGAGTCTTCTATGAGTCCGAGTCTTCCCAGAGTCCAAGTTATCCCGGAGTCCAAGTCTTCCCAGAGTCCAAGTCTTCCCAGAGTCCGAGTCTTCCCAGAGTCCAAGTTATCACGAAGTCCAAGTCTTCCCAGAGTCCGAGTTATCCCGTAGTCCAGGTTTTCCTTGAGTCTGAGTCTTCCCAGAGCCAGAGTTTTCCCAGAGTTCGAGTCTCACCAGTGTCAGAGTCCCAGAGTCAGAGTCTCACCTAAGCCCTTTGTATCATACCGTGTCCCCTATGCGCACGTTGGTCCTGAAATACCATGAATTTTTCTGCTTTTTTTCAGTCGAATTTTTCATCAAAGACCAAACCTTCAATGTTGAAGTGCCTATGGAATATCTCAGTCATGTTGATCGTTATGAAGAAGCTGTTCGCAAATCATGCCTCATGTTTCACAAGATAAATGAATGGATCGATCACAAAAAGACTGGAGGTTCAGTGGATTTATATCAGTGAGTAAACTCTTAGCTCTGAAATGTGGGTTGCATTTTTAAAAGCTATTTTTTCCTCTTGGAAATTCCAACTGTACGTATCTAAGTAACTTTTGAACAACCTTTTTGAAAATTCACCCTTTTTAATGGGTACACATGTAAGTTAGTTGCTCAGTTAAGTTGATTTATTGCATAGAAAATACTTTATGATAGTTAACTTGCCTTTAAAGAGCTCTGCTTGGAGGAATGCTCGGCTCAGCTATACTGAAGGATGGCACTCCTTTTGCCCTTCACTTTGTCATGTTTGTACCTGTGATAATGGGGCAAGCAACTGTAGAACAGCAGGCTTACTGGATCGGAAGAGCGTGGAACTGCAGCATCATGGGTACATATGCACAGGTCAGCTCCCTCCAATCTTACATAGAACCATTCCATTGAAAAATCTGCTTCCAACAATTGACTATATGAGTTTAATAAGTCCAAGGATCCTAGACCTCTGTTTTGTCTCTCCTTGTAAAATGTTCCCGTTAACAAATGTCGGTACAATGCATTTGAATCTTGTAGTAACACATGGCTGGTATTTTTTCAATTGCAGACTGAGCTAGGTCACGGTACATTCATTCGTGGCCTTGAAACGACCGCTGAATACGATCCAGAAAACGAAGAGTTCATCCTCAACAGCCCCACTATTACTTCCTACAAGTGGTGGCCTGGTGGTTGTAAGTTGTTCATATGTAGATTTTTGTTAACAAACATTTGCTCTTACCACAACAGCGCAAATCATAAATGCCTACAACGTTAGTTTGTATGCAGAATGAATTTATTGTACACGAGAGCGTACTTGTGGCTTCTTAGTATTGGCTGAAATTATTGACAACTTGTCTTACAGTTACGATCACTAATAAGGCTTAGATTACATATTACAAAACCCTTGAATTTCGATTCTCAGTTGCTGAAGTTCTGATTTAGCAATGAATTTTCAGTGGGCCACACTGCAAACTACGCCGTCGTCATGGCTCAACTATACACAAAAGGAGTTTGCCACGGAATACATCCGTTCATTGTACAGCTTCGAGAAGAGGATACCCACATGCCCCTGAAAGGTATGATCCAGTCTAGTTTATTGAGAATACCCAAAATATCTGCACCATTACTATCGCTTTCGGAAGACACTGTGTTAACCTGGAGACTTATACTTCTGGTTTATTATTGCATAATAAACCATTGTAATCGCCCAAGGAGAACAATTTTTTAACACTCCCCCTCAAAATTTGATGTTTTATGTTTCAAGGCAAGTAGAATCCGAATGTCCAATAAAATAAATTCTGTCCGTCCGCCGTACATGGTCAACACTTTGCCGGCCAAACTATAATAGCTACATTTCCTTGTCGTTCATTTCTTGATGTCCGGGGGTTGTGAGGGGGAGAAAAACCAGGTGACTCATTTTCCGATTCTTTATTGGCTGGCCGAGCAGTTTCGCCCATTCGTGCATCTTCAGGGCGACGTCAGGTACCCCATAGGCTGTGGGCCCTATGGCAAAAGTTGTTTATAATATTATGTGATCACTTCTAGTCATTTTCAAGCCTTTTACTGTTTTAATGTTAAATTCTCCCCTATTTATTTTAATTTATCAGACTCCAGGTTCAAAAAGCGGACGTGTTTTAGAAATTTGCTACTCATGACAATCCCAGCCTTGTGTAGCTAATTACAGGACCTATTAAAAAAAAAGTCGCTGATTACGTCTCAACCTCATCCCCACGTCGAAGCTGTTTTTCGGTGGGAATGTACACAAATGTTCGGAATAATTACTTTTACAAATGGATAATCTTCTTAAATCATTATTGAAGCGAAGGAATAATAAACTACTGTACAATCATTTGCAGCGTTATTCCTGTTGGTTAATATTATAACCGTTTTACTTATGTGCAGGTATCAAAATTGGTGAAATTGGCTGTAAACTGGGCATGAACGGGGTCAACAATGGTTTCCTTGGTTTCGATCATGTGAGAATACCTAGGAATCACATGCTGATGAAAAACTCCCAGGTTCTCAAGGTGTGTAACTGTAAATTTCCCCTATTTTTGGTGTATTATTCGAAAATAAACCATTGTGATCGTCCAAGAAAAAATTTTCTAACCCCACAAATTTTGATGTTTTACGTTTCAGGCATGTAGAATCCAAATACCTATCCGGTAAAATTCCATCCGTTCGCCTATATTCTTCTCGCCTTCAGCACTTTTCAAATGAAACTATAATAACCGCTAAATTATTTTGACATTTTCACCTAAAATCAACCTTGGTCGGACAATTGCTAAATTCTTCAGCCTTTCCATAGATTTCTACCCGATGAATCAAATGAGACTATCACGGGGTCGAAAGTTTGGTTCTCAAGTTATCGCAGCTGCTCTGTAGAATTTTCTATATTTTCAAAAATTTGGTATGATGGGATAGCTCCAGAATTTTTTGAGCTATAAAATCGTTCTATACTTGTTGAAGCAGTAGTATAACAAGTTACCAATCTGTTGTTCGTGGAAACGTTCACGAATGTTAATAGTTTGATGGTCTTCTTTAATCATAATTGGAGCAAAAGAATAATAAACCACTGTGCAATCATTTGAGGCGTTTTTAGTACTTTTTCTACGTTATGAACGTTTTTGATTTACGTTCATGGATGACAATAAGAGGAAAGTCGCAACTAGCTCTTGTTGCAGTAGTTTATTGCTGGTATTTGAGCGATTTCGCCTACATAGGCTTCATCAGGGGTACAAATCTTGCCCACACACCAGGAACGTTCTAAAGAAGATGAACTAAGTGTTTTTTATGCTTCTCTTGCTCAGGATGGAACTTATATCAAGTCTTTGAGTGATAAACTTACTTACGGTACTATGATATTCGTGAGGGTGGCGATTGTAAAGGGCGTCTCTGCTGCCAATCTTGCTAAAGCAGTCACCATTGCGACGAGGTACAGTGCTGTTAGACACCAATCTGAGCTGATTCCTGGGTAAGATTCTCCAATAATAACTTATTTTCAGAAAATATTGTATCATGAAATCGTCCATAGATTGATCGTTCTTTGTTAATTATTATTTTACCTTTTTCAGCCAGGGTGAGCCAATTATTCTAGAGTACAAGACACAACAGTACAAATTGATTCCAAATATTGCTCAATGCTTCGGGATGATTTTTACTTCAAATTGGCTGTGGGATATGTATAACAGTGTCACTTCCGAATTAGAACAAGGCGATCTAGATAGACTCCCAGAGGTAAGCGCTTTATTATTTCTATCGTTAGTTCCGATATGGCAAAGAGAGATATTCTATAATAGTTTTCTTTTTTTCTCAGCTTCACGCAATGGCCTGCTGTTTGAAGGCAGTTTGTACAGCCGATTCAACTCGAGGCATCGAAGAATGCAGAAGATCTTGCGGCGGCCATGGTTATATGACTAGCAGTAGTTTGCCTATCACTTATGGTTTGGCCACGGCCGCTGAGACTTACGAAGGAGAAAATACTGTCATGCTCTTGCAAACAGCCAGGTAATTATGTATTTGGCATGTTTTTTATTGACATAATATTTTTAGACACGAGGTTGATTAACAAATTTCATAAAGTGATGTCAAAGAAGTTCCCAGGAATGTTTTTCCAGAATTTGGCCCATTATTCTGTTAGGAGTATTAGGTACATAAAGTGTTGATGAATAGGCCCTTGACTAATTCTCTGTCAATTAGTTGCCACATGTTTTCCACCGTCATATAATAACGCAGCTGATCTGATAATTTACATGGCCTCCATATAATCTTTTGTAGATACCTGCTGAAAGCAAATAGTATGGCCAAAGGAGGGGCATCAATGCCGCCAACTACGAGTTATTTGAGTGACACCAATCCATCGCGTCTCCCATGGTCTAATACCACATCCAGCCTTCTCAATGCTTATCGTCATGTTGCTCAATCGTAAGTTTCAATGTTTCTTTCAACGTTTAATTTAATAACTCAATGAAGCTTTCCCTTTTTTCTTGATAAGAATATTTTTTGTTATATCTCATTATTTTATGTGTAGACTTATTAGTGAAACGAGCGAAAAAGTTGAACAGCTTGTGGCCTCAGGGACCCCCCCAGAACTGGCTGCCAATCAGTACTCGATTCAGCTTACACAATGCGCCGAGGTAATTTTCTTCAATGCTATTGTAATACAGTCAGTTCATAACTGCAGTTTGATGAGTTGTTTCATGGTTTCTTGTGTTTTATTATTATTATTATTATTATTTTTTTTTTTAAAGGCTCACTGCCGCTTGTTTCTGGTTGAAAAATTCTGCGAGACGGCAAACAAAGCTAAAGTGTCTCAACCCTTGAAGAAAGTACTCGTTCAGCTAAGCCAACTGAACGGTGTCTACTATTTATTGAAGCAACTTGGACTCTTCTTGATGGTAGGTGATCAATTTATTTATTTCTATGAAATTCAATTCAATTATACAACTGACTGTATTATTCTTGCTTCTAGTATTCGAACGTCAAGGTGAGCGATGTAGCAATTATTGAAGAATGGCAGGACTCCCTGCTGACTGCCATCCGTCCGAATGCTGTATCTTTGGTTGACAGTTTCGATATCTGTGACGAGATTCTGTCATCACCTTTGGGCGCCTACGATGGCAATGTTTACCAAAGGCTTTTCGACGAGGCGATGAAGAGCCCGTTGAACAAGGAGCCGGTGAATGCTTCTTTCCAAAAATATCTCAAACCATTCCTCAAAAGCAATCTGTAAATCCTTACGGTTTGTGATAATTGTCGAACAAACCGCACCATTGAAGGGTAATTTTAATTGAACGTTCAATTTTCCATTTTATTTTTGTATTTTGAATATCTTCAAGTGGCGGGTTCCTATCAAGAAATATGTTGCAACTCAGAGGGTGAAGGATGTGATGAGAATAGGTTTCTTATCATTTTTTAATTGAATTTTATATTCCATGGTTGTACTGTTATTTATCGTGGCACTGCATCAAATTTAAGAACCGGTTGTGTGTCAACTAGTGCAAAAATAACATAGTGATATTGAATCTATTATGTCAAGTGCAATTGGCAATCCGAATTCTCGGGGGAGTTCTTGGGTGCTGGTTTAATGCTCTTAATCACCCTCAAGTAGAGTTGGCAAGTATTTTTAAGGACACAACTTGTCTCTCTTATTTTATTAATGCTTTGTTACCCCATGAAGTCTTGTTACACTTCTATGTTTTTATTACTTTATCAAATACATTGTTATGGTTTTTATATTTTATACGGTTTCAAACGTTCATTCATTTTTCAACCTTCTATACAACGTACCACGAAACAAGTTATGGTCTTCAAAGATATTGGTTTTTCTGCAGTCTGTAAGAATCGTAACAGTGAAATACGGCATACGACGGAAGTACGGTGTGTGATCCAATTAGTACAAATTAAGTTATGTGAAATGGAGTCATTTTTAAATCAAGGAGATTTGGAGATAGATTCATCAGCATTCTACCACCCTCGACCTCATCTCATGAGAAAATATCGATAATCTGCAATCTGGGAATATCTATGCCTATCGAAGGAGTATCGTGAATAAGTATCGATACTTAACATCGGCGATATAATATCGATACTGTTGAAATCGATACATCACTGGTCGATTAATTTGAATGCCTTACGGCCTAACTATTTTTCCATATCCTTTTTAGTCGCCTTATGTTGCTCTTCATATCAGCGAAAAATGGAATCGAAAATTTACCTCGTAATCAATATTCGTCGATTCCAAAAAAAGAGGGAAATTCACCAACAAGTTGTTGAAGTATGTTAATGCGAAATCGTCAGCTGGCAACACTGGTTCGGGTTATTATGGCGACGTAGACTAGAAGAAGAAGAATGACAGCCATTATCGCGATCAGTTCTCGTTTTCGGTCATGTTAACGGGCCAGAGTCGCGAGAGGGTGATGTTTTATCGGATGTTGGACCCTTTGACAATCGTGCAGAGGTGAAGCGCGAAATCTCGGAGCCGTACACCAGAAACGACAAATCTTCTGACGGACAGGTCGCCTCCGTCAACAGAATACCAACTGACAAAATATCCATTATGTGGACATCATGCATTTGATTCGATCGGCTAATGAGTGCTGTACCAGAGTATTGTTGAGACTTCAATTTTACGCGGTCCTTTCGTTTCTCACCGTGAGTTTGTACGGCGGGTTGATGGAAGTTCGCCCAGGTGGACCTAATTCGGAGCTCTGTTACAATCACTCGACCTCATGTTCGCATCAGGTTCGTGTCAATAACTTGTTTTTCCCCTATTAATGCTGCACCGGCTGACAGTCCATCATTTTTGACGTTTTCATGACGGGCGTTATCATTTTGTATTGAAATTTCTAGGAAGATAGGACTAGGCATTTCCGCTTCGCCCGTAAAAAAATTTCCTGCCAATCTACAGTTGGTCCCTCGATGTAAAATAGAAAATCTTACCTCCCTTATCAGTTGGGTAGTCTGAAATTGAGCATTCGTAGTCACGTAAACAGACGATTTATCTAGTCGGTTCTAATCCTGTGTTGTTATTTACAGAGCAATGTGTTCAACCTCTCTGAAGATGCCTGCCGAATGGTATACCATAAACATAATCATTCAGGTGAGTTGAACTGATTCCTAGTCTATTCTATTGCAAATTTATTTATAGAGTCCACCGCAAACTTGTCTTCAATCGTTGACCTGTTTGAAGCCGACCTAAAATCGAAAGCTTCCTGCTAATAAGCGGCCTTGGTAGCTATCGACTGGTTGAGTTGGTTTCGTTTGATGTTTGTAGTCCCCTGTAGCACCCTCGTCCGTCTATTTGCATAGTTGATTTGCCTTGTTTACAATGCAGCTGCCTAGTATATTGCCCGCCCTTCGTTAAATGCTATTTAGGCTATTGATATTTTCCCCTTTATAATATCCTTGTTTGGTCGTAAATCGAAATTAAAATCAATTTCATTAAAAATAGATTAACCTGTTTTTGGCTATTGATGGTTTCACCGAGTTCCTAGTACGAAAATTAATTTCCGAATATATTGAGCAATCGATATTTCACCAATTACTTTTTTCTACGAACTAGTGCGCCAATTTTTTTAGTCTATATGAAAAAGAAAATATGTTATTATTTCTGTGTGTGGTGAACTGTTGATGCGATTTTTGTGAAACTTGGGGAAATCATTGGGCAGATTCTGCGATGATTTGTGGACCAAAAAAAATCTAGGAAAATTGACAGCGGTTTGAGGAAAAAATTGAATTCGTCGGTTTTTTTGGTCGTTTTTGATAACGATTCAGACGGTTTTTGTCCGATAATTTTTGAGCGGTTAGGGATTCGGTAGAGTCGTATCTGAGAAAAATATAGATCTATCGAAAACGAATTTGAAGATGTGGTCGAAAGTTGGTTCGTTCGCGAATTATTATTCGCTTATCAAAAAATGCAAAAACACATTTTTCGACGTTCGGTTCGAAATATTTCAAAAACGAGATGTGATACGCAGCCTTTTAAATTTTCAACAGATCGTAGAGCTGATCTAAGAGAGATTTTCGTGTTAAAATGATTTTCTAGAATAAAAAAATTATGCAGGGAGTGTAAACAATTTAAACGGTGGTTTATAATGGTATTTGGGCCAACATCACCCGGTTTTTCGGAGATCGTCTCAAAATAATGATGAAATGGGCATTCGGTTTTGGTTTATTATAATAAACCATTGTAATCGCCCAAGGAAAAAAAGAACTGCGAAGCCCTGATGATGCCCGAAGTGGCTAAAGTGCTTGGCAGGCTGATAATAAATAACAGGAGAACAATTTGCCATGGTTTTCTCCCCCTCAATCTCAACAACGTAAAATACTATAGATGTGTGCAATTGTGCCCAGGACCAGAAGGGTGTCCGTCCGGCGGAGCCCCCTGGGCATACGCCTTGGTGCTAGAAAAGAGTGTAGATAGAAAGAAGTAGAAAAGGAATAAATGAAGTCGTGAATTGAATAGCTTATTAGCAGCAATGCCTGACGTCCAGCAATTCGATGATGACGGATTGCTGGAAAGCTGCATTTCCCCCTCAATACATTGGAAGCTAACTAACTAGCGAACTATCCAACGCTCTCAGTTATTAGAGCCCAGAACGGCAACACTGCAGTTAGCTGTCTGCTGAGAAAATTTTGTTTAAAGCGATAAAGTTTTCCAGTTCTCAGATACTCTCCGTAAGAGCAATTTTCTTGGCAGAAACTGAATGTGTGATCTGCTGAAGAGCAGATCATCCATCGCCTACGCTGCGCATGATCTGCGCTAGCTTAATTTAAATGTTAAAAAAAGAGTGCCAAGAATTAAGTTCAGTCTTGCATTTTGATCAAAGACTATCGAACTAATGCTATAATAATATTATATTTTTCATTGTGCTGTCAAACTCAGCTGTAAATAATGTCCTTGTCGACCATGTTCACGTGCTGTATGAAATTCGTTGAATCCATAAATCTAAACGAAGTAAATTCTGTACTCGTTCAGAATTTCACTTCTGCTCACTGTACGTCATTGTGTGTTGCTCGTGAGACGGGTTCGCGCTTTTATCGGAAAAAGGGCAAATTGAATGGTTTTAGTTTCGGCCGTGGTCGGCGGTGAGAAAGTGGAAAAAGGCACTTCGCTTTGCCGAACGTTCGTTCTGCTTTTTCGTGCTGAAGTTTCAACGCTCTCATTGTAACCTCCAAAGCTCTGACCCAAGGCCTTGTCTGAAAAGCCTCTTCGAACAGAACGGATCTGCCAAGTTTTAGCAAGCTTATAATATAGTTACTATCATGGCGAAAAAAATCGTTGAATATTTCTACCGAGCTTAGAATAAACATTTTTTGTGAACAGTGTGTTCAACTGAAAAACAGAATGAGTTTTTTTTCGGTCGATGAATAAATTTTTGATCGAAATGAACCGCTTCGAAATTTTTCGAGTTGTATCGATAGCAATTTTTGACACCTGCGGATTTTTATCATGTAATTTCAACTTTGTACACATGGATGAGTTAGTTTTTTTTTTGTAATTTATTATTTTGTCTTATTTTTTTTTTTTTTACATTTTTTTCTTGCTATGTATGTGGTCCTTTTTCACTCTTCTCCGTAATTCTCTAAAGGAAGTTGTGCAATTGTTTTCCATTTTCGCCAATCTTTTTAATACTACAATAATATAAAAGAATTTCATTTCATATCAACATAGGGAACAAAGGCCGCGGTTTGATTTCATCATTCGTATAATTCAACGGTCTCCTGCCTTGAAATAATTGCAGTCCGCGTGATTTGTTTCTATTAACTACGTCTTCCTCGACCAGATGATGATTGTTTTTATTTTGGTATTTTCTGAATCATTACTATATTTATCTACCGTTGAACTGACTATTCAGGTTCACACTATTCCAGTTTGACGGCAATAAAAATTTTTTTGCCCCCTTTAAATGCATTTTTTCCACAGTGAGCTATCTTGGGATAGTAAGCAAAGTAAAACGTGATTTCTACGTCGATTCTATTGGCCGTGAGAAAGGTTCGCCACCTCCTCTTGTCGATTGGGTGCTTAGGGCGGTTGTTCTCTTCTCTCTGTCATGTTTCGAAGGTCGATAGCAGTCGGAGGAGGATAAAGCAGCTTTGGCGTCTGCACCCTTCGTCGCCTCCTGCTAGTTTTCCCTCCTTTCTACTTCATCCTTCGTGTCCATTCCGCTTTCCTTTCTCCTTCGATCACCCCAAACTTAGCGTGGCCGAGCTTGTCTGATGCTCTGCCTCCAAAGCGAAAGAAACTTGAGACTCGACGTAAACGGCCAGTATCAAACTGACACCTTGGTAATGGGTAGAGCAACATTGTCTCTGTCTCACCTTTTGAATTGCTCTCATCGCATTGTGTTCTTGAAAATTCAGCTATTACATGTTGGCCTTGAATGAACGCCAGCAGCTTTCAACATAGTGCCAAAAAGGACAAAATAACAGTTATTTAATTGGTTTTGGGCGCTGTTAACAAAAAAAAAACATATTAATAATAAATAAGTAAATAAATAAAATAAAAAAATAAAAAATGATAAAACAACTCCATCAATGGCGTTTTTCGAACACCATCATAAATGATTGATTTTACCAAGTGAAGGTGTAAGTGCGTGTTAGCTGACTCCGAATTATCGTTAACTCCGACTTACTTTTTTTCACTATCATATTGAAGGGGGCGATCAACTACACCTACATCGGTGATCGAATATGTGACGCATTTCACGTTTCTCGTTCCTATTAAAAAAAAAAAAACTTATATACAGAAGATGTTTTCTGAAGAGGCCCAGAGTGGCGAAAGCGCTAGAAATATAGAAATGCAAAATTAGATAACGTCGCCAATAATGTCTCAAACTCAATCCCACGTCGAATCAAACTCGCTTTTTGCCTATTCTTTGGATTACCGGTAATCCGAACCTTAATCCGAGATTTTGAATTTAACCATGAGTATTATTAATGTATTTTCCGATCAATTAAACTGCGTGGCTCGAAACGGAAAAATGGAAGCTTGGTCGGGAATATTTTTGCCTTCGCGGCTCCCAGTTGTAAAGCGCTCTATCTCCGGAGACCGGGAATTCCAAACTGGCCCCGTATAAGCGGCTTTATAAACTTGGTCTTCATTCGTTCTGGACAGGAAGGGAAAAATATACACCGCGTTTTGAATCCCCCGTGGCCTAGAGGTTTTTCTTCTATTTTTCCCCCAACCGAGCTCGTGTATAATCGTCTATCATTTTGATAACAGAAGCCTAAATTACTGATTATCGAGTTGAAACTGTTCTTAGTTGACTTTACTGTCAAACATTCACATATTTTGTATTACCGATAGCCGATATATGATATACTTTATGACCATTAATAATTTTTTCAACCCTCTGTCGATTTATTTGGTCAACTCGAATCTGTCACTTGCCCAAAAAATTTCGCCCATTTTATTTTATTGTATTTTTTTAATATTTGGCTTTATTTGGTTTTTAGCTATTCCCCGAGATAGATTAGTGTTTTTAAGTGGCGACAAGGTAACCGTTTTTCGCTCCGGTTAATTAATTACCGATTGAATCAGACGAAATTTCTCTGATTCGTTTTCCTTCGACTTACCTTTCCGCAGCCGGTTTCGATTTTTTTTTTCTGATGTGGAAACATTTATAAATTATATTTATGTATTCAGTCATCTGACCAAAGCTTTGCTGGATAAATAGTTTCATACATTTGAAAAAATGAGACAAATTTAATTTTGGAAATTAGAAAAAGGTCGAGTTTATTCAGGTTGAAACTTGAATTAAAAATTGCTCGAGAGGATATCATATTGCTATGTGTATGTTTAATTTTATCTCTCTTAGGAATTCTTCCAGGTGTAAATCAAGATCAATATCCAGGAATTGAATTCTGTAGAGTTCACCCTCATCCGTTTCACCGCTTTTATATACTTTAATGCGCTGTTTTAGGGCCATTAATTTGGTCGTTCGATCGAAAATTACGTTTCTAATGAAACTATTATCCATTGCGCCATCTGCGATGCTTGGTTCCCTTTGAAATGAATTTGAATGCCAGTTTCTCGAGCCGCCTAGTTGATTCACTCTTAATGAGCTGCGAAGTTAAATTTAGCTAATGAAATCGGCTTATGGAACGGCGTAATGATGATCGACACAGTTTTGAGCGTTCCAATTTTTGTCGAAGGTGTTCCAATTGTTTGTCGAATGTTGAAAAAACGAATGTATTATTTATTTTTTTAATTTAACGTATTATAAGAAATTGTGACAAGCCGATTGTTGACGAAAAAATGACCTAGATCGCTATTCAGTTCGTTTTCCTCGTCAGATTATACTTGAATCTGTTTTTAACACGAATTTCCTTACACGTCGTGCTCTCGACTTGTACAAATATCTCAATTGATTTTTCGCACTTTCAATTTTTTCTTATTTTTCCTTCATTTTGTCGTAGGATATTCGTGTAATTACTATTTATCCATTCTCGTTACTTATTCAATAATGAACCATTGTAATCGCCAAAGAATTTTTTTAAAGCCCTCCTCCCTCCAACTTGATGTGTCACGTTTCAAGGCATGTAGGATCCGAATAATTAGAAAAAAATTCTGTCAGTCCGCCATACGCTGCCATCCGTTTTCTGACGAAACTATAATAGCTAAATTTTTTACATTTTCCCCAAAAATCGATCTTGGTCTTACAATTGCCAACCAAATCGATTCCTCGATCTTGAGAGTATTTTTTGGGGAGTTTTGAAAAGGGAGAAAATTGAATAGTTGCCAATGCTTTTCAGAAAAGGTGTATTTCGTATCAATTTCTATAGATTTTTGGACGCTAAATCGAATGAGGCCACTCCGATAGCTTCAATGGTTCCCAAGTTATCGCAGCTTTCGTGTCGAAGTTTCGAGATTTTTAGAATTTCGGCTTGAGGAATTTTTACTCGAGAAAGTTAGGAGCTATAAAAATTGTTCTATACTCGTTAGAGTGGTCGTCAAACACTCTTCCACTGTTAGCCGAATAATTTAACTTTTGATTTGAAAATTAAATGAAATAAAAATAATCAAAATTACTACAGTTGCTACGGCGTTTTCTCTTATAGTTGTTAGGTGGAAACGTTCACAAATGTCCGGGAGGATACTAAGAAAATGGATGGTCTTCTTAAATTTCAATCGAAGCAAGGTAATAGCAAACCACCTTACAATCATTTGCAGCGTTTTTCCTCCATACGATTACTGCAATATCCTAAACTTCAGTTTTTATAATTTTTCCCCGAATGAATCGCATTTGTAAAAAATAGCCAGGGTTGTCTCTACGTGTAGAAATTCCTTTTGATTGCGAATAATGTTGCTAGTAGAATCAAACCTGATCGAGGATTTAAACGACTCGAAAATGACGACATTCTACAGGTTGCCGCTCAGGCCCGTTGGTTGTATTTTGGGGATTATTTAGCGTGATGGGATAACCCGTTCGCGTCAGCCTCGGTCACTTGGCAAGGTTTCGACTTGGAGGGACCAGAACAAGTTATGGGTCACCAGGTTTCACCCAAAGCTTCCTCTTGTGCTCGATCGTTAAGGCGATAAATTTGATGCAGTGGAATAAAAGTGGTCAAGGAAAATTTGGAAGAATAATTCTGGTCTCACGTAAAACCGTTCAGTTGCCTTTTCTGAGAATATGCCAAGATCAACCTTTGAGTTTATAAATTTTACGTTTAACTTTAATAGTCCTACAGGTAACTTTGTAACTTATTATGCGCTAAATACTTACTTCATCGATATTATTCGGGAGTAACAGGCGTCTATAAATCCTTTTCGGTCAGAAAAATTTCCGAATCTTTCCATACTTTTGAGATGCGTTTAGTTGTTAAAAAAAAAAAAAAAAAAAATCTTTTCTATCCCTAGGAAAACCGACCAGGTACGCTACAAAATTATACTTAATTGATGGTGTGAGGGGAGATGAACACGGCGACTCTCCACATTGTTTCTTTAATTTGCCGAGATATTTCGCTCATTTGGGCATCTTCAGGAACATCAGGTACCTATGACCATGGTTGCCATTGGTGCTGTAGAACTTTTGTAGCCCTGAAGATGCCCGAACATGTAAAAGATCTCGGCAATAAAAAAAAAAAATAAAAATAAATAAATAAAAAATTGAGAAAGAGTCGCCGTGTTTTTATCCCCCTCGTCCTCACAATTACGTGAAAAATGCGTCAAACAGAAGTAAAAAATTAAAGTATGCCACCCTTACCTAACGAATGATTCATCTTCAAGATCCTCCACGATTTCCGATTTTCCAACGTTATAGAGCTTCGCCACCGTTTCCCGACCCCTGCTACTGGCCATATTGAGCTCAAGATAAATAGTATGGAATCCTCGCTCATGAAATATTTAGCTGCCAAATCGACCGACTGTATTCAAAAGAAATCCCATGCGGAGTCTGCGGCACAATACACCCTTTGGCCATTCTGCGGTCCGTCGAAACTCGGTCTCAGCTCTCCAAGGGCTCGAAGGGTGCTAAATCGGAATAGCCCTAATATAATTCCAAATCGCATCGAGTGTCCTCTGATTTTTCCCGAATCTCGCTTTGTTGCCATTCTTGGCCTCGCTCTCAACAATATTGATAGAAAATGACAAAACTGGAGGCAGAGCATCAAACTGCAGAATCGAGCGACTGTCCAAAGTTAATCTTTGTTGAAAATTGCGTTCTTTCAGCGCTCAGACAAAAAAAAACAAAACCACCTTTCAATGCTTGGATTAAAAATTAATTTTCCCCATTTTCCTTCATTACCGAAATCTTTCGCTTAAAATTGATACAGCTGATATTGCAACTTTGTACTGCAACGGTACTCGAAGTGCAATCTTTTTCGTGCCAGTTTCTCCTACGAGCTATTTTAATTTATAAAAATTCTTCTAGTTTTTCACAAACGGCTGTTTTGTTCCAGTGTGCGAAAGTAAGAACTTCAATGGCATCCCAGATGTCTACGAATCGTTTGGAAAGATGACACTGCATTCCTATCTTTCCACGTTCAACGGAGCGTCTTTCACAACTTTCAACGTTTCATTTTTCAACATTAAATGGGCCTGTACGTTTCTAATATTCATTGAATTTTTGCCGTTTGTCTTCTCATCGTTAATTTTATTTTTTAAATTTCGTTTTCTTTCATATCATTGGTACATTTTTATTGTTTCCATAATTCGATTTTGATAAATACCTACTATATTTTTTAAACTATATTGTATTTATTATTTACTTATATTATATTTATTATTACCATATTATATTTATTATTACCATATTATATTTATCATTACCATATTATATTATTATTACCATAAATTATATTTATTATTACCATATTATATTTATTATTATTCTATTATTTTACTAAAACATTTTTTTACAGTACTTTTCCTAACTTTGTAACGCTTAGTGGAAAACCAAAGTTGAAATGGGAAACCGCTACATTAGTTTAGGTCTTGCCTATGTTAATATGGGCTTTTTTTTATAACCCAATCATATTGGAATTGCATTTAATTCAACTGTGCTCGTCTGTTTCAGCGATGCAAATGAGATTCATCGAAAACCAAGTGAAAGACTCAACGCTCTGTCGGGAATTCCTTATAGAGCCCGAGCACTTCACTTCGATTTCCAACTTGTTTTTCGACTGCCTTTGGAGCTACGAATATGAAACAAAGTTCTACCATTTCGATTATAAAGCCTCCACGCCCTCCGGAGACACATACGTCTATAAATACATTTTCAATGTGCCTGATGCTAAACGGATAGGTAATTTTGTACATTTTGCAAATACAGGGTCCGCCAACGGATTAGTATTGATTTCAAAAAAACATAACTCGATCATTTGTGCAGATATATTTTTATTTCTGGTCTTAAAATGTTCCCAAGAAGGGGGATTTTTATGATAAAGTCACGTTCTGAAGTTCACGTCGAGCATATGGCGGCCATCAGCAGTAATGCATGAATCGAGTCTCGAGATGAAGTTCGTAGCCACACTGCCCAACATGGCCCGAGGGATCCGCCGGATTTCTTCACTGATGGCCTCATTCAACTCGTGCAGGGTCCTCGGCTTTTCTCTGTAGACTCTCTCTTTTAGGTATCCACACAAAAAAAAAGTCGCAAGGGGGACTGATCTGGGGACCGGGGGGGGGGGCAGGAGACATCACCGCGTCGAGAGATGAGGCGACCAGGAAATTTTTGGCGGAGGAAGGTCATTGTGGCATTTGACGTATGGCAAGTCGCTCCATCCTGCTGAAACCAAACATTTCTCAATGGGATACGTTTTCGTCGGAGTTGAGGGATAAAAAACTCATTCAACATGGTGAGATAACGATCGGAGTTCACTGTGACTGTCACACATTCTCCGGAGTTCGTACAGTTCGATTTCCTCCCATTCTTCTTTTCATAACACTTTCCGTTTTGTTAAAATTGTTCACCCACAACATTATTAAATTCCGATTGGGGATAGTTCCGCGGTGAGGAATGTTAAAAAGCCGACGGAAGTCACGCTGAGTCTGTACGATCGATCCGTTAACCAAGAAACGCGACTTACGGTGAAAACACGTTGCTGCATGGTCCAAACCATCTTGAGTACTGACCTGAAAAAACTTCCCTTTGTTGTGAACACAATGAGACCAACCCCACCACTCTGAGGGGCCCAGACCCCGAGTACTACCCAATTGAAAAACATACTATTCCATTGGCGGACCCTGTACTTGTACTAGCGTTAATATTAAATTGCAAGGATAAAGTTGTAGCGATTAAATGTTTGTTTCCCTTTGCAGATTTGACTAGAGTTAATGTTACCGATTGGGAAGTATTTTTGGTTGTGGATGTAACCGCATCCCCAAAAACGTTGATCCTCCGTCTACAAGTTGCTCCACCTTCTCTTAACATAACTGGCTACAAAGTGAGTCGCACTGACCTCTTATTAGCAATTTACTATGTACTATGAAATATAGGCGACTCGTTTTTGGCATTACTTCTCTGATTAGGCATCCTTTGGGACATGATTCTTCTCTTCTACGCCTTCTTTTCACCCTCCACACTTCCACCTCCTCCTAACCCCTGTGAAAAAGCCCAAGATGGCGGTAGTCTATTATTGACTATATATTTATAGTGTTTATGTTTAAAATTTAGAGATCAAGTTGCATTTGCTCATCTATTTAATTGTTAAAGGTCGAAATTCTGAGGACATTGGGCTTGGAGAAGCCGTGGCCGGTCCTCAACAGAACGCTTCCGGCCAATGAAAACGACACGGAGCTAAGGTTCGAGTTCACCACGAAACTCAAATTCGGGAAGTACAAATTCCAGGTGATACCCGTGCATCCGCTCTGCACACGTGGGAAGTGCCGGATTTCAAGCACTCCTGAAATACTCATAGGTGAGGGTTATTTGATTAGATTGTTACGATTTATGTTAAAATAAAATAATTGAATGCAATTCGTAGTACTCTACCTTTTATTTGTAAGAGTCAATTTAAAGAAAGTTTAAGAGTTTCGTTTCAAACTGTGATTGAATTCTGCAGTCGTGAATCAGTAATCTAACGAAATTAAAACGTCTCTTTGGCCAAGCTTTGGCTATTGTATTGCCTTTCCAGGGCTGCTCTGTAGTGCAATCTAATGGTCAATGTTGGATTTTGTCGTATTGGAACAACAAACATTTACATTTTTATTGCACTCATCCCTAACAAATTTTTAGAATCAATTTAACCATAAATATAACCCAAAAAACTAAAATCACATCCTATCACTCAACTGTTTTTAGTTTTTTTTTACTGAAGTTATATTTAAATGGTTTCTAGAAATTTGTTAGGGATGAGTGCAATAAAATTTAATATCATTTTCCTATAAGCAATTTTCTGCAACAAAAAAACTTTAAAAAACGGACGATACTACGATTTCCAACATTGACCATTGGATTTCAATGTAGAGCCGTTTTCAAGCCCAAAAGAAGGAAACATAATATCCGAAAGGTTGGCGAAAGAGACGTTCTAATTTCGTTCGACCCTAACCCGGAATAAACAGGGGTCGATCATCCATCTTAGTGTGATTGAATTGTACAACTTTCTGATCGAATGGTTTGTAGCCTAAGGCAAACTGCGACTTGACGCTGTTATCAGGTATCAATTCAATTGTTGTTCTTTTGATGTTAACATCTTCGTTGCACTACCATATTATCAATTTTATACTTCAACAACAGCTTAAAATAATATAAACAACAGATTAGCAGGACCGAGATTGAGCTTGAAAATCAAAATTGAGAATTTAATTGTAAATTTCTTTTCAGGCGAGGAAGAGTCTAACCTGACCGTTATTGTCGTGGCATGTTTTTGTTTGACTTTAATTGCATTCCTGTTGATATACATCAGAAGAAGACGTAAGTAACATTAATTTCACCAAATGCTAAATCTAATTCGGCATTTTTTTTCTTTCTGTTTCATTTTCAGTGGAAATGACTGAACCTAAGCTACTGACTGGAATAGTTGTGACATGTTTATGTATACCTATACTATTGTTGACGTACTTCATGTGGAAACGTAACTGTGATACGAAGGAGCCTTGTAAGTGATGGAGTCTCTGTAGAAATTTAGATAATTCAGCCCCTGCGATTCCAATCCATCGATCCAAATCCAAAGCTTCATATCCAAAATGTTGTCTTGTGATTGTTTGGCAAAAAGTCGTATTTAACTAGCGCACACAGTAGAAACAAATGAATCGATGCAATGCATTTCAATGAGGTAGCAAGGGTTTCCAAACCTTTTGAATCTATGATTCTCAATTTTTTCGAGTTGGATCAACGAACAACTTTTAATCTATTCGGTTTCTTTCGTGATATTCATTTTACGATTTTGGTTCTTATCAACACGTTTATGCCAACGGTGAAAATAGTACAATGATGTCGTTGATTGTGTTGTCTTACTACTAATATTGACTCTAGGGAGTCAGAAAGTCTTAACTGGGAGGTTGAATTTTAATCTGATTTTTGTACTCACAAATTTGGTGGCAACTGCGTTCGTTTTGGACTTGAGACGATGCTATATTGGACTAGAGCATTTCCTGCTTCCTTTCAAACGTATTTAGATGAATGCTCGACGAAATTCCCATAGCTTGTTCGCCCTGTACCAAACTGATTTAAAAAAAATATAAAGGCTTGAGAATGTTAATAAATTTATTGTCGTAGAGGAGTTGTGAGGGGGAGAAAAACTAGGCGACTTATTCTCCAGGTTTTTAATGGCTGGCCGAGCACTTTCGCCCATTCGGGCATCCTCAGGGCGACGTGGAACCATGAGGTCCACAAGCTTATGGCTGTGGACCTCATGGTTCCACGTCGCCCTGAGGATGCCCGAATGGGCGAAAGTGCTCGGCCAGCCATTAAAAACCTGGAGAATAAGTCGCCTAGTTTTTCTCCCCCTCACAACTCCTCTACGACAATAGATGCGACGACAACCAAGCGAAAATAAATTTATTATCTTTCACCGAGAATTGGAATTATTGAATTTCAGGTCCAGAACCTCCCGGACCGCCCAAGTTCCTCTTAATGTACAAGCCTGCCTCGGTCGAACATCTGAGGAAGATGATGGAGATTCACAAGTATTTTAATAAAGTTTGCGGTATCCATTCGATGATGGATCAATTCGGGATACCACAAACAATTTCTAAGGTATTCAAACTGTTATTCAATATACATATTGTAAATTCAAGCTATAATCACTATTGAATAAATTTTTACTGTGCTACTATTTGAGATAAATTTATGGTTTATTAGTCTTCCTGAATAATTTTTCGTCCTTCCTCTTGACTTAAAATTTTCCTTCTATTTCCCACCTAGGATCCAATAAGTTGGTACACGTTGGCGTTCAAAGAAGCCGATTTTGTTGGAATATTTGCTTCGCCCGAAACGTCCCAAGCTGAACGTGACGCAGTGGGAACTTACAATGCCTACATCAACACCGAAGTGATAGCGCATAATCACTTGAAGACTTATCTCTGCTCGCCAGGGGCCAGATGTAAATTCTTCTCCATCCTTCTACCAGGAACTAAATGGGAAACTCTTCCTCCGCAAGCGCAGGCTCTCAAACGGTCAGTTAGCAACGATATCAAATATCACTATCCCTATGTGTAAAATATCATTTTTGGATAATGACAAATTACATCTGAGAGGAACCTCATAAGCGGGGGAGCGCGCAATGGAAAAAAGATTCATCCCGTAATTATTTTAAATTTAAATCGCCCTTCTTTTTAAATTTATTCACCTATGATTCCCTACATCCTCACCAGTTTCATAAGGACGTTGTACTTATCTGAGGGGATTCACAGGTCTAGATGACGATGACACGTGGTGAGTTATGTACGTGCTTGTGATTGAAAACCTCTTCCTCTTTATTGTAATAGTTATGAAACACTTCGGCTGTTCTTTACAGAGGAATGTTTGCTCTGTTTTTGGACGTACTTTTAAAATTACTATTTCTTCTTCCTTCAGCATCATTACACCGATATGCCTTGCGCCCGTATCTTGCGTGCTGTAACTTAATAGGCGTTCCTTTTTTCCTACGCAGTTAGATTTTTTTCTAGATTGCGGATATGCTGGTTATACTATGGATATCGAAAAATTATTAGCTGCGAACAAGGTCTATTTTTTTTCTTTTGATTCTCATAAATCTTCATCTCGCTAGCTAAAATTCCATTCGATCCAACTTATACGAGTAAAGTTTTCTTAGTAATAAAATGAACCAGGTAAAACTAGAAGTATTTTTTGGGCCAAATTTTTTTACTAATACTTTTCTCAAAACGTCCGCTCTGTAGTTATGAAATCAGCGCTTCCACTTAGTGCCAAACAGTAACGTTCACTTAGCGCAATTTTCAAATGAGCCCAGTCGTCCAGCTTTTTCAATCTTGTTACCAAAAATTTCAAGCTTAGCCAAAAACGCTGCCGACACTTGGTTCGAACAGTCGAATCCTTACGCTACTTCATCTCTCTTTCATCACGTTTCTCTTCTCGTTTCACCTTCATGCCATGCTCTCTACATTTTATTCTTTCGACAATGGTATAAAGTTTGATTTCAATTGGTGTTGCGTTACCACTGTTAACATTCGCCCTACTATAACAACTTCCCATTCGATTGCAACAGTTCTCTTCCCAGGGGAGAAAAAAAACTTCCGTTAGAAGTCTTCCTCTTTCACCGTTTGACCTTTCAGAATGCGACGGAGTATCTATCTCAATCTATCATCTTGAAAGGTTACAGTTTGGTTTCATTTTGCATCAGGGTTCACTGTCTTCCATCCTAGTATATAATGGATGCCCTCCATAAAAGTGTGATTTTTCTAATTTCCAAAAGTTTGCTAGGATTTGCATCTTATATTAATTATTAGTTTATACTTTGTATTTTATCGCTTGTGGTTTTTAGCTTCCCTTGAAAGAATTGGAATTCGATGAACAAAGGCGCGTGCCTGAAGTATTAGTTAGATGACGATTAATATTATTTATCAATTAAATTGCAAAGTCACTATCATCACATACTTATCTGTTTGAACGTCTATAAATCTGTTTCCTCTGAATGCCACATGATTGATTTGGCTATTTGCCGACTGCAGGAGCAGGCGGTTTTTCAAAAATGAACGAGTCCTCTATTTAGTCGGAATAGGCCCCAGTGAATGACGATAAATATGCTTATAAGGTGGAGCTAACTGAATTTGTTTAGGTCTCAAGAAAATGAAATATTTACGCTTCAATGGGAAGCGGCAAGAAGAGCAAATTAATATCATTAAAACAAAAAAGTTCTTTTCAATCATGGTCATTCGAGTCATCCGTTTGTCATCCTGAATTATTCCCGAAACGCTGGCAGCACTTCAGACTATTCTCGAGTGTTGAGGCATATTTTCACGTTGTGTTCTTGTTTGAAAACCTAACTAGACTATTTTTGAAATGCCATTAGAGATTGTTGGTTTTAATGCAGGTACTGGCTTCCGCGAGATTTGGACCCGCTGCTGGTTCTTGTTGGAGTGACTCCACAGTGCGACCATGGCCGAGGGCTCATGGAGGCGCTAGCTGCTGCCAGCGTACCCGAGACGCCTACCGTCCTGACTATGCCTGTTCCTCCAGTGTTACGCAATGGTGTAACCGCCGGTATCTCCTCTTCCTCAGCTGATCATCGAGATGATCCTCGGGAAGGCGTCAGCGGCTCTCATCAGAACCAACACGAAGAGTCTCAAAGCCTCTGCTGCAACACACACTCCGGTTCGGACGTCGATCTCGTCTCATCACGTCAATATCTGTCAGACATGAGCACCGCCTCATCAATGGACCACCTGTCCCTTCTTGGTGAGTCTAACTAGCATTTGTTGAATACGAGAAACTTACTTTTGTACGACTACCAAATGCAGCAGAACAGTGTGAGGCGTAAGAAACGTGTCTCGTTCGACATTCGCTATTGAATTGTTACCCCTAACTATCTCGAAGTGGGCCATAACTAGGTTTTAAATTCAACCAGTGCCAAGAATATGATCACATGGGAGTTTTGCGTGGAATATTGGGATATTATGCATAATATCACTTTATGTCATACTCAGTTCTATAACGTCTGTTGGGATTCTTCTTGAAGCAGAGTTGATCTTAGAGCTGAGCTGGCATAAATATCTAAACTGTATCTATTATCATTGCTGAACTCTGGGCTTTGATTCTCTGCTGAAGCTTCGAATGTATGATTTTTTTTTTTTTTTTTTTTGTAAGGAAAATATCGTCAAATATTAAAAAAATACGGGTGACTCATTTTTTGAAAAAATACACGTAACTAGCATCTGTTCAAGTATTCCAACCACCCATCAGCGAATCTTCCATGCAATCGAATTCTTATTCTTTTGGAAAACGGAGGTCCCATGACCACGGCTGCGCTATTTAATTATTCTAAAAAACGATGGACTATCGACGATATAATCAATTGATGATTCTAAATCGATGCAAGTATTTTAGGTGAACATAATGCCTTCAAGAAAAGACTCAAGTGTGGAAGCAATAGCAATGTAACATTTAAATCAAGCGCCTCATTAACGTGTCGAATCTGCCGCGTACAGTCGAAATTAAAAATAAAATCTATGTGAATCGATCGCTGGCCTTAACGACGGGCTGCAGCCCTGGCCTACTTGGGATAATATTGTGTAAGAATACTTTCGGTATTTACAAATAAGAAGGAAGTAACATTTTAGGGATTCAGTTGTGTCTTAGAGTGTTCTGGAGCGAGTTAGCGTGTTGGCAATTATTTTTGACCGAGCTTAATAATTTCTGAGATCGATAAGAATTTGAAAAAGAAAAAATGTTTAGTTTTGAACTTTATTTTCGCCTAGGAAGCAAACGTGGGGAACTGACTTGATTTTGTTTTAGATTAACGTATAGCTGTTGGTTGTCTTTCCTAAATAAAAACCATCCTGCTAGGTTTCTTCTGTCAAAATTAGCCCTCCGTTGGTCCCTTCTTCCTGTTCAAAATGAGGAACGACTCGCCTTGCAAAATGTAGCACTCTTGGGGACTGTCGGCCAATCATTGCTGGTAACATGTAGAGCAGCAGTAAATACAAAAGTTGAATTCTTGGCTGCCACCACTACCTTGAGCTCTCGATATGACTGTCCCATCTTGCTTTCCAATCTTGTCAGTTCCTCGCGGTGCGCGCACACTTGCAAGCATTAATTTCACATACCTGTGGGCTATCTCAATCTACGGGATTTCTAACTGCAATCAAAAATGGCCTGTTAATTTTGAACTTTTCTTTAAGGGCTTTTTAACGACATTCTTGAGTTGACCTATTCCAATTATTGCTCCGAGATAATGTTTCCTCTTTTGACAGTGTTGATTTATTCGCGCAATGGTCTTGTTGAACAACAGCTTTCTTGCTACTCTCTGTACTGCTGCTTATACTAATTAAATCGCTTCCCTTAATCGGCCTACGTTAGTAAATAACCTTGTGTATTATTTGTTGAGCAGGTTTTGAATTTAATGCAAAAATCCACTTTTTCAAAACTTTTATCCAACCCCTTCAAGCCACTGCCACGATTTTTCAGGTTGTGTGACTGTTGAACGTTTGTAGGTGTGGGAAGTTCATTATTACGTATAGGTTAAGTAAAGTTGTACAGTGTAGAATAAAACCTGGTTATGGAGTTTCATGAAGTCAAAACATCTTATGTAATCTACAGTGATGGGGTTTCCGTCCGTCACATCGATCGAGTATGTAGTTTTCTCGTATTCAATTACTTACTATGAGAAATTGTCTATGTAAAAATTTCCCGTATTAAAAAGTTAATTTGACGCTCATACATTCTGCATAATGGTGTTTTTGATTTTTTTTAACGTTCTGCCGAGAACGTGGTTGTAGCTATATTGTCTTCCCTCAGGTAAAAGTTGCACGCGATTTCTTCATGGCATAGTTTTTCAGAATTTGTTGAATATTTCAATTTGATCTTTTCAATAAATTCTGCTGAATCGCTCCACGCAACGTTGTTACAATTTTAGTTATTCGATAATGAGCGGTTAAGATATAGTTTTATCTGTTGATCTTATTTTTATTGCGATTTCAACTATGAGTTTTTTCCAAAAGAATCGCGTGTGATTTTGTTACTCTTGTTCTTATTTTAAGAGCACACTGCTGTACAATTTCGTATGAATTAGAAAGAGCAATGAAAGCATTTCGTTCGGCTAGCTGTTGACAATTGTAATTTACCGACTGAGGGAGGTTTTTATTGGACGTTATTCTCAACTCTTTTCAAATTTTTTAATTGAGCGGGAAATATTTCATTAAGTGCTGGACGAATGATGAGCGTTTTCGGCCTGTTCATGCGATCAAAAAGGCTGTGTATGGAGGGCAAACATGTAATGAGCGCTCTGGTGCTACCCAATGCCTCTATGATCAATTAATCCAGTCATCATTGAGCATTATCAATTTTTTTAAATGAATTTTCAAAACCAATTGAGGTTAACAGAGCGAGATTCTGTTATTGCCTGTTGTTTTCCTTCCAATATATCCATCCACCCGCAAAGAATCCATTCAATTATGCTTTCCATTTGCCGTTGGGCATTACGAGCTCCTATTATTTAATTACGTTCCAAATTGCAGATGTATCTACAAATAAAGTTAATTATAGTGCTAAGTGCGGATGATCATAGTAAGACAGTAAGATTTGAAAGATGTGCATCTATAGTGACTTTAGACTGCCTGTGTGCATTTTTTTCGTTCCCGGTGCTTCTTATTCTGTATTCGCGTTGTCAGTTATCCTAGAGTTTAGCAGGCTTCTTTGTAATA